>VWZI01023555.1:432-151214 GCA_013396835.1 Psilopogon haemacephalus
TGGGTGAAGTGACACAGTATGTTTAATTTCTCACTCAAATTCTCCAATTAGCTCAAACCAACACATGCCTCACTTGGGTTGATGCATTATTCCTCTAATGCCTTGCAGGAATCTAAAATTCTGACAAATACTCATAATTTTGCCTTATTTTTTCTGCTTCAGATTGCTGTACGATCACAAGAATCAGCATGTATCTTTGTACTGATATTTTGGGAGCTGAACCACATCTGCTAAAATTTAAATAAGGCACTGTGCTAAATTACTGTTCTATACACTGTGAGAATACTTGTTCTTTTTCCACACCTGTCTGAAATGCTTCCATTCCCCACCTTGGGCAGAGACAGAAATTTTACTTTTGACTAGAATACAACTCACTTAGGCTAACAGGAAGTCTCAAAAATAGCAGTGGCAATGTGTAATAGACTGGAAGGTGCAAGAATCTTGGTGACAAAATGATGTGCAATTTTTAAGCATCAAGAGGGAACTTGAAACTTCATAGCTTCTAAGTCTTTCCAATGACAAGGTAATAAGCAAAAAGAATACATTGTCATTGGTACTACTGAAATTATGATAAGGATGAAACTCGAAGGAATTGACTTGGGTCTACTCTACAATGCACCAAGTAACTGAGACCAACACAGACCAGTAGGGTAACGATACTAGTACAAATAATCAGTTCTTGACTTTTGGGGCCCTGTATATTACTAGGATTTAAGACAGGCAATTGTATGACCAGCTCTGAAGGGGTTAGCTTTGATACAAAAAAGTGTCACAGCTGTGGCGTTTTGGTGCTTCACCTCTGACTCCATGAAGTGACAGAATATCCCTGTGTTTCTCTTCAGTGAACAGCACCCAATGCATGGCATCTAAGGGAGCTCAGATGTGACTGTGCTATGCATCTCAGCCCCCTCATTTGCAAACCGAAGGTATCAACCATTTCAGAAAGTCCAGGGAGAAAGAGGCTAGGTGGACTAATACAGTGCAGTAAAATGTAAGAGCATACAAAGGCAACAGACAAACCATGGTTAGTAATTGGCGTAAGACATTAAGGTAGACATATCTCAATGAAAGCAATTTAAAAATAAATGTTAAATACTTCTAAACTGTGACCGCATTTTCTCATTTCCCGGGAGCCAGTGCAGAATCTCATCCCTCCAGGGGACCACAACCTGACCTGCTACATGCCTCAGATCTACCACGTTTCTACCACCTATCCCAGCCCGCATCACCGATTGATGACAAGCGGGGTAGGAACGCATGGGTGACAACGGAAGGCTGTTTAGGGAGGAGCTGTGGAACTGCTCCCGATTTTCTCGATGTGTGGTAGAGAATGCGGACGGCTGCCTGCCTTCCTCTACCACCTCACTCCCTTCTTTCTTACAGTATCCTTAAAGTCAAGTCCCCGGACGTCCCCCTGGGATCTGGAAGACCAATTTATGCTTGGGAAGGGTGTAAGGAGATACGGACCACCGGGGCTGCACCAACTCAAGCAGGCGGAGTTCTGGGGTGCCCGAGGGGCCACCGCCCAGCAGGCCTTCACCTGAGCGCCCCGCTCCTCTCACGCATATTTCTTCCTTCAAAAAATCTTCCCCACTTGGCTCCCTCACACCCGGCGCCCCCCTCCCTCCGTTTTCTGCTTGTTCCCGGTCTCGACCCCTGTGCCTCTCCCGCCCGCCCACTCTTCCCCCCTTTCGCACCGCCCGCCCCTGCACTCGAGAGGCGCAGCGGCCGCGCAGCCAGCACGGCGCATGCTCCGGGGGCGAGGGGCCCGCAGCGCGGCGCGGNCACTCCAGCGGCGCGCCGTGGCCCGCTCCCGCTCCGCCGGGTTCCGTTCTCCAAGCGCTGCTGCCGGGACGGCCGCTCTCTACCGTCCCGCAGCCCGGCGGAGCAGCGAGCGACCGAAGGCTGGGGAGGTGCCGGTGTACCGCTGCCGAGGCGGAGGGCGGTGCTGTGGGCGGCAGGGGGAGCCGTGCGATTGGCCTCCGCCCGGCGGCTAGCTTGTCAGTTGGGCTCCAGGGGTGGCCCCGAGAGTCTCTCGCCCAGCCCTCTGACGGGATGAAGCCTTTAGGGGGATGCGGCGCTCTTTGCATTTTGATTAAAGCCCCTCATCTCCCGTCAGTCTGAAGGCAGGGCACCAGGGAGGACGGGTTGGTGGGGCCTGCGCAAGGCCGGACAGGCAGAGAGCGAGAGAGAGAGAGAGAGGGAGGGAGGTGAGAGTGAGAGTGAGAAAACCCCTTTTGGTACATCACGTATGGCTTTATAGGAGAAATCGTCTCTGGGAACATAGTGGAAAGGACGGAACTGGTATAAACTGAAGGCACCCAGGTTTAGTTCGCACTTCTGGGTGCCCAGCATGGAGATGCAGAGATGGTCCACAAGGTGGAAAACGAGAAGGTGGCCCTGGGACTCAGCTGTAACCGTGCTCATCACCTTCACTATCTTTCTCCAGGCTTCAAAGGTCAAGGGAGGTAAGAAAGCAAAGAGGAGCTGGAGACTCCAGTTACCTCTCCCCCCCCACCCTCCAGGCTCGGGACGAAGGACCTAGGCATGACTAGGGCCACGTTTCAAGGGAAACCTGTCAGAGCTCCTCCCGGTACTGGAGAGACAAGAAGGCACGGAGGCGCTTGAGGCTGGCCTGGGGCCGGCCTGGGGCGTGGAGACCCACTGGGAGCCCCTGGCAGCGCTGGCAGGGGACGTTCCTCCCAGGTGTCGCGGAGGGATGGCTCCCCTTCAGCCTCAGCATTTAACTTTGGATGTGGTGGTATTGCAGTAAGGGGATGCACTGGCGTGGTGGAAAGATGAAAGACGTACTTGTTGAACAGAGTGACTTCTCGTCAAGCACTAAACTCAGTTTTGTCAAGTGTGCATATGATTTTTAGCTTTATTGAACTTAACGGAATCGTTGCTTTGGTCAAGTTCACCAAGTTTTGGCTGAAATGGAGCGACAAATATCTGGCTTCTTCTCGGGAGCAGGGGGGCGAGGATAGGGAAAGCTGGTTGCTGGAGGCTCTCCATTCCGGTTTTCTCCCTTCTTCGCTTTTTACTTTTTCCCGTTGCAAAGAATCTCCGTGAGAAAAAGTTTGCCGGGACGCGAAAATACATTTGAAGAGGCCCTTTGGCAGATGTTGAGAGCAGCTCCCGGCGGCAGCGGCACCTCGCAGGTGGTGTGCGCAATGCCGGGCCCGAAGATGTCCAACGTGGTGGGGGAGGGCTCGGGGCGTTTGGGGGTGGGCTCGGGGGTCTCCGTCTCACGGTCGCTGGGCTCCACATGGGCTATGTCAGCGCCGGGGCGCCGTCCTCAGCCTCCTTCCCCCTTTGCAGCCTCCCCCGGGGAACCCAGTGGTCCCTTAGGTGTCCGTGGACCTGGTGGCCAGGGTGCAGCCCGCGGGGAACTTGCAGTGAGAGTAAGAGCCCGGCAGCAGCGCGGCAGTTCCAGCAGGAAGGAACAGCAGCACCCCCCTCGCCCATCCCCCTTCACCCCTCTCGTCTCTGTGCTTCTCCCCTCCGTGCTGCTGCACGGCACGGCTCAACCCTCGGCCGCCCGCCGCGTAGTCCCATCTGGGCGCCGGCGAGGCGCTCCGGCTTTTGGGGATGTGCTTGCACATTGGCGGAGTTGCAGTGTATAATCTCCGGTGGCGGGAGCGCTTTTCTCTCCTGCCGGCTGGAAATGCTGTCTTCTCCCTCCCACCCACCGGAGCCAGTCTGGCTGGGACTGAGGCTGTGATTCTGAAATCCATGAAAGGGCTTAACTCTCCGAAAAGAAAAGTTTAATTTTTATGCATTTATTGTTTTAAAGAGGTATTTCTTGGTCTGAATTCCCACTCTGTGAGCCAACAGGCGTCCTAGAGGGAGCACAGTAAGGTGATCAATTTCTATTCAAGCTTCTTACACCTGGGCACAACCTTGACGCTGTCAAATCGATCAAGGCTTCTGCCCCCTGCTGGCCTCATCTCTGACAGGGCTCGGCAGGGGTCAAGTTTCATCCCTGCTGCACTTCCAGAGGAGTTACACCCAGGCTGGAATAATTTCGCAGAGCTTCAGCTCCTCATTACTAAATTTCTTAGTGAAAACCAAGTTTCTCCAAGGCGAAATATTGTCTGCAAAAGCATGATAATTTTCTTATGCCTTGTTTCATGTTACCATTCACAGAAGAACTGGCTTAATTCAGTAGAATTTGTATAGATTGTTTTTACAAGGATGGGTTGGATGGAAGTAAAAAGAAAATCTAAAGCTAAACAGCCTAGGAAAAATCCAGAGGAAATTATCTGTTACTGAAATACATGCAGCAACATTAGGAAGATTAATTTGGCTTTAGTAACTCTTAAAAAATTGAAAGCTGTATAAAAATCTTTTCCTCTGGTCTTCTATATAAAGGACATTTCAGATGCATAAAACTGCAGACTTCCTCTGTTTGTGGAAGCATACCAAACAGTTCTTGAACTTTTCTGAAATGCAGTATGCCATTTGCTTAGAAACTACAGGGAGCTGTGTGTTTATGGCATGATCTGTTATTGAAGGCAATAAGAGTTTTTTGAGTGACTACAGAGGGAGTAGAATTTGACCTAATTTTCCTAACAGTGTAAGGGAGATATTTCTGAATCTTTTGTGTATTCTCATCTTATTTAAAGTACTTAAAAGATAAAATATGACATAATGATTCATATTTGAAAGTAGGAAAGGGAAAGTAACGAGGAATAAAATAAACTAGCAGGTAAGCAATGTGACTAAATTAGAATGATGGGTAAAATATGAATCATTGCCCTTATAAACTGCTAAATTAAACCATGTAGCCTTGAATTGTCTTCTCATAATCTGTCCCTATGTAAAGAAGATTACATGGTGTATTCATACAAAGTGTTAATTTGTATAGCAGGGACTTCTTTTTAAGAAAACAGAATCTGTTCTTTGGAGAGAAACCTCAAAAGATTCCTAAAATTCTTGGCTTTTTTTCAAAGTTGATTTATTTAACAGGAAAAAAAGACTTGTGAGGTGTCTCATAGTACCAAGCAAGTGAGTGTGAAGGGCTGATTGGGTTATTTTTTCTTGAGTTATTTCTTTGTTAGACAGAAAAAGTTACAGAAGTGAGAAGCAACTGAATGGGAAAACCAGTGACTCATGTTAGGTAAGCTCAGTGCCCACCAGCTCTTAAGCAGCTCTCTTTGAAAAAGGTTTTGCTTTATGACTTGACTAAAGTAAACAGAATTCAGCATTTTAGAAGAACATCCTTTGATTTCCTTTCCCCTCCCTCACCTTTAATGCTAAACCTGCTTGCAATGTATTTGGAATGAATAAACTCATTTAGTTGAAATGGCATGGCTTCAACACTGTGAATTTTTCCTAAGAGCCTGGCATCAGTGCATATTGTGATGTTGATTTAAATTTCATGGGCAAGAAATGAAAAATCAGTCTTTTTATTATTTCGGATCTTTTTCAAGCAAACAGAAATGCAGATCTTCATCTGAGTGCAAAACCATTTAAGAGTCCTCATTGAAAATGAGACTACAAAGCTATATATAGGAAATAGCCTTTGGACTTTCTGTGTAAGTGACAAGCAGATGTGTTTCTAATATAGGGTAGATACATTTTACAGTCATCTTATGAAATACAAAGGTGCCTTGTGCTTCCCCCTCAAAGGCTTGGATACTAGTGGGAGTTTGAGGTGCAGAAGGAATGCAGAACCAAGCCTACTAGTGACGGAAAAAGAGTTTTCTTTATGAGTGAATGCTTAACCCTGTTACTTGTTTGTAATTGCTTAGTTATTTACACTGGGAAGATAACCATCTGTTTCTTAAATGAAAACTTTTAAACTAGAAAAGCACAAATCTCTTCTCAAAACTGCTAGTGATGTAGGACACTGTTGATTTTAATTGATCAATGTTGAAAAAGAGTATAAACATTTTTGTTGCTACTTTATTTTACATCTAAATGGTCTTGTGTGTTAATTTTAATTTAACAAAATGCCAGTAATCTTGAGAAACAGGACACACTGGGGTTTCTCAGAGAAATATTCAAAAAGTGAATGAAAGGGATTAAATCAAACAATGATTTTGTGAGAGTCAGCTAGTAGTCCTAGCTGAAGGTTTTCTGAGTCTCAAGGATCAGCAGGTGAAATGGTCCAGTCTTCCTAGTGTAGTTCAGGAGAGATCTGCTTTGTATGTGTCTGTTTTGCTATATAATTTACATATTTTTAAATTGTTTCTAAGATAGAATAAACATTTCAATTTCAGCAGCAGACATCTGACTCAGAAAAAATGACTGGTATGTGTTGCAGATTCTCTTGAGTGTGAAATGTTGCATTTAATTTAGAGGATTTCACAGGGATCCCAGAAAGGACTGACTGCAGGAAATTATGCCTTTTTTACTAGCTCTGTGGAAAAGAAGTTTATCAATGTCAGTTTTGTGTATAACTTAACAAATGGAACTGTATATAAATACATGTAGAATACCCACAAATATTTGGTGGTTTTTGGCTTGAAATAATCTCTGTGCCTAGCACCTCTTACAGGAATTTTGCTGGGAAAACAAAATCTTTGAAATAAAACCATTACTGGTGTTTTCTGATTTTAAAAGGCAGCCCCAAAATAAAACCCAGCCAACCAAAAAAACCTCATTGTTGCTGAATGTTGCTCTTGTAAAATCTAGGAAAGAAGTTGTCATATTCAGTTTTACAATTGTCTTGCCCAAAGTGATGTTGTCTCTTCCAAATACAGCCTTTAATTCTAACAAGGCTGCAGCATAATAAGAGTCGTGACATTGCTACTAAAGTGAAGTCATACCTAAAACACACTGAAGCAATTATGATTCTCCTGGATTTGTTTTGTACAGTAGTGAACAGTAGGGTTTCCATCTGCCAGAAAGATTAAAAAGTTGCTTTTCTTTTCTCTGTAGAGCTCTCTGTTTCTTTTCAGAAGAAACCATCCTGGCATTGGTTAATTTATCATTGTTCAATTTGTTGATAATAGGAATAAATTAAGCAAAGCTTGGGAGTAATTGCTAGTGTTCTAAGAACGCGATAAAAATAGGCCCTCTGGATGGACACAATAGAGAGCAGTGGCATAAAAGGAATTAGGGAAACATCCACGTCTGTTGCAAGGTCTTAAAACTGCAACTTGCTATTAAATACCTAGTTTACAGTCTGTAAATGTAAGGATTAATTGTTGACCCTGTTATTACAATAGTAGCAGAATCTGGGAGAACTGAAATTCTTTGTAGCACAAGATCATGCATAAGGGAGTGTAACATCAGCTCTGACATTTAATGTCAATCTCACTTATAGCATATGCATTAACACTTTGACATATAGCGAAGTTCCCGATCAGTAATACCTTTGACATTAGTGAAAGCACAATCAGAGCTTTTAGTTGTATGATTTAAAAAAAAATTACTTAGCTGATTTTCTGTCAGATTAAATAGGATTACTGTACAATGGCACCATCTGCAGATCTTGTCCCTACCCATGTTTTGTAATTTTTCTATGCTTACAGCTGAAAAATGCACAAATGTTCCACATTTGAAATTTTCCATTTAAGTGGGCTTCATTTCTTTCATGTTTAATTGCTGAGGGGACACCTTATTTCCTCCTGTAGCAGTGACCACTTGTTTTGGTGTGGTCAAAGAAACAGGATACTCCAAGAATTTAATACTTGTTTTGCTGATTTTCACAGTTGGAAGAACTAGCTCCAGTGTCTGTACAGAAAGAACTTTTTGAATCTTTAGCAGAGGCCTCACTTGGACTGCTCTTCTGACATGATCTGCTGTGGTGTAAAATAGGAATAACTCCACAGAACTATTGAGAAAATTTCAAGCTGATGGATCAATACAGAAACATTTTATGGAATCAGGATCAGGTGTTTAGTGCTTGATTGTAGCCAGTGTTTCTGAACAAGCGATGAAAGTGCAAACTTAAAGTAATTTAAAAGTAATTTTTTTGTGGTGAAATACTTAATGCAAATATGAAATGTCAGTCTCAAAATCTAGGTTACACTCTAGAATTTTGCAATGGAACAAACCCCAGAAATATGTATACTTACTTTTTGCTGAATATTTCCAGTAAAATAATAAGCCTGCAAGCTAACCTTACTAAATAAGATCTGAGTGTATAGTTGTATATAGGCAAGTTTTCCAGTGGATTTAAGCTTAGGTTTTTCCTCGTGTTTGCTTTTCTTTTTTACTGTATGAGTGTTAGAGATCGGTCTTTAAAAAAGATCTAGTTAGTAGTTAATGAATAGAAAAAATGTGTTCAATACATGCATAGACTGTCTTTATTGTCTTTGAAACACTACTATGTATTTAGTAGAATTTGCAGCGTAGAAAGTCAGTGAAACAAATTCCAAATAGCTGGTGTGGAAGCAGAAGTAAGCCAGTTCTGAGCAGTTTGACACAAACCTTCTCTGTTGGTGAAACAAGGACCATTTAAAGCATTCCCTATGCATCTGGGTAATCTCTAGTTCATGTAATTATTAAATATGAAAGCATCACAATAACACCTTCTTCTAAAAATATCACCAGCCAAGATCCCAATTACATAATCCATTCAAAAGTTAACCTGTAGGAACATTTTTAACATGTAAGACAGCCATGAAATATGTCTCTAGAAATATATGCATGGGCAATACGTATTCAGTTTCTCATGAATTCATATTTAGGTACATATAAAAAAAAAACCCAACAAAACAACAAACTTGTTTTTTTCTTGAGCACTATGTAATTACTTTAGGCAGCTTAATTAGGTTCATTTTTATACCTGAAAGATGCTCTGTAACTTGGTTTTGCAGCCCACAAACCAGAGTTCATATTATCCATTTCTGTGAAGTTCTTCTGTTAACATCTCTGAAAAGCAGTGAAGCCTTCACAAAGGATGCTGCAGAGCTGAAGCTTTCCATGCTTGCTCCCAAAACAGTCTCCCATTACATGTCTGGCCTTTCAGTAGAGAGTTGGGAGACAGGCAGATCTCAAACTGCCAATGCCAAAAGCCTGTGAGGAAGTGCAGGTCTGCCCAGAGCTAGCCAGCAGGAAATGGTAGGGACAGAAGAGTGTCTGTTCGTTTTCTGCTGCTTAGGCAGCTATGGCAGATGTGCAGGGAAATGCTGCTTTGGATACAGAGGCTGGAGCCTGCAGTGGGGAGGTAGGAGAGTGCTTTCTAACAAGTGGGAAGCTCAATGAAATACTTTGGGCATCACATGCTTTTGAATTCCTGCTCTTGGATGTCTACCGTTGTAGTAATGCTTAACAGATGAAGAACACAGAACAGATAAGAATAATTATGTTTATTTCTGTTTTTAAAAGGTGTCTCTCATGCCTGTCCCCATTAAGTAAAAGTATAGAAGAGTTAAAAAACCTATTCTTAGCACATTAGAGATAGCACAGATTTGAAGTAGTAGGTGGCTCTTGTATTATATCCTAGTGGTCAACAAAGAAATTTTAACAAACCCAGATTCTAACACTGCTAGCAAAGCCTTCCTTAGGAATAATTTGGCAAAATGGCAGCATTTATTACCCTTTCTGCTCTAGCAACCATAGGTCTAGCTGGTAAACTAAACTGCTTTCTAACTGCTGATAGAATCAGAAATTGGACTAATAATCTGGGAGAAGGAATGCAAGGAGGGGAAAAGTTATCAGGTTTCACAGTAGGAGAACTGCTGAAACAGCTTGACAAATGGTAGCTAAAATAAACCTCTGCAGAAGAACTTTGAAACAATCTGTATTTAAGACCGTTTTAAAAAGAAAACACATTTCCCTCTTTTCTGGCCTGACAGGCACCATTCTGAGAGGTCAGCAGCAGAAACTGAAGACTATTGCTTCATACAAGTTTTTCTTCATCAAAATATTTTCACCTCTTATATTCATTAAGGCTTGGACCATCCAATGTCAGTTAGAGACCTTCATCATAGTAGTTTTTATCTTTAGCCACCTATAGAATACATGGAGAGTGTTTAGAATGAGCACATATAGCAATACAAATGTAAATAAATAACTATAGGCTATTATGCCTTAAAAAGGTAGCATAGTTACAAAACATTGTGGAAGAGCTAGTATTTTCCATTTATGTTCTTAAATATATACCTGGAACTCTAATTATGGGTAGCTCACTTGGAAAGTCATGTCCATAAACATGCATGTTTCAGCCTATCAGGTTATAATAGTTTCTACTCTTTAAATGATCTGTCATGGTGAAATGAAATGACTAAATTAAAAAAAACAAACCACTCCATGTAGTATTCAAGGTTAATATTTCAACACTCTAGTGGTCATTCCACTGAAACAGCCTACTGGCAGAATGAAACATATTTCCATGGAAAAACATGAAGTAAAATAAATGTCACTGAGAAACATTAGTGTTCTTAAATTTCTCAGATAATTCCTTTTACTGGGACAAATTAAGCTCTTTTCTAACTCAAGGATTGTAGCTCACTAATTATGAATTATTGGTTGTAACATTGATGGACTGTTTGTGGAGTCATCACTGATAATTCTCACTTTCACATGGATCAAAAGAAGGCCATTGCTGAAGAATTATGGTACCTCAAGAAGTTGTCTCTTCATTGTATCTGAAGAAATAAAATGCTGTTTATTATTTTAAAAAACCTGTTTAGTACACCTGAAAGGGGAAGTGCCACAGTTACCAAAGATGCTAACAGCAAAGCTAACAGTTTCATACAGTTTGCTAAGGTATGGCTATAAAGAATATTGTATTTTTTTTTTTGCTTGAGTTTTTTTATTATTTACATTTGAATTATGTCCCCAGGGAGAATCTTGGATATCATGTAGGTGAACATACCCTTTAAACAAGGAAGGATCATTGTACCTAGGCTTTTTCATAAAATTATGAGATTAAGACCAATGAGTAACCAGACCAAAATCTAAATTTAACCTTCTATGCTTTTTAAGGCATTTTCACAGAAAGATAAGTATTTCAGTCTAAATGGACCTTCCCCTGAAAAATTTCATATGGCAATGAATTTTGTAGCCACCAGCTGCTACTATAATCGCTTTTATGGGCAGTCATTTAAGTAAATCCAAATGTTTTGAACCATTCCTGACCAGTCCCGTGCTCGAATAATGTAAATCCTTCTACTTGAGGTTTATGTGGTCATCTACAAGAAGCATTAACATAGAGAGATGTGGAACTGCTAAGCACTTGCACTGAAAACTGTGATCATGCTTAAGACAAGAAAGCTTGATGTCAAAGATTTAATAAATCATCAGCACAGACTGTGTGTCCAAAGGACTTCACATTGTTGTACAGTTTCTTACTTGTGCATTTCCCTTGCTATCATAACCTGTATTGTAATGGTAGCTGGGAACCTTTTTCCGGAGAGAAACTCAAAAGTATCAGGAAATCAAAGTGAAGGAAACAAGTCCTCTGATCTTGTATAGTAAGTGCCATTTATGTTGTATAACATTGTAAGATATGAAAAATGAACCTGCTGTTTTCACTATGTTCTGCTTAACTCCAGAGGAAATCACGGTACAGTGGTGGTAATTCTTATGTATGGTGCAATACAAAGGCACTAGAATTTGACCCATATATGTAGTATCTGTATCAGTGTTAATAGGTATTGTTGCGATTATTAATTTTTATTACTGTTAATAATCACGGTGGTTCCGGGAATAGTTCCCCGGGTTCTTTCGGATGTTCGGTTGGCAAGAATAGCTACACAAACTCACTTATAACGTTGAATTAAACAGTTTAAACAGTCAGAACTTAGGAAACAGCCTAATACAAAAGCAATCCTAACCGCGCCTGGAAATACCCACAAAATGCACGCTAGATACCAAGCTTTTCCCGAGAAAGAAGAAAGAAGGAGCTTGTCCCGAAGGAAAGAGGAAAGAGAGAGGTTTGCCTTTGCCACCTTTACAATACGCTGTGCTGCCGCTGCTCGCTGCAAAGCACGTGGCCGCTGCTGGACAGGGTGCGGAGACGTCTATTCCTCATGGCAGTGGTAGAGAGAGAGCTAACAGCCGGTAGCACTCACTTAAATACCTTATTAGGAAAGCGTGGAACTGACCAATAGGCACTTAGCGTCCATTGTCTGGCCAATTGGTTCAAAAGTCCTGCGCCCAGGGGTGGGTCCTAACACCCTAAGAGACAGCACAGATCACCTGACTCGTGTGCGTGACCTGTGCATGTGGCTTGAGACTTCCTGGTTTCCAAACCAAGTGGTCTGCTCCCTGCAACCCACCTCCAGACCTTACCACAGCGTGGTGGGAGGGGGAGGGGGGCGGGGAGAGGGAGTGAGTATCAGGAAGTGAACCAACTCTGGGCAGAAATTATTCCTATACCAGGACAGGTATTATAGATCACAGATTTGATTTCCATTTAGAGATTGTGGAATTAAATGAAAGCTATGGTATTTTAAATTGTTGATATGTGGTCAAAATGTCATCTGGATTGTTACAGAGGTTCCTTTTCAATCCATAAGCATTATGTTTTTAAAAGATATGGTTATTAATTCATTAACTCAAAAGCCTTGTCATAGCCTTTAAAATAGATGCATCATTGTATATATTGGAAGTTTACTCAACACTGGAATTCCATTTTTACTCTTCTTGAAACAAGCAGCAAACAGAGGCATGTAATTCACTGCTGATACTCTGTCCTGACCTGGAAATGCATTCAGTTTACAACTGCTTAACTCCATTGAATAAATTTAAAACCCAGCAGAGATATTTCTATTGTTTTCTTCTTTTCAGTTAACATGCTTTTACGTATATTTTAGTACCATTTCAGGCGGCTTAGAAGATTTTATATTTCTATCAGTCTGTCTTTTTTTTTTTTTCCTTTTGAGATTCCTATTTAGTTCCTATCAAAGAAAGCTAAAGGGAAAAGAAAAGGAGATTAAATATGACTGTGGAGTTCTGTTTAGTATGAAAATGAAATGCTCTGGTCCAAATGTCCTTATCCATACCACTCTAAATCTTGAAAGCCTGTTCAGTCATACCACAGTAATGAAGACTAGAATTTGACTCTACAAATTTAAATATTACAAGCTACAAGTTAGGTCAGGTCTTGGTATGTCACATCACTTTTTTTTTTTGCATGCTTCTTCGTTTTTGAAAACCAGGAACTTAGGCTGAAGCTAAACAATTAACAGTTTGATACCTTTAAAGTCATTAGAATGCTTGGGTTTCCATCTCATCATTCTCTCTTCTAAAGTGGAATTTTTTAAGAATTCTGTTTTACCTTCAAGAAATCCCAGTACTTACAAACACTTCTCTGGCTCCTGCTGTATAGTCTGTTAAAGGCAGTGGAAGTTGCACATCCCTCTGAACTTTTTTATCCAAAGACATGTATGCACCATTGAACTCTGCCTTACAATATTTAGTGAGAAGAATGATCCCTTGCAGTTGGTTCTGTATCAGTGACAAAGTAGCACAGCAGAAACTTGCATATTAGTTTTTTTTTGTTGCAGTCTGAAACTCATGAGGGCTGAAGCCGAAAAACTCAAGATTGCCCTGGTGAACATGGGTGATCTGGTGGCTTTGTCTGGATCACCTGTGTGAGGTATTCTTCAATTAGCAGTGTGGTGTGGCCATAAACATCATCACAAAGGGACCCACTTTCAAGATGTGGATGTTTTACTTCGCCAAATTTGCCATAGCAAACAGAACTGAGTTCTCAAACATGATGTCTGAGTTTCGTAAGGAGAAATAACTGCACCACAAGAACTAGTGACCAGAGCTGTTTGCATGGTGCTTATTTGTTTGTTATTTCCTTGTTATCTTAAATCTTGGCACCAAATTGGAGACATGCAAAAAGACTAGAAGGTAAAATCATTTAGGTAACCTGCTTTATGAACTGTGGAAAGATCTTGTGAGAGACACTAGAACTACCAATATATGGCTTACAGTAATGTTATCCCATAAAAATATAAGCAGTAATCTTCATTAGTGGACCATGCAAACAGGCAAACTGCATGCCTTTAAAACTGATGCTTTTCCTGGGTATTTATTAGGATTCCCAGAAGTCATGTGGGACCAGAATGCTTGAGAAGAGGCGGTTTCCAGGGAGCAGAAGCTTCCAGGATACAGTGAATGTATAGAAGCTGCCAGAGAGAAGTTTTAGCTGGTGGCTCCCAGACTATGATATTCCCACCTCTCAGCCCTGGTCCTCTAAGCAGGGCAGTGCTGGCTGTGTGAGGACTTATCCTGTATTCTTCAAAGAGGTTAATTCTAACCACTTAGGATCTAAATGTTTCCTTTTTTTTCAAGAGCTGTTTATTTTTTACTGGATCCCTACACGTCTGTTTTCTGTGGCATATTGAGAGCAACTCTAGTGCTTTCAGTAGAGGCATTAAGCAGATCATTTGAACATGGACAGTGAACTTGGCAAGAATTTTCAGACTGATGTTATGGTAGCCTGGTCAGGGCTCCTGAATGCTAACTCTGACTAGACTGTCATAGTGCAGAAAAAATATTTTTAAAAATCCACAATTTCACTGAGACAAAATTCCCTCCAGCAAAGAAAAAAGGTGTTGCTCATCTCTGTGGTGTGGTAGCCCTACGTGTGATGCAAGAGGAGTGAAAGGAAGAAGTGTCTTGCACAGAGAGCCCAGTTTTCAACTTGGAGGTAGCAGTAACAGCTGTGAGAGACTACCGGGTCTGCTACCTCCCAACTGAAATAAAGTATGGTTTGCATCCTTATCAGGGCACTATCAAAAGCAAATTTGTTATGAAGAAGCATATTAAATCTTGTAGATTCCTGCCTGTTTTATCTGAAGACTTGTAAAGAACTTCCTTGCTTTTTAGCTCTTCCTTGTCTAACATCCTTGATATAAATGAGGGAAGCAGCTTCCTTTGCTTGTGATCTCTAAGTATTCAGTAAGCCAGACACTGAAGATATAGTAATTGCTTTTTTTAGCTCAAGTTACTCAACAATTGGTCATTTCTGTGACAGTGTACATTTCTAGAAATCTTCGTAAACTGTGGCTAGTATTTTCACTATTCACATTTTGTCATCTATTGACTATTAACAAAATGTTCTTACTGTCTGGAATTCGTGGTTGGGAGATTGTTCTACTAGTATTCTCTTTCTTGTCTGGAAGCTTTTAAACAGCAGAACTGGCAGGGAATAATGAATCATTTTGTGTATGGGCAAATACTCTCCCAATCACCCAGGCAAAACACAGCCACTATTCTAAAAAATAGTAAAGAATCTGGTACAAATTACAGAAAAAAGCAAAGGAAAAAGAATTTAGCAGTGGTTGACTTATGTGGTGACTTGGAATTTATACTAATATTTTCAGAGACTAGTTCTACATTACTTTGTAGGTGCTGAAAACATAGACATTGGGCACAAAAAAAAGTGGCAGTTGCTTCACTATGGTAGTAACTTCGGAATTGTGTGGAATACTTATAGAAAACTCATTGTATCAATTATAATTATTTAGACAATACTTAACAGACAGGTAAGAGCCTCTCTTAAAGGCCTCTCTTAAAGTAGTTGTGTGCGGTAGCAGCTTTTCTTCTGAGCATGTTTGCACATAATTTCTTAATGTAGAGATATGTAGAGATAAATTCAGGTGTTTACTGTAGAAGTAAGCCAACATATATTAGCTTGCAACAAGCATTGGCTGTTGAATTTATATTTGGTGATGTGACCTGATGGATGTGAAGGGAAGTGAGAAGGCCCATGATATGAAAAACAAAAAGCTCCCAAGCATTTTCTTGTGAAGATAGTTTAAAATATAGGAAGCTATGTGCATTCGAGGCTGATTGAGGAAACCTCAGATGTTTTTTGTTTAGAGAGTATGCTCTTGGTGGCATTCAAAGATGGTTTTAACCACAAAGCCAAATTCTTCATATTTGTCAA
Source organism: Psilopogon haemacephalus (assembly GCA_013396835.1). Taxonomy (NCBI): domain Eukaryota; kingdom Metazoa; phylum Chordata; class Aves; order Piciformes; family Megalaimidae; genus Psilopogon; species Psilopogon haemacephalus. The sequence goes on from VWZI01023555.1 coordinate 16,244, forward strand.
TGCTAGGATGAACTAGTCAAACTTTTGTCACATCTGCTACTGCCACTTAATACACTAAAATGATTTCTGAGATACTATGGTGATTAAAAAAACAGCAACTCTGCCTAGAACTGTACAAATGGTGAAAAACATAATAAAAATATTTACAGCAGTGCCTCTAGTTACAATTTGCCTATGATTTTGCACTCTTTTACTTGTTTGAAAATAGTTTTTCAAATATTTTCAAATATTTTGTACACAGTGAAGTTTACGGACAAATAAAATTAATAATAACAGAGAATAAATTAGGTATAGTTAACGCCACAATGAAGTTCAAAGACATGATGAAGAGTCACATTTACCAAATACATTTTTGAGCTTTAAGAGTGAAAGTAAAAAAAAAAATTAAAAATCCACTTTGTCCAGTTAAAGTTGTTATGAATTTGCCAACATATAAACTGCAGAACCGTCTCAGCAAAAAAATCTTCCGTGGAAGCTGTTTCCAGTCAAAAAGGCCCAGTGAAGCCATGATCTGTAGGGTGTATGAGAATGAACATCTCCATTTTTTCTAAGAGAAAAGGTCTGCAGTTGTGTTCTCCCACTTCTTCTATTGAAATTGCGTTCTCTCACTGCTTCTATTGAAATACTTGTTTATTCAGTACTTGGCCCTTTTGTCATGGTGAACTTTTACAGATTAAGTCTTTGTTGTCGGCTTTATGTGTGTTTGTGGGGGGGTGTGGGGGGTTTCTTTTTGTTTGTTTTGGTTTGGGGTTTTTTTTTTGTGGAGTTTTTGGGGTTTTTTTTTGTAATTTTGTATCAATATTTGTGCCGCTCTGGATTTCCACTTGAAATAGCTCGACTCAGAGCATAAATGCAGCCTGATTATACTTGGGCTCTAAAGTACAAACACAGTCTATTTGAATTGTAATTTGGAAACAATGAAAGACTGATTCAGCCCATTCAGTCCTTGCAGGCAAAGCAGGGACATTTTTCCTTCCTCTCATTGGATGAGAAACAAGATTGACATCTTTCTTATCTCTGTGTCTGAGAAAGCAGTCATAAGTAATCAGAATATATTTCAATGATAGCGACAGGTTTCTGATAGCAGATTATTAGTAGCTGAATGCTTTTGAAACTTTTTTGCAAACCTTTAGTTACACTTAGAAATCACTCCTTGAAAGAATGTGTTGTGAGTTTCAGTTGCCACGACTCTGCTTTCGGGAAAGGGTGATGAATTTTCAGCCTCAACTTAAGCAGTATGAAAATCTGATTATAGCAATTACATTAGCTGGAATGAGCTCTTTTATGTTTTTAAATTAATAATCCTGTAAATATTCTTGTGTAGGAATACTCTGCAATATATCAAATAAGGATGCAGCTACTGCTGTGATTATATGTGTAGTTTTGCAATTAAATTAATACATATTTTTAGAGGCTGTATATTGAAGAGATGCAAGATGAGTGAATTTGTTTGTTTTCTTTGTTAGCTGAGCCTGTTGATGTGCTAAAAGCATTAGAATTTCACAGTTCTCCAGAAGGAATATCAAGAACAGCAGGATTTTGTACAAACAGAAGGGATTCAAAAGGATCAGATGTCGCCTACAGGGTTTCAAAAACTGCACAGCTGAGTGCCCCAACAAAGCAGCTGTACCCAGGTAAGATCCTCAGAAATCTATTACTTTGGCAAATTATTTCACTGCTTAGGTTTGTATGGTATCAAAAACACAGTATGTTGTCCGTCATCAATACCCAAACCCACTTCTGTTATCCCTAGACTTAGGCCTGAGTATGAATGACAGGATGTGCCCTTTACCCACTGAATTAATCAGTTTTCATTGGCGTCAGTTACAAAGCTTTTCAGAAGTTTCCGTGTCACTGGCAGAACTGACCAGTTCATATAATAAGTCATATTACCTGTCCTTTCAGGTTGGAATCTGATGGAAAGCTTATTTGGTGGCTTTAGCAAATTTCCTTCAGTTTCAGTAGTCTGTGTAAAAGCAGCACTTCCTGGAGTATTGCTGTGGTGATAGGAATGAATTGTGGTTGGCCATTGCAAAATCATTCCCAGAAGTACCATCTGTTAAGAATTACCTAAAAGTATCTGGGTATTTGGGGAACTAAATGAGGCTTGTTGTGGATAGCAGGTAATGTGATACCATCTTCTCTCAAATTCCTCTGCACTGAAACAAATCACGTTTTGAAAAAGATTCTTTGACTGTTGAGGAAAGACTTTTATTCCATTAATGTGCTGTCACTTGTTGCTTGACCCAAAATGTTGAGGAAAGTTATAATAAGAGTACTAAAACCAAAAATCATGGAACGTTTAGTTTTCATGGTTTCATACATGATGCAGAATTGGAATTATTCTGTCTAGAAAAATAGAATAGATGCTGGCAAAGACAAATACTCTCTTTTTGTCTTTCGAAGTAGCAATTGTAGATGTCACCTGAGATCTATAAAAGGAGCAAATATGCAGTATTTTGTAGTAATATTCTATGCACAGTTGAAGCTCAACTTCTATGTTCACTTAACTCATTAGTTTACTTTTTTGTTCATCGAGGAAAATAATCTCAAAACTCAATGCAGAAATTGTTACTGTATTTTTACACACTTCTTCATTTTTTAATATGTGCTTTCAGCCAAGTTGCATGTAACAGAGCTATCCAGCTGCAAATACTGCTCACTGAATGGCATGTTATAATCCACAGTGTCTTGCTGATTTTAGTGTGATGTGTATAATTAATTACTACTCTACCTTGGTAAGGTTAGCAGAATGTGGGCAGCTGTTTCTTTAGAAAATGCAGAAATGATCCATTGTATTTAAAAGCTACTCAAGCTGCACAGTCTCACACACTGGTACCTTTATATTCTGAGGTTTAGTGTGTGTGATGTTGAAGCCAAGGGGTACAACAGAAGATTTTAGATGAACATACAAATAAATTGGACAGAAGATTAAACTGCAATCACTGATAGTTTTCGAAGTTTAGAACAGTAGGAGCACCTCTCTTTAATCAAAACCAGAGAATCTAGAGCTAGAAGCCCGGGAGTTTTTGGGTTGACTTGCACATTCTCATGAATCAAGTTGTAGCATAAAGTGGACATCTGGCATCTGCTGTAACAACTATTTATACGATTCTCGAATGCCAGAACAAATAAATACCTCATGTTGTTGGCTGACATCTACATTTCTATAGCCTTTGACTGACTCAGTTTAGGTACTTTCAGCTTCTGTTTTACAACTGCTATGAATTTGCTTGATTTTCCCAATCTCTTGTAAGACTTCTGTGTGCAGGCGGTAGTGTTGGAGATGATTATGGCAATTACTGCCTTTCCAATCTTGCACAACAGCCATCCTTTCATCTCAATAAATTCTTAGTTTCAGGTTATTCTTAAAGATGTTCCTTAGTGCTCCATAGTAGTGGCAAGAGTAGAGAGGATCCAAGATAAGACTGAGGTGTGAGACATCATTTGACCTAAACTATAAAAATTTTCATGCATCTGTGCTTGCTTCCCTCTAACTCATCTGGAAGCACAGGTATCTCTTAGTTGCTGTAGCTGAAAGGGAGCTATGAATGGCAAAAACAGGGAACATCAACATACCCATCTTTTAGAAATGGATCTGACAATATTTACCAGCTTCCCAGACTACAGCAGGCATTGTCACTGCTTGAATGGTATCATGTAATGCTAAAGATAACTGCCCAGATTTTTGTTGTCCTATTTGTTCATATGCTCCCTGTTATAATTTACAAAACCATACAGGAATTACAGGAGTGACAGCTCAGATATGTACAAAGATGCTAGCAATTTTCCTGCCTTATTTTTGGTTTTTGTTCAAAGAGAACTGTACCAATAAAGAACAAATTTAAAAGTATTTGAGATTAGCATTATAGTTCTCCCAAATGCGTGTCCAAGAGCTACATATGCATAGCAATACATAAAGTCTTACATGTTAGAATGTCATGATTTTTTTTACTTTTTTACTTTTTCAATCAAAAATATTTTTAGCGGATATTTAGTTACAATTACACCCTTTATCTTAATGCAAGATAAAGATTTTGGGAATGTCTTCACAAGACTTGCCTTGGAAACAATGTTGTATTTTCTGCATTGTAAGAAGCAGTTCCTAAGTCAGCTTTTGCTGTTGAAATATTTTATACTTGTATTCATTTAAAAAATATGAGATCACGTTAATAAAGCATACTGTATTATATTATTAAAATGTATTTTCAGAACATTTCACCCACTTTCATGCACAGAAAGTTGTAGTTATATTCACTGCCAACATTGTCATTACATTCTAATGCCTGTATTTCTTGCATGTCAAATTGCAGCTGAAGCAGTATGAAATCAGTGTATATTCTGAATCTCAGTTTTGCACTGTATTTGTTACTGAGCTTAATAAAATTTCACATGAAGGTAAATACAGATTTGCCTCTAGATTCAACAGAAGCAGTGCTGCATGCAAACCTCAGTCCTTTCATTATAAACAAACTATTTCCACTGTTAATTTTACTTAGTTTTAGTTGCAAAGATTGAAATAATGATTGATATATAATCTCTATTTCAAAGAGGAAAGCATCAGGGAATAAAAGAAAATCAAATGTTCTTCTGTTTTGCCTAAACCACTGATTAAATAACACTGTGTATTTTTTCAATGTTGTGCACAATATTATCCTCAAATACATACAATGAGAGAGCTACCAAGACCAGTGGCTATCGAGGAAGATGAAATGCCTGAGAACATACTTACTGTAATGTGGACAGTTACTTTGTAAGTGAAATTGTAGTGCATGCTTCTGCATTAGAAGATTGCTAAAAAGAGGATGAGTAGAAAAAAGAGAAACTGTCTTGGATCTTGCATATATTGCATTATTACATAAAGTAACAATAGATGTGCAAGTTATGTTTTTAAGAACCATTAAGATATATTTTTCAGAATTTAAAGCAAGGCCAGAAGGAAAAAAGGGAAAAAAATTTTCCTGGGATGACTTTTTTTGGTGTGTATTCATTTTTTTAGAATTAGAAAAGCCATCAGTTTGTGTGCAGCTTCCTTGTGCAAAACCAGAAACTTTTAAAGAATGGCTTCATCTTTTCTGACTTTGTAAGTGTATATATAACTTTGTTTACAGGTGGACGTTTTCCAGAGGACTTTTCAATTGTAATGACAGTAAAACCTAAAAAAGGTATCCAGTCCTTCCTCTTGTCTATCTACAATGAGCAAGGAATTCAGCAAGTTGGTGTTGAAGTTGGTAGATCCCCTGTGTTCCTGTTTGAAGACCAGCATGGAAAACCTGCCCCAGAAGACTATCCTCTTTTCAGAACAGTCAACATTGCTGATGGCAAGTAAGTGTAACATTTTGATATCAAAAATAATACCACAGACCACTGCAGAGGTTATTATGATCTTTCTCCTTAAATACTTAAATAAATTAACAACATGATATCCAGCTAGTTGGACTGCTGTGGTACAGAGTCAGGGAAACTTTGCAGCAGAATATAGATCCTCCTTCAGATGATGAATTCAGCTGCAAATAAAGCTAAGTCTCCTTTCTTATTTACTATTTCTTTTCATAAAGAGTGAAGAAGTAGTCATAGAATTTAAACCCACCAAAAGTCCAGCTATGAAGATTCTCCCTGTGTAATATTGGATGAATCAGTTTTCAAAAAGACTCAAGTAATTGGATGAACCTGTTTTCAAAAAGACTCAGAGGGCTGTCTTGTACATTCGAAGGTGATAGGCAAGGTGAAGATAAGTTGACAATCCAGCATAGAGTTTCTCCTCTACTGAGCAAAACCAACAGATAAATGAGATGGTTTATGATGCCTGTATATAAGGAAATCAGGGAAGATTAAGATGGACAGTTAATCTGAAGTTCTTGCAAGGACTTAAGATGCACCCTCAGTAGAGACCATTTCAAGACACGTAGTTTGCAGGTGTTATTATGCAGTTGTTATTTTTTTGTACCTAATTTGCCTTTGTCAACAATGAGACACTCTCTGGGAGTATCCTTCTGGTGCTTGTAAATGGCCATTCATCCTTCCAATTGCTCTGTATTTATTGGGTTGCAGTCCAGGAAGTGCAGCTACAGCCTTCAGAGATACACAGAATTCAATTTCATTAAAGCAAAAGGAAACAAATCAGTGGAGAAGGAAGGGTGAAATAAATTTATTATGCAATAAAGGATGAAAAAAGAAAAAGTAATTGTCTGTTAGCCCTTCTATTATTAGGTGATGGAATTATACTATGAAACCTAAGCACTCAAGCAGGAGTGATAAAGCAGCAAACTTTCTTCTTTGTTTTTGTTTTGTTTTGGTTTCATTTGCTTCCTCTAAATAACAAAGTTTTGATGGGGATTTTAAAAATTCACTCAAAATGTAGAGAAACCAAAGAAGAAATCAAAATTAACTTGATTTGGTACAATTTTCTGCAGTGAGGCTGTACAACTTTAAATCAGTGGAGTCAATCCTACCCACAGTGAGCTATGATTTCAAGCTTTCAGCGTCTACGTGCTTTCAAAATATAGACTGAATTTTCTTCTGACTCAGCTATTTTCTGAAGGATCTAGGACAACAATCTTCATCACAAAATGAGCTATATAATTTAAAATTGTAAACTATGTAATGTGCCTGAGGATGCATGCACGGTTTGCTTTTGTAATGATCATGTTTAACCATGTTCCAGAGAAAACATTGAATTAGAGTTCTGGCTCAGTGATACTGTTTAGCAGTCAGATTCCATTAGCTTCGAGGTGTTCCTTTTGATATACAGAAGCTCTTTGTGACAATGATCTGAGCTGTCTCTCAGACTTAAACAACCTTAGTGCCACAAATGCCAACTAAAATAATTCAATTCCAGTCTTCATCTTACCAGTTACTAATATGACAGACTCTGACACTTTGTCAGAGATTCTTTGATGTTTTGCTCCATGTTAGTTTACACAGTGGCCTGCTCCTGTTCTTAGATGTTTGTCATAGCAGAGAGGGTCACTAAATGAATGTAATCTCTCCTGATAGTAAAGTCTCATAAAGAACACAGTATAGTTGGGCAAACTGAACAAAACTGTACTCGCAAATATCTTTGAAATAAGATTTGTCAGTATTCTGAATCATGCACTTTTTGAGTGAATATTTATGTAGGCAAAGCTGCTCCAGGAATATTGGCAAACATTTGTAAACCTATGTATTTGGAAAAGCACAGATGTTGCAACTGTTGGATACCTTTGAAAATTGGTTATAGCTGTGGCATTCAAATAAGGAAAAAAACTTGCTAAAATTCTGGTGACTGATCACAGAGAAAAGGTAGTAAAATGTAAATAACAAAGATTAAGATGCTGGATATATTTGCATGAGTAATTCCTTAAGTAATTTGGAAAATCAAACACCTGTAAGAATCAAATGTAAACAGTTCAGTCTCTTCTAATCTGTGTTTACTCATGGATAAAGCTTCAGAGAAGGGCAGCTTGAACTTCACCTTATAGAGGATATTCACAATGAGCTGTGAATCAGATTCCTTTGTCCTGAGGAACAGAAGTTTTGTGGTGAACAAACAAGATACTGTGTACATTTGTGTGTATGAAATAAGGAAAGAAACAGAGATGCTTAAAATGTTATCTTTGGCTTGATTGGTGCACAATCTGCAATAGACTCTCTTGAGAAGAATACAGTGAGCTGGTTTTAAAAACATAAATTACAACAGAATTATGTTTGGATTTGGTTGGTTTGGTTTTGTTTTTTTTCAATAGGTGGCATCGAGTAGCTATTAGTGTGGAAAAAAAAAGTGTTACAATGATTGTTGACTGTAACAAAAAGACTACAAAACCACTTCCAAGAAGTGACAGAAGCGTTGTGGACACCAATGGTATCACTGTCTTTGGAACCAGGATTCTGGATGAAGAAGTTTTTGAGGTAAAAACCAATACTGAACAAATGGAATGGAGTGATTCCGTGTTAAGTATGTAATGCAAATCAGGAACAAAAATGGGCCAAGGCCTGGTATAATGTAGAAACGGTGATTTATGGAACCTGTCAGGCTAGGCTGAAATAAGAAAAGGAAAGTGAAGAGGTGTCTCTGTTTGGAAGATGTGACACTCTTCTGTATTTCAGATGATGTTGTATCTGGAATGGGCTTGCTTTTTTTTGTTTTTATGCATAATACAGAGATATCTGAGATAGGAGAATTAATCATGGAAAGTTGAGTAGAGTGATACTGAAGCATTTGATTTGTCTCTTTTAAGCATTTGCAGATAACTGTGCATGAGTATCAGAGAGGGGGAGGAGGACCTGGAATGTTTTTTGTGTAATATGAATCCACTATATTGTTTATTTCACTTATTACTTTTTCCAGTAACTGGAACATACTTTGGCAATACAGACATATATGTTTCCATCATTTACTGGCCAAGAAGTACATATAGGAAGGGCAAACTGCCTTTTTGGAAGTATGTGACTGCCAATCGTGAGGCCTTTCTAGGTAGAATCCTTGTGTCCATGATTATTTTTTCAGGCTAGAAATGAAACTTCTTTAAATCCACAGTACCAAGTTTCTTTTATAATACTATTTTGCAACATTGCAACAGTCAGACCTGTCAAATTTAATGTAAAACTAAAAAATAAGAAAATATGTGTCAATAGTTAACTTACTTTATATACAGAACATTTGTCCCACATAAGTGTCCAGAGTTACAATCCTAGCTTTTAGCAGAGCATGCACTGCATACATAAACTGCATGAGTATCAAGACAGGAAATAGGAATTTCGAGTGCAGCACTGTCATTTCCATGGGCATGACAAGACATGAGCCTTTTGAATTTAGTGGGTCAACCAGTGTGACATATTTGGTATTTGCAGCCTAATTCACCTGTAATCCCTGGTATAGTTTGCACATCTGAGGGACATCAATATCCATTTGAGGATGAATGCTAGAAATGTCTTTTGTGGGACAGGCCAAAGAGTTTTGGTCTCCACATGTGATAATTGCTTTCAATTTTCATTTGCATTTCTCTCTTACGTCAGGAACCAAGTGCCACAATCTTTGTATTTGGCAATAACATGTCAAAATACATGCAGTATTAACAGAAGTAAGGAAGAAGAGCTCGGTAAAAAAATGCAACAGAAGTTGATGAACTGATACTATGTTAGCTTGACACAATGTTAGATTCTAATGGAAACTAAGGCAGCAGGAAACAGGCCCTGCCTTGTTCCTCTCAAATTTGTAACTCGTCCAAAAGTTGTCAAAGAGGGAAGGGCACAATAAATAAACATTGGTGTTTGGTTTTCTTTATTCAGTGCAAGTGCTAAATAAAAAGACCTGTCTGAATTTTCAGAGGTGCTGAAATAGTTGTCCGTAACTGCTGGAAAATCAGCATAGCTTGTTATGGTCCATGTGCAAAGGAGATACTTGTTTTCATGCTTTGCATTAAGTAATATATTCACTAAAGGAGAAGCATGCTAAAGGCTTCCCATCTCTGAAGTTGACTGTTATTGTATGTATCTGTTCTATATCTGAAAATTTCCTGTTCTCACAAAGATTATTGGCCACTCAGAAAGAAAAAATAGAACTTTGAGTGATGACAAAGAATCATTATTTTAAGGCAAAATAGTTCCTACACAGCAGTCTCTTGTCAATGCTAGTTTTCCTCCATCCATGCCTTTTGCAGTTGTACACACAATTCCTTCTGCTCTTTCAAGCCCCATGGAGGAAGAAGGTGTGAGAAGGGATGCAGTAGAAGGCAGTTATTTTTAGCAACTGTTGGAAGGGCAAGCAAGGCTGGATGAAGCGATACTTAATAAATTTAAATTGGTACTTTAAAATGCAAATGAGCAGGTTAATTGGAGCAACCCCCAAAATAACTACGTTTATCAAAGGTAAACTTAAGGGATGCTAACACAGGCGTGAGGATAGAACTTTAGCAGTTTGTTAGAACAACTTCAATAAAGCTGCTTTTCTCTGGGTATTTTTATCATGTGCTGAAAGATGAAATAGGAAACTTGTGATCAATTGTTTGCTGAAATCTCCTACACTGGTGGGGCAAGTCAGTCCTTCACTTCCACCTGAGATTCACCAGGAAGAAAGGTGACTTTGAACTCACGAAATAAATCATTCCACTGTCTGCGAAGTCACTTTACAGTTTGAATCTGACATTCAGCACTGAGAACAGCAGCATTCCTACCCTTTGTGATAGCACGCTGCATCTCTGTATTCCCTACTTCATTCACTTTGTGCAGAGAAAACAGTTGCTCTTGAAAGGCTGTTCCTGTTGTTGCTGGGAGATTAGATGTTGTCTGAAGTCTCTTATTTAAATGAGAAGCTTCCAGGCTTTTCTTTCAGGATAGCTTTCTGCTTGCTCTTTTACTGTGCAGCCGTCATGGGTACGTTTCTGTCCTGTTCTTTGAATCTTTACCTAGAAAATTATGTGTTGAAAACAGGCAATTACAATGTCCTTCAAAGTTTAAACAAAGTACTGTGCCAAAGTCTGGCCTAGCAAAACAGACTCATTTTGTCTCATGCTTTCCTTCTCTCTAACCACTGTCCTTTATGTCTCTTTAAAAAGATTGTACCCATCCTTTAGCTGCTGCTGCAGTCTGTGGCTCTTTCCTGAAATACGTCTTCTGCTTGACAGTCTGTTTCTTGTGTCTTAAATGTTCTGTTTATATAATCTGTGGTAGCACATCATGATGTTTGGTGGTTCCATGGCTCTCCTAGGTAGTATTTCTGTGTTGTGAATCCTGCTGTATCTTGAGACCGCAACAGACTGAAGAAACACTGAATGCGCCATGCCTTATTCTGTGTGCAGGAAACACTATACATGAACTTCGTTAGTCATAATATTAGATTGATGTGTTTAAGACTGAAAACTGTCAAGACAGGCTTTCCATGGGACATGTGATGCCTTTATTAGCTTACATGTCAAAAGCACCTGCAAAGAAATAGCACAGTGTATTGTGACCTGTTGAAATTCAGAGCACAGTGTCAGATGGATTAATCTTTTATTGGTGCATTACAGTGGCTGCTTTCTCTTGGGTAATAATGGTGCCTTCAGTCATAGGAAACCAAGGATTTGATCATAGGAAGAGTGATTCTTCAGTCTCCTTAAACAGAATGGAATTTCAAAATGTGGAAATGCTGAGTCTGTGGATCAATAGTGATTAGTGACCTAAGAGCATGATAAATATCTTCCTAATTATCTAATTATCTATTTCTGTATATTCAACAAATGTAATATTCCTTGGTGCTAAAGGTAAGAGGCATTTTCAGTAGTGATTTCACAATGGCCTTCTGGTTTAACTTTAAAACCAAGAAAAAAATTCTCTGAAATGTTTTCCAGATGATGTAGGGAGGCAGTGTTCTTTATATGAGGAAATTATTTAGTGGAATTACTCCTGAATATTAGTGCTAATTTGAGATTTTACAGCATTGTGCTCAATTCATGTGAAAATTAATAGATGCCACAAACAAGATACTGAATACAAGCACACATCAGGTGCATACAAAGCTGTCAGTGTGTCTTAAAATAGTCAAATGATGCTGTCTAGAAACTGTTTTACACGTGGAAGCTAGAAAAAGAACTTTTAGTTATGCCCATGGAAATATGCATGTATCTTAAATATTCAATAAATAGCAGGGATCTTTTTATTCTTTGCCAGCTTTAAGGATTTGTCACTCGTCATGTAGTGCTGCTGGTGTGAAAACTAAAAGCTTTTTACAAGTGTTTTATAATACGTTACCAACTAACAATTCCCTGTGTCAGAATAACAGCTTCTACTGACTTACCATGATCGCTGTACAGCTGGAATAGAACAGGGCAACTCACCTGAGCTAAAGTGCCCTCAAAGGCACATAGTGTGGATGCTGTGTCTGTCATCACTATCTTCTGTTCCACACTGTCCTGTAGAGCTGCACTAGCTGATGTAGACACTGCCAAAATGATCCCGTGAGGTATATCACCTGTAGTAATTGCTAGTGACTCACTAAATGTTTAATGCCACCATTTACACAAAAAATTACTGTTTGACATAAATGGGACAGAAACAGGCACACAAACAAATGCTATAGGTTTTAGATAAGAATATTTAGAAATGACCTAGCTATCAACACCACAGAAGTGGCCAACTTCTATCATTGGGATGAAAAAACCCAAAACAACTCTACTAATGATTTTGCACAAATAAAATTATATAAAGCAAACAATTTATCCTGTTTGGAGGCACCTAGTAGAAACCTGCACTTTTTTACAAAATCTTTCTATTTGACTTAAAAAAAAAAGGTTTTAGCTGAAACAATGATTTGTTATTTTTCTATAGTGTCTCTACACTTATGTTTGGCTTTCCTTGTTTTCCTCCCTTATTTTTGAAAGCTGAAAGAGGGGAGAAAAAGAAACCAAAGCTCCAGTAATTTGTTGGAGTTCAAGTTAATTTTCAAGGAATATTCCCAGGAAACAAAGGAATGGTAATTTAACTAATGTGTTTTCAATTGCATTTAAAATTAACAGCCTGGCCTCAATACATGGTACCTGCTACATCAGCTCCAGCAAGTTGTACATATAGGATCATTTAATATTATGTGTGTTATGCAGACACTTTAAACATCAGGCATAAATGAGATTTTCAAAGTAAATGGCAGTGTAGCACCTTGGAAGGTCTTTTATGGAGAAAATAGACTGTCCTTCATCACACAAATGTGAGTGCAGGTATGTATGCACAGGCATTGCAGTGAAATCTGATCTCCCAGATCAGAACTGCAGTATGAGAAGCTGTTCTGGAGAGTAAAAACTATAACTGATACCTCAACCTATTTCTTAACCAAGATGAATATATATTCCTATGAAGTTTGAAAGAGTCAAGAAGACACCAATTTCTGTGGAAACTTCAGCCTGTGGAGTTCTGCTTTCACAATTTATTGCTTTTAAGTGCTTCAGTCTGGCAGGCTGTTAATGTCTTTCTCTAGCTATATTATGCAATGGGCTTGAGTTATGGAATATTATATTAAAGGACTCTGGAATTCTTCAGTCACATCTTTGCAGGAAGATTAAATGAATTCTGCAGCAGGAGTTTCTGTATTCTGTAATGTCCAGGCTGTCTAGAATTTTGTTCTTTGGATCTGTAGTTGTACTGTCATATCACTACTTGGAGAAAGCTGGTATTTAATGCCCAGGTTAGGGTTTCTGCTGATTTGCTGAAGAGTCCACCCTGCAATACTTTAGCTCTCACATGAAAACAAAGAATGCTGATCTTTCTCTCCAGAGCCAACACAATGTCTTGCACTGGTTTTGTTCTGCCATTATCACTGTCAGGTACTCCTCTTTAAAACGCAGTTATCCTTATAAGCACAGAAGAGATACTAATTTCATACACAATGTGGCTCAGAATGATGGTATTTTGCTAATTCTAACCCTCTCACTCTAGTTGTGGAAAGTCTTTCTGAACCTCTAGTATATAAATCAGACATTTCAGTAATTGACATTCTTTCTCTGATTGTGTCAAGCTGGCAAAAGGGCATTGAGCTTTCTCCTAATGAATTAATTATTTAAAATCTGATAATTTTACAGTAAAAAACTGCAAGTGAGGTTCTTAACTCTTGCCCAGTCACAGTGTTATGTAGTATACGAGTTGAGAAACTACCAAGATCACTTCTTAAAAATTGTTTTGGATTTTTTATTATTTTAAATTATTTGTGAGGTTTGCTTCTGTGGAGAGCATCCTGCAGAGGTTCTCAACTGTATTTACCTGATACTCCTTGAACAAATGTCACTTTCATCTGGCATGGTTATTGTTTTATTAAGACACTTCAAAAATCTCTGTACAAATGACCTGTGAGATTTATGTGGAACTGAGGAAGGAGGCCATAACATTTTAAATACTGGAAAGAAAGAGTAATTTTAGCACAGATTCCTTCATTTATTGCCCTTGTATCTGCCTTGTAATGATGCTGGCAGGTGATAGTAGAGATGTTTTTATTGATGCTAGAAACTTGTAGCTGATACATAAATTATAAATGGGATATTTTGTGGTGGTTCTTCTCTAATACACCAGCTCTGGAAAGCATTGGTAAGATTCTGTAGATAAAAAGAAAAGAGAATGTTTCAGGAGACACAGTGTCTAAAGCTTTCTATGAAATCTCAACTAAGGTAATAAGCCATTATTGCTTCTAATGATGAAAAAATTAATTCCTTACTTCTCATGCTCTCACGCTTTATGTCATTAAGCAAATCTGATACCATATCTAAATGGAGATTTTGTTATTCTGGTTTCTGCTGTGGAATCTAAGAAAGGCTCTGGAAGGGTGGAATCAAATATAACTATTATTACCATCAGGCTAACTAAGGTAGTAATTACATCAAGAGAAAGTACAGTTGGAACAACAACTTGGTGATCTACTGCTTTCCTGCCAGTTGGGTCTCTGTTTCCTTTGCATTGTTAGTCAATACTGTATTTTTTGTGTTGCAACTGCTTTCACTTCAAGAGGCTATGTTGTCAAGGCAGGTTACCCCGCCTTGTGCATTACTGGTGTGCTAGGCGCATTCTTCAATATCCTGCAAGTGTACATAGGCATAAAATTTCTTATCCTACCATGTCCCTGTGGAACGCTTGTGAGATTCCCAGAGGCATTTTCAGTGACTGAGTTCTCCACAAGCTTTTCTTTGTTAGCTGGAGTATTCCTTGCTGTAGAACAGTTAGTTTGAGTGGATGTCTGCAGAGCTGTTCCCAGAGGCAGGCATTCCGATGACATGAGCACATTTTAGTAGCTCAGCAGCCTGGTTCTCCACTTTTGCTGTGTCTTGCTGCAGAAAAGGTGAATCTTTTGTCAGACCTAACTAACTTCTAAAGAAGTTTTGGAGAATTCTTCAAACCCTGGTTTGTTTGGTAGAGTATCTTTTAGGGCAGTGCTACAGAAGTAATCTTTCTGTACCATGGTTTTGTGCTTGGCATAATCAGCAGGCAAGATGTTTTATGATTCTTAGGCAGCTTCTTTCATATAGTCACAAGGCTGAGCAGAAGCCTCTCATTTAAACTATGAGTGCATTCCCAAAACACAGAGGAATTAAAAGTTCATAAGCTTTTCACTACTTTCATTTTGTGTTATAGTGAATTATTCAATTCTGCACTGACTTTGTGAGTTACGTGTTGGAGAAGGAAATAGGATAATCTATATAAAGGTGATTCTTTTTCTCTATGCACTTTTCAGAGTATTTCAAGGATGATCAGGTGTATTTCTGAATGTCACTCTGTTCTCCTGTCTCCTACCCCATCTTTGCTCTCCCTGCCCTGCTTTCATCATTCTATCCTGTCAGACTTCCTTGTTTCCTGCAATTTTCATGTAAGAGTAACATTATGCACATATGCACAAATGTTTAGATATTCCACGTTGTTTCAGGTACCAGCTATTAGAATTGTTAACCAATTAACCATCTTTTCATTGAAAGTTCTTTGGTCTTGTGCAGGTAGATCATTAAGTGCCTGATTTGTGACTGCAGGTCATAAAGTATGGCCAAGTTGAGTATTTTTAGTTTGTTCACAAAGACCTTTATAAAATTCAATTTCAGTCTCACAAAGCCAGGTAGGTAAAAATAAAATAATGTGTTTGGGAAGAAAGAACCTGGATTTGTTCAACAGGTACCTTAGAATGATAACTAAATCATTGTAATTAAGTCCACAATACTGCATTTGGAGTTTCATGTGCTGCGACAATTGACCTGATCGGAAATGAAAGCACTTCACTGACTAGTGAAAGAGCGCTGCCAATGCATCACATACAAATGCTGAAAGAAACCATTTAATTAGCAAAGGCAGAAAAATAGAAACAAAAGTATAGAAAAAGAAACCTAATAATGTACTGGAAGTATTTTTATAGCACATGTTGAAGGAAAAAAAAAGGAACATTAAAATCTGAGATGCCAAATGTCAAATCAATCAGTTCCTCAGCAAACTCCCATGAAAGCCGGCAGCAATTTAAGTATGCTGTGAAGACCTCTCAGGGCCTCCTTCTGTGTGGACCCATGATAGGCTGACAGACTGGGCTGGGAAATACAGCTAATGGGTCAGGAACAGCTTTAACCACTTTAGGGACACTCAAGCCAAGTGGTAACAGCATGCTGAGTGCTTCTTGAAAACACACAATGTGTCAAAAACCAATGCCAAAATTCCATGGCATTCAAGACAAGAACAAAGCAAACTCCAGAACGCTGGCAGTATTCCCCATCCTGGCTTCTCTTAGCACATCATGCTCAAAAGCAGCAGTTACAGGAGCAGTTTTGGCACCACTCACACTAGCTGGCACTTATATGGGTGTCTCAGAAAGCCATGTTCGGGGGCATAGAACAAGGCAATGAACAGAGCACAGTGGGGTGAGGACATGTCTCTAATGATTGCTCCCAAAAAGTCACCTCTTTTGTCTCTCCACTGCTAATTCTCAACTGATTCCTCTCCCTCACCTGTTTTAATTTGGCTGATGAAGGAATAAGGGCTTTGGAAACATTTTGCTGGAGAGGGGGAATGCCTAGCCCACACTAATTGCAGAAAACCTCTTAAAGCTGTCAGACTCTTGAGTGAGTCATGAGGAAATCCAAGGGGGAATTTCTCTGTATGCATAGCAGGTTTTGCAGGAAGATGTTCAAATCAGGAAGCATTATTGAGCTTTGGAAAATGAAAGAAAGAGTCTTTTCCACTGACAGGGAAATAAGATTAAATTATAAATTAATCTGAGATGCACAGAAATCTGTAAAGTGAGTTGAGAGTGTTGTAAAAACTCAGATTTGTGATGTGTAGCTGATACGTATTATGAAATTAAGTATTTAATTATGGTAACTAAGTCACTAAAAAAAATTGTAGCACTAGGAAAACTGCAGAAGGTTGTTAGATTTTTTTTTTTTCACTTTGAGGGCTTTCTGCTTCTTTCTGTGTTTCTTTTATTTTTCTCAAAAGAAGCATTACAAATTATTTTTTACTCCTTACTACTTGAAGTGTTCTTCCATTTTGTTAATTTGTTAAAGGCTGCTGTCTTCTGAAAGGTATGAAAAAGGCATTTTGGACGTAGGACATTGTTGTGAATTTTGCCAGCTGTAGAATCCCATCAGTTATAACACTTTAAAGATAAAGTATGCACAGGTATACTAATCCAACTACTCCTCTGTTTCCAGTTCAGTAAAAGCAAAATAAAATTACATAAGAAGTACATAAAAGCTTTAAAGTTTCCCCATCTGGGGAAGTTAGTGGGTTTTGAGCAAGAACACATGCCAGTTTTCAAC
This sequence comes from Psilopogon haemacephalus, assembly GCA_013396835.1. Taxonomy (NCBI): domain Eukaryota; kingdom Metazoa; phylum Chordata; class Aves; order Piciformes; family Megalaimidae; genus Psilopogon; species Psilopogon haemacephalus. Next base: position 33,466 of record VWZI01023555.1, read on the forward strand.
AACCTTATTTTTATGCCAGCATAAGAAGCTCCTGGCTGAGGAACTTGATAGTGGAAATGTTGGCAGGCTGGTGCTCCTTAAGCAGCAGCAGCAGTGTGTTGAGAAGTGCGCTGGTACTGGGCAGCTTTCTGTGGAAAATGATAAACGTGCCAGAGCTCTGTAGGGGAGCTCAGCAGAGCCATTTTTATTATCCAGAGCAGTGGGGCTCTGCACTGTGGTGTTGTTTTTATGCATAATATATGGGAATAGAGATAAAAAAACACCCTTTGTTAGCCATTGGAGTTGTTATTTCAAGACATTGTGTAGTGCATGTTTACACAGTGCTTGCTTAGTTATTTATTCCAATAACCATGTGTCTGGTACAATCTTTTTTATTCCATTTTCTCCCTTCACTGAGAGTATAGATGTGATGAAAATTCTCAGAATTAGGCTGTTGATCACTTGCATGCTGAGCTGCATGCTGGTAATAGGAAGTGCTCTGAATTAAATCTTAGGAATTTAGGCTGGTTCTCAGTGAGGAAGTAAACAAACAGCATGGAAATGACAGAGTAGGAGTTGCACCTTCCCTCCCTCTGCTTTCCAGAGCGGACATTTTAAGCCAGAATTTTGCACCTAGTTCTGTCAGTGTTATGGAACAGACTGCCCAACAAGGCTGTGGAGTCTCCTCCTCTGGAGACCTAGACACGTGGCTGTGCATTTGGGTGAACTTGCTTTTACAGCAGAGCTGGACTAGATCATCCCCAGAGGTTCCTCCCAAGCCCTGCCGTGCCGTGATGCTGTGACTAGTTTGCATTGTTTTGCCATGTGAAGATTGCTGCGATGTTTTCCAGAATGGCAGCAGAAGCACATACACTATTTAGAACCATAAATGTTGCTATGTTATCTAAGTGCTGTGTACCTGCTTTGTTTTATGAAGGACAACTCTGTACTTCTGCTGAACTGCATACTATTTTGGGGTTTGTTACTGAATCTGCATATGCCTTCCTGCAGGGCGAGATCCAGCAGCTGCTGATTATAGCTGACCCCAGAGCCGCATATGATTATTGTGAGCATTACAGCCCTGACTGTGATTCCCCAGTGCCCAATGCTGCTCAGGCCCAGGATCCTCAAGTTGATGAGGTGAGTGATGAATCATATACTATTAGATCAGTGGTCATGCTTAATACAAGTTCACCAAGGAGTGTTTTCAGCTAAATGGCGTATGTTGCTCCAGATATGGGGGAGGCTGGTGAAGGAAACTATCACACTGACACTTGAATTACCAACATGCTCAGAGAAGTAAAACTGTAACTCTTCAAAATCCTTCAAAAATGGTAGCTGTGTGAGTTAGTTTAGTTGAGCCTATTTGTTGTGCTTTACTGCAATATGATTTTCCACTCTGATTCTTCTGCTGTTTCCTATGTGAAGATCTGGAAGGTTTGGATAGGCTAGTGCTTTTCCACTTGAGATAAGACCAAAGAGTAGGCAATCTAATAAATGGATCTGACTGATCTTTGTGGGGGGAAGGTTGTTAGAATCGTCTCTCGGTCTCTATATTGAAGAGGAATATATCTAAATATTTTAAATGCTCTAAGTTGCGAATACTGCTGACTCCCAGGAGTTAACATGACCTGGAGCACACAGAAATTGGCTGGCATCAGATTTTAAATTAAAAATATATTCCAAATGAAGAAAAAGAAATACCTGGGCTCAGTTATTAGTGATGGCTACTGATGAATTAATAGAATGTGATTTAATGTTTGTAAAGGATGTAGAATATGAATAAAATAGTCCAGGGATTAAATTTCCTCCATAATGGCCAGTTAGTTATATCTCCTGCTGTTAAATATTATGTTTATACTATACCAAAGGTGCTTAGCAGTAGCATCAGTTGACAGTACTCATTTGCAGACAAAAAAAAATACCACCAGACTTCATCATAAATGTAAAACCTATGTGTGCATACGTAGTTTTATGCTCATCACACTGAATTCCCAGATACTTACTGGACATCTGTTGAAAACAGTCTGTGGGCACTAAACAAAGAAAGAGAACCACAGAATTATTAAATAATTTGTGTTGGAAGGGACCCCCAGAGGTCATCTGTGGTGAGCAGGGACATCAAATCAAGCAATTGCCACTCTTCTCATTGAGCATCCTGAGTAGAGCTCATCCACAGCCTCATGCAGCTGCCGCTGTAATTAGCAAATATCATTACATTTAATGGCTATTGCACAATTGCTCTTAAGGTTAGTGGTGTTTCCATGTGTTTTCTAAGGCCTGGGTGTTTTGTCCTTTGATAACACACAGGCTTTGTGCAAGTATCTACAGAGAAGAAAGTAAAATAAAAAAAATTTAATTTGTAATGTAAGATTTTAAAATAGTATAAAAAAGCTAAAATAATAAATAAAAGGATAACTTTCAGTTCCATTTCCTCAAATCTATTGCTTTGAGTGGTGATTGAATTATTTCGTTCTGAGCTAAGACACAATCTCAGTGTTGCTGCCCCTAAGTTTGTATGTGTAACTTTGCATAAATATTCCCAGCCAAGTCAATGAATCTCTGTAACATGTTGTGTAAAGTCATCTGAAATAATTGCATCAGCAATGCTGCCAGTGTGATGGAAGTGCCCAGAATTGTAGAGTTGTCTGCTGTCTGCTAAGTGACAAAAAAGCAGCTTGTAAAGCTGACTACTTTGTTATCTTCTGAAATGCAGACCATTGAATCACACATACAACTCATTTTGAGGAAGTAGATTAAACAAATTATTTTACGCACTAGAAGAAGTTACAGAAGACAACAAAGCTGATTTTTCTAAAGTGCTGACTGCAAAATGAAATAGGGCATCAGAATATAAAACAATTACAGGCAGTCTGTTCACAGAACAGTAATTGTAAAATGCCTGATGGTGTGTTTTGAGGCGCTGACAAGTATTAAAGTGATATTTGGTAGCATTTGTAGACTCAGGGTATTGTAGAACTTCTGTTTTGTCAGCATTTGATATCTGAATGAAAAAAAAAACCACAACAGATTAAAATCTGGCAGACCTTTTTCAGAGATGTCTATCACAGGGAGCTATCACTGAATTAATGTTTTAGTAGAATTTTTTAGGAATTCTATGGAAAGTGTGTAAAAATGTGTGTAAAAACTCAAATTGTCAGAGACATGATGTTTTAGAGTAGTAGACAATGATCACAACATAACCTAAACACATCCAAGGCAAAAAAGAAATGCAGGATATCCCCAAAGAGTAGGAAATATCCAATGCATTACAGTCGTGCTCACACAGTTAACCAAAAAGACCTTTCTTGTGCAGATTTTACCCAGCTTTGGGCTTCCTCTGCTGCTATGTTAGTGAAAGCAGTTTTGGAGTTCCATGATTTGCCAGTGGGACACTAATCACACTAACAGGAAAAGCTTTCTAATGGTTTGCTGGTTTGAACTGCCATGTTTCCACACAAAGTCTTGTGTTAGTTAAAAGGAAGAGAGAACAATGGGCGAAAGGTTAGGCAGGATTTGTCTTTCAGTGTCAGCTTTGACTTATGCCAGCAGAGGATGAAAATATTTGTAAGACAGTAGCCTCAAAGGATTCTGGTTATTCAAGCAGGGAAACAGTTTTTACCTTACCACTTGAAGCAAAACTGCAACAAAGTGCAGTGCCTGGGAGCATGAATACAAATGTGGTATCACTTCTCCGGTTGCTGTTGTTTGAAACATATGCTGAAACAGCACATAAAGTCTTGGTATTTAATCACTGAAACAAACAGAGCAAAACCAGAAGTGACCAGTGCATCACTGTTGTTTCTCTAGGAAAACAGAAAATGTTGGCTTGTCCACAGTAACCGTAAGAGCTTTAGATGTTGCTCAGTTACCGTATGCACAGAACTGGCTTGCAGATGAACCAAGGCAGAAGAAGAAAGAAAATTCAGTATTTGCAGTTAGGAAAAGGTCTATTAAAATTTTCAGGAATGAAAGAACAGTTACCAGATGTTTTTAAGGCAGGATAAGAACTTTCATAAAGGTTTGGGGAAATGTCATTTATACTTCAGTTGACTAATTAACAGGGTGAGCATAAGAAGTTCTGAGAGTGTACAGGGTGATCTGATAGTGTCTTCTGGACATGCATCTCAGAGCCTTGGAACTACTGCAGACCAGAATAAGAAGCTGATACTTATTTTAGAGGGAAGAGACAAATAACGCAATTGCAGAGCCTATTAATGTGTGTTTCCAACAAAACCTAAAGGAAGTGGCTGACTTTTGTCAGTGAAAAAATAAATTATGTTTGTGGAGTTGCAGCTAGGAAGCTGAGTAGAATTTCTCTTAGAATCATAGAATGATTTATGTTGGAAGGGACCTCAAAGATCATTTAGTTCCAACCCCCCACCATAGGCAGGGAAAAAATTGATACCATACAACTTTGTAGTTTCCTGGTCAATTCACAGCTGTGCAACTGAATTCTCCAGCCTGATCTAGGGTAGGGTGTCCCTGCCCATGGCAGGGGGGTTGGAACTAGATGATCATTGTGGTCCCTTCCAACCCTGACTGATTCTATGATTCTAAATGTTGGGTGATGTTTAGAAATATCATCTACAGAGAAAGATTTAGCTCAGATGATACAAGTTTAAAGGCCAAAGTACTTTGTTTAACTGAGTGTAATCCTGATTTCGCTAATCAGTGTTTATTTTTGCAAAGCAGCAAACAATCAGCTGCCTGACACTGTAGGTTTATGAGCGTTTCTGTCAATAGCAGTCCTGGCTTAAATGAGCCCTTTATTTTTGTGTACTCCTTTCCACTCCATGCCATCTTTTTCAGTTCTGCTGGTAGAGTTGCTTATGCATTTGTTGGGGGAAAGATCTGAGAATGAACCTAGAGCTTTAAGATTAATTCAGTAGTCATTGTTTCATACTGAATGTATAATCAGTATTTAAGGAGAAAATATGGTGATGAAATAATATTCTAAAATTAAACTTTTCCTAAGAAAAATGCACACCTAGACTTTTCTAACACATACCTTGCAAATAGCTTGGCCTCTGTTTTGTTTTCCAAATCCTTTTTACTCTAAATGAAGAAAATGTATGAAGTTCCATTCTGTTTCAGTCATGTACGCTTGAGGAAAATATGTATGCTCGCAGAAAATAGAGCGGAAAAAGACCCAGCCACTCTTCATCTTGCTTGATGTTAGGGAATATACTTTCTGAAGTGTCATCGGGTCTGGATTTCAATGGACCTGACCTATAAGTTAGTTAACTGCCTTAGCAGGTGTTAAAACTAGTACTCTTCTTAGCTGTCTTTGTAGAGAGAGGGAGTCCTTTCCTTTAAGCAATTAATGTAATAAAGAGCTTTAATTGTCTTGTTCTTAGAGGCTGTATTTGGAAGCTGAATATTTTGCTCTTATATCCTTGTTTTTATCACTTTTATCGACAATGTAAGAACTATCTGTAGAAGAGGCAATCCTTTGATTTTTTAATATGCTTTTGCCATGTAGTACTGTTTATTTGTTTTGCTTGCCATTGTTTGTTTCACTGAATTTTGTTAGGTGTTAATAGTTCAAAGTTATCTTTGACTCTTTAGCTAGTTAGCTATGGTTTAGCATAGTATTTAATTAATGGAAAAATTGAGCTTATGACAGTTTTTCAATTTAGGATTTAAATTGTTAGTTCCTTGTAAGGTGGAAAGGTAAAGCAAAAATTGCAAAAATGTACATCTTGGACTTGTGTGGTAGGTTTTTAGAATATGGGTAGCTGAAGAACCTGTATTCGAAGGAAAGCTTCAGAGTATTTAAAGCATTCCACAGCTGATATAGGGCTTGCATGCTCCTAATCATCTGCTGCTAAAATTCATCTGATGAAGAAAACAGTTCATCTTTTTAATTGAAATTGCATGATCTGGTAGTGTAATACAAGCACTCTGGTAAAGAAAGCATGAGGTCATAGTGGAAAGATTTTGTCCCATCAAGAAACAGCATATTTCATTCTTCCTTCCATTTGTAAGGAAACAGTCATATGCAATATTCATTACAAGACGGCCTGTTCTCTAACTATTGGAGGAAAGAAAACCAGCAGAAAATTGCATCCCATTTGAAGTGTGTATTACTTGATGTCTCTTAGATGACATCTCTTGCTAAGTTTGAGCTCATGTCCAAGCTGAAGATACAATTTCAAGCCAATTTTTTAGATATGCATGGGAAATCACTGGAGAAGTTAATAGTTGTATATATTCTGCAAAGACTATGGACATGTGGTGAATTTCACCACTATTGCCCCAGATCTAGCCCCATCCCATTATCTGACAGTAACAGAGTTTAGGTAAACTTTCAAACACATTTCTTGGAGCGGGAGTGAAATAATGATGTACAGATGTGGTAAGTATATTTTGCACTTAGTTAAGTCTGTACCCATAGAAGGATCATCAGAATAATCCACAAGCCGAATGCCCCTTTAAATCTCAGTATAGCTTCTTGAGTCTCTGGCTGCATGCCTCACCAGTAATATCTTCCTTTTGTGTGGCATTAACGAAACAAATAGTGCTGTCTTCAACTACACTCTTAATCACTGTCATACTTGCTTTTATTTCTTGCTTTGATTTCTTGCTCAATTTGGTAGTCCTGCCTAACTGTAGAAAGTGGCAGAAGTCACTTTTTCATGTGCATTAATTTTGAAATTCTAGATTATTTCTCTTATATTTTAAAGAATCTGCTTATTCTCTTTCCTTTGACTACCAGTGCAACCATGACAGATTTCTGTGAACTCCCAAGCTTCTGTAAGCTAGTAGCAAGAGATAGCATGGGGTTTGCACTCAGAGATCCAAAACGTGAAGGCACTCTTCTCAAGGCCTCTTCTAAAGCCTCAAGCTGAGTGTGTTATATCATTATCTCTAGTCATCTGATAAAGGTGACCTTGTAGTTCTACCTCCAGAGAAAGAAGAGCTATCTGCCACATATGCAGTCTTGACTGTTACTGGCAGGGTAAATGTGAGTTGTCAGCTTCACAGCAGCCACATTATTCACTCCCATTACATCTGTTCCTGATGGTAGAAAGTCTAGTCCTTTTTTAATTGGCCAGTCCTTCACCAGTCCTGTTGTCTTCTCTTACAAACAGGGAGTAGTCTTTATGGGCTTGAACTGATGCGTGTTTCTAAAGTCCAACTTCACAACAGTTAGGGGTGTAGAGATGCACTCCTCCGTCTGGACTAATGGTGCCTCGGGAAGTATACTAGGAAGCTGTTGCATCCATTTCACTAATTGCAACAGGCCGTGGGCAGTACAGTACAAAACGTTCTCTCTGTTTAGGGGCTGGTGTGAAAGACTAGGTTTGCCAGAGCAGGACCATTCAATCTAGCACAGATCATAGAGGAAGACATCCAGACAGGCCTTAAAAGTCTCCCAAGAAGGAGACTCCACAACCTCTCTGAGGAGCCTGTTCCAGTGCTCTGTGACTCTTACAGTAAAAAAGTTCCCCCTTGTGTTGAGGTGGAACCTCTTGTGCTGCAATTTACACCCATTGCTCCTTGTCCTATCCCAGGGAGCCTGTTCCCCCACTCCTGACCAGCCCTCAGATACTTACAAACATTTATTAAATCCCCTCTCAGTCTTCTCTTTTCCAGACTAAAAAGTCCCAGGTCCCTCAGCCTCTCCTCATAAGGCCTGCCCTCCACTCCCCCTAATCATCCTCATAGCCCTAATGTCTGGAATGTCTGGAAAGGAGGGACTGCTAAGAATAGGAGTTGTGCTGCCTTGTGCTAGGGAGACTACAAAGTACTGCCAATTAGAAACTATCTGAATATTTCAGCACGGTGGCCACAGGTCCTACCTTGTAAGTTCAATAACTTCCTTAATACCCCTCTGATACTGTGCTCTTAAAATGAAGAAGTCCACGGACAAGATTTTCACTTGCTTGGCAGTAATCTGATTCCAGCATGGAAAATGGCATTCCACACTTCTCATCCATTCCTTTTTGCATGCCCAAGTATCATTGCAACCCAAGGGTACCACTGTACTTATAGGCATACTTTGCATCTGTCAAAGTTTCATTTCCTTTAATGGAAAAGAGCTAAGCACAATAACCAAAACTGAAGTATTTTCTGTGTGGTTACGCATGATGCAACGGATACATGCTCATGGTTTTTTGTGTGTTTTCTAGTTCTCATTCATGAATGTCTGGCTTAGCTGCTCCTCTGGCACGTTTCCCATGCCCAGTTTCGTTTTTTAATACTAACATATTTGGCACAGACATTTTCCCTTTCTTCTTTTTTTTTTTTTTTAATTTTCCAGTCAACATTTCTCTTTAGTTTATGGCCTCTGAAAAACTTTTTTTGTAACACGCACTTGTAGTTTTATTAGTCACATAGTTGGCACAATTCAGCACAGCCATTCAGTTTACCTTGAGGGAAGCTATAGTACAGAGCTATGAAAAGCATCACAGACTTACATTTTAATTGTTAATTGATCAAAATTAATGCTGGAGTGAATGTTTCCAGTCTCAAAACAGGTCTACAGTTATTACCAAAAAAGAACCTATGTGTCTGGAAGTTATTAAACTCCTAAGAGCATATTTAAATTTAAATCCACCTAATGAAACAGTAGTTCTCTCCAAAATGTTCCTCCACTAATCCCTTAAGATATTGGTTAGCATTTCACATGGGTAGTGTCTGTGGTTTTAATGTCTATCAAAGATACATAGCAGTGTGTTTGATTGATGTTGTTTGGCTGAAGAAGCATTTGGAAGTGTGCAATGGTAGGGTGGAATGACTGAGCTGGAAGAGCTGTGCTCGTCTAAAGACTTTTTTTCTTACTTGTAGGTCAACCTGGTTTGTGCAGACTCCTTGAGAGCAGACAAGTGACTCAGATTTCGGGCATTTGTACACTTTTTATAGTTTCCAAAGAAATATGGCAGTTGCACTGCTATTTTTTCTCTATTTCAGAAGGGCTGAGTTTATCCATGGTGTTACTTCTTTTCTTTACTTCCTTTATGTGACTACTTCTGGTCTCCTAGAAAAGTGTCACTGTGTTTTCTTTTTTGAGTGTCACTGACATATTTCATCAGAAACACATTGTATTGAGTTGCATTTCTAGAACTGCACACACCAGAAATCATATTCTGATACATTGAAACATCTGTGAGAAACTATCAGCATTGCCCAAGGCTCTTGAACAATATTATTTACATGTCAAAGGGGTTTTGTTGACTTCACTAGGTTTAGAACTGATTCTTAACTTGCTAATTAGAGATTGAATGATCACCCATTCCTTACCAGGTCAGTCTAAAATGCTTTTGAGAAGTATAAATAGAATCAGCTTATTTCTGTAATGCTAATGGTACCACTGATAAAATCAAAGCATTGCTTACATTATAAAACAGGCAAGTACAAAATACAAATATACTTCCTCAAGAGGATGTTGTCTACCCAAAAAGTTAAGTATTTCAGTTGGAAGTTCTCTTACTAATGTGCAGTGCAGCTTTGGACAATTACAGAATGTATCTTGAATTGTTTCTATGTTTGTCAAATCTCACAATGAACCAAGTTAACATGTGCGTGGGTGTAGCAACAACCAAAAGGACAGTCAAACAAAATACATCTGGCTTCTTACCCTTGGGTCTTCTTTGTAAGAAAAGCTGTTGGTTATAGCAGGATTCTGAGGAGTCACGAGAGCTAAGTAACAGAAACCCACTGCAAGGTGTTCTTAAACAGTTATGACTTCTCAGTGTTGGTCTCGTACTTCATGAGGAAACCAACCTCTCCATATTTTCTGCACATAAAAAATTCTACCAAAAGGCCTTGCCAGAGAGAGCAGTTAAATCAGTAATTCAGTCACATGTTCCAGTATCTTCTGGAATATGGAGATCTGCCTTAATCTCAATTATAACTTCGAAAAAGATAATATATTTCTGATGCTGATGAAATTTAGGGACTCCTATGAATCTTCAGAGTCATTTTGCAATGTAATGTACAAACCCTCTCAGCCATCTGGTAAAAAAACAGATGTCTGCATTTTACAGACAGTAATGCTGACTTGTAACAGGAGTGTCTCTCTCACATGACGCACATTAGACTATTTCTTCCTGAAGAAGGGAAGCACACACTTGGGCAGATTCTGGCTGCTATTTCACTGTCCTTTGGTTCCCCAGGCATGTAAAGAGAATTGGTAGCAGCATGAAACTGCCTTAATTTACTGGACCAACCAGTTCCTGTAGCTTCAAGCATGACAGAAGTGGTAAGACAGCTTAAAGATGTCTTTTTCTGTCAGCTGTGATGGGTAGTATACGGTGCACATAATATTTAGACCAATATCTTCATGGCATAGTCAAGGTGACAGCTCAGAAGTTCCTATCAGCCTGGACTGTGTTCACAACATTACACAGGCCAATTCTAAGCCCATTTTCTCTTGTGCAAGTTTTATGGGCCCCATTTTCATTTGATGCTAGTTATTATAGATACAGAGCTACTGGGCAATTACAGCAGCTGAGGATATGACCTTCAAAAGAAATTATGCTAGTGAAGAGTTTGTTCAGGCAATGTGCAGCGTGGAGCAGCCCTCCAGCAAATGAGAAGAGGATGGGATGATGGCCACAGTTATTTGTGAGTTGTGGCCTCTCCTGTAGCTGGAATTATTTACCCTGTTCATATTAGGTGTTGGCATTTCTCTGTTCCTCTGGTCACCTGTTAAAAACAGGAGAGTATAGGTAAAAAGAAGCATTCTTTGCAATTTCAGGATCAAATGCATACAGCCTTCACAAAGATCAGCTGGTGCCCCCCATAATCTAAACTATAGTTGATTCTTCTGTGCCATCCAATAAAAAAGATCTTTTTCCTGGCACTTCTGCGTGATTTTTTAAAATCAATTATACATTGTGCTTTGAAATAAATTAGAAGCTGGGGGTTTCCATCCAAATGAATAGATATATTGAATTGTTCATACTACTTTAATTTTCTTAAGCTTTGCTTCTCAGTAAGGGTTAAGATGCTTACCAGTATTGTTAATCTAGTTTGCTGCTACTAACATGGAAATGCCTGATATTTTTCCATTTGCAATGTAGTACACACCAGAAGATTTTATCGAGTATGACTATGAGTATGGGGATGCAGATTATAAAGAAACTGATTCTGTAACAGAGGGACCCCCACTGTTTGAAGAGACAGTAACACAAACAGAGGTAACAGAGTCTGATCTGTTTGTTGTGTGGTGTCCAGCTGTCCCCTGCCACATGGTTTGTCAGCTTGTGTCTCCTGTACCTAAGCTTAATGTTTTCCTTTTGCTCATTTCTTTACTCTGTAGCTTTACTCACTTCCTGTTAGAGGTGGAAGGTCTCCAGGCTGACAGAATTCATCTCGCATTTGGTTACCCTTCTTTCATTCATGCATTTTCAATTTTCTTTTCATTTTATTTATGTTTTCCCATTCCATCTTTCATAACGTTTGCAGAAAAAGAAAGCCATGGTCACAAAGAAGAAGAGGACAGTGGCCACTATCTCAAAGGACAAACTCCAAAAGGCCACAACAAAAAAATCTGAAAAATATGCATCCAAGAAGAAGAAAAGTTATCAAGCAACAACAAAAGCCAAACTAGGGGTAAAGGTAGCCAAGAAATAATCAAGATCTTTACCAGGCCAAGACTGGAAGATCTCTGATGATAAGAAAAAATATACCTAACCCCACTAGATGAAAACATCTGGCTAATACCATAACCTGAATAAAAGTAATACCTCTTGAATTTCTCCTACAGAATATTTTTAATCATATAAATTTTCTTTGCTACTAGGCAAATATTGTTGATGGATTTCAAGAGTACAGCATAGCTGAAGGTGACTATGGGCCCCAGACTGAAGCTCCCTACAGAACTACTGAAGCAAATGAGGTAATAAGGATTCTTGAGGAAATAATTCTTGAGTATTTTTATACCTGACCACCGAGTGCCAATGACTAAAAAAGCACAAAACATTTAAAAACATTAATTTCTGTCTGTGTGTACCTAGGTATCTGTAACAACAGTTCATGCAGCTTTATGCTTTCTCAGCTAATATTAAAACCTACTGTTTTCTTGGGCACAACTCACATGAATTCTGCAGAGAACTGCAGAGTTCATGATTCTGGAAATCTTTCAGTGATACATGCTGTGGGATTGCAGGATTGCTGCATTCAATGTGGATGTGAATGGAGCTATGCCTAGTGTAAACTAGGTTAAATACTGGACACAGTCCTCCTGATCTAATAGGAAGTGAAGTGTCTAATTTTTCCTGTTATTCTTAAGATACAGCATAAAATGAGCCTAACAAAAGACAAAGAATGGTTACAACCATAGCCAAGTACTGCAGTTGAGTCAGAAGCCATCATATCCTTTAAAGAGTTCTTCAGCTAACAAACCAAATTATTTGCTTTTCAGAGGCCCTACTTAAATGAAACCCATTTTGAACTGTCAAATAAAATTATTATTTTGACATATTTAGAGACTGTGTTATCAGAAAGCCACACTGACAAGTCTGAGCATTGTTTTAAGATTACTACAGCTAAGCCAGTGTTGATTAATATGCCTGCATGTTAATGAATGCTAATTGTTACAAAATGATGACTGATTTCTTTTTACATCCTCCTTTCAAAATAAAGATATGTTGCTTAAAAGATGTACAAAACTAACCCTGTCCCCTCCTGGAACATTTCAAAAGTGAAAAAAGAGTTCCCATTTGTTGGGGTCTGTTTGGCTGAGGCTCTTTGGTGGTTTTTTGTTTGTTTGGGTTTTATTTGGGTTTGCTTGCTTGTTTGATTTTTGATGGTGGTGGTTGGTTTGGGTTTTTTTATTCCTTTTATGTATCTTAGAAGGTGAAGGTGACTTGGAATATATTTTACTCATTCTGCTGTAAACTATTCTTGTGTTAAATCTCATGTTGGCTTCTCACAAGTTGGTGGACAGAAGCATGTTTAAATCGTTCTGCTTCTTGGGCAGTGAGAGGGCAATTTGCAGTAGTAGGATTGTAACAGCAGAGGTCGAAAGTGCTAAATGCTCTCCTTAGTGAGAGTTCTGCTTAAGGGCAAAATCTGGCTTTGGACTGCTTCAAATATGTATTTATTTTATCTGTCAGGCAAAGCCATAGTGCTGTAGATAATGGAATTAGGCAACTGTTAAACCAGAGTCTGATCTTCTAGTTTAATTGCAGTATATTTTTGTATCATGATTAGATCAAGGTATCTTGAATAGCTTCTTAATATTATGTTTTCAAAGATCATACTAGTTCATCTTGTCTAGCTGTCTAGAATATGCAGCTCATACCTGAATGCTTGATTTCTTTCAAAATTATCCTTTCAAGACACCTCTGTAACGGAATAAAGCAATCCTTTTTTTTTTTTTTTTCCCACAAATGGTTTTGTACATCTCCAATACAGCATTGTTATAAACTGCTTTGGTGCTTGTATGTTGATTGCTTTGACAGTTAACATACTTGAAGATGGAGCCAAGTTTAGCAGGTAGAATTTGACTCAGGAAAAAAAAAGTATATAAATTGCCATGACACACATGAACCATGACTTTTGAAGTGCTGCAAAATCATTAGTAAGAGAAAAGAAGTTGACCCATTTAGCTCAGCATTGTTATTTATAGACACAAATCAGTAAGAAGGCTGAGCTTAACTAAAATGCTTTTTTCCCTTCCTGTACATTGCTGGTGTAAAAACAGCTGAATATGTCACTGCTCATCATGGTGCTTATGTTCATTCATGAATGCTTGTGAAACCAAGCAGGGAAATCCTGCTATAGAGGTCACTAAAGGAATATTGAGCAAGCAGCGCACTTAGCATCCTGGGTATTGAATTCCAAAGGTTCTAAAATAAATCTGAAAAGCGTATGAAAGCATTACTTCTTTGTACTGCTCATGCAAAGGTCTTTTAATTGCTCTGAAAGACTGGACTTCCCTTCTTTCAGACTCTAATTAAAAGACAATATGCTGTAGTTGTACTGTTTTCTCTCCTTTTGACAAGTCATCATGGTGGATCAGCATATGCTTACATTGCTTTACTAACAATAACACACCTATTCCTCCTGTTCCCAAACCTTTGCTACTGATACGAATAGCAAAATCCTGTTGAAGAAGTGTTTGCAGAAGAATACATAACTGGAGAGGATTATGATAAAAAAACTGAGGACACTGAATATGGAAGCAGAGGAGTAGACATCAGTGAATCTGATCTGCTGGTAGATGGAGATTTAGGCGAATATGATTTTTATGAATATAAAGAATATGAAGAGAAACCAACTGATCCCACTAATGAGGAGTTTGGTCCAGGTGTTCCTGCAGAGACCGATATCACAGAAACAAGCGTAAGTTGGCTGGAGGCATAATGCAGACAGATTGAATTTAGCCATTCTTTTATAGTTATACAGTCTCAGAACTGTGCATCCTCTTGTTTTAGTAATTCTGAACTTGTAATTAAATGCAAGGGGCTTTGTCTCTTGTTAGAAGGAGTAAGGGTGGGTTGAAGACGGGAGGGAAGGGAAAGAAGAAATGGACTTTCAAAAAGGAACCGTTCTAAAAATCTTTCTAAACTAGAGCTAAAGCTGGAAAGATTGTAAATTGTAATGCAGCTGCAAATACAAATTCTGTAATTAATATTTCTGTGTGATAAGAAGTTGAAATGCATGTAAGTGTTTGGAGTCCTATGTCTTCTGCTACTTTCCAAGGAGAATATTCATGAGTAGGAAGGTGAAAGTCTGAACCTTGTAATAAAAATAAGCTTAGTCAATGGTGACAAGTTTATTACCTTGCAGGAGTGATTTACCAGCTCAGTGTATGTAAAGGAAGATAGGATGCTGTGGTGGGTCCTGTGAATCATGCTCTTCTTTGTGCATTTTATAGCTCTTTCTTCCCTCTGACTTAATCACAGGCTTAACAGCAAGGCTCTCATTTTCCTTTACTTGTGCCAGGATCCTCATTCACCATTTTACCAGGCTGTGGAAGCTGCCAAAACCCCTAATATGACTAAGTCTGAAAGCCAAATTAATTCCCACCTGGATTTTCAGTTGGAAATGCTCTGAATATAGTAGGAAAGGAGAATTTTGTTTACATTTGTTAAGTCTTACGTTTATTTTCTACTCACAGACTCAAATCTACAGTTTAAAAAGTATCCAATAGATGACAGCAAGTTCTGTGAGGTTCCTTTCCCTGCCAACCTTGAAACCTATACTTCTGTGTTTCATTCGTCACTCCTTTTTAAACTCTTTTGGGGTCATTGTATTTTTTAATGATCCTTATCAATGCAATGTAATACAAGGTGACTTTTCTTCCTTCTAGTGCAGGCAGGGACTCCGTGGCAGAATGACACAGAAAATATCAGATTATCTGCAAAGCAAAGAGCCCATAAGGCACCATTTGTGCATTCATTAAGCAAGTGACAGTGTAGGCTCTATCACCTGGCATATATTTCAGCTTAAAATGCCTTGGTACAAAACTGAAAGAGTCAGGAAGCTTAAATTGGAACCCAGGCTCTGAATGGTTTCATCTTTATTGAAATTCTCCTCTGCAGAACCAGAGTTGTCATATCGTTTTCCTGTGACATATGGATGTATTTAGAGCAAGTGTAGTTTAACTTATGATTAAAAAGACAATACAAAACATCCTCAGTGCTTAGACATTTTTAAAAAGGAATGGGGACTTCCAAAGGTGTCCATTTTTACAACCAATTTTCATTAATTAAATAAACCATAATTATCTATGCCTCTTACTATTTGTTTTTTATGAACCATTGCATCATTACTAGTGCAATCTATGCAAACCTTGAATCTCTGTCTTTGGGGTTTATTTAAAAAATATTTCATCTTGAAATACTGCTATCACTCTTAACATTTTCAGATCCCCAGCTATGTTAGTGTAACTAGAGACTCAATCTAACAAAATAAAAGCATTTCAAATTTTCATCTGGTCAGAGCTGACTTGAATTTCTAGTGGATATATTAGGAATTAAGAGAGAGCTTTCTGAAGAAAATTACATATTTCACAAGTTTTTGCTGGTTTTGATTTTAAAAATCAGTTTCTTTTTATTTGGTTTGAAACTAGAATCAGCCTGTGCTCTGCTATTAAGCATGTGTTACTGACCTGTTGTTCTAGGTACATCTGTTCTCTTCATCCTGAACCCAAAACTTCCCATAGGCCTGATTCTAACAGAATCTTGCAGTGGATGGTGATTCATGGGACAGAGGGATTTTTTTTCCCAGCTTACTTCAGACTTGCTTAACTCAGGAAGTCATGGAGAATCATTGTTAATTGCCTGAAATATGTCCATTTAAATAAGAAAAGAAACAACTTTGTGACTTAATGTAATTAGGGGAATGCAAACTACTGGAAAACTACAAATTTCTAATCAGAAAAAATATGCTGGTTTTGGCATTTTCAATTTCTGATGAATTAAGTATTATTGATTGGTACAGTTTGTGCCTGCTGATGTATTTTTCACAGCACCAATCAATTCCAGCTTTAGCTTTCAGTCACAGCTTGCTGCAGTTCTTTATTATACCAGATCTTTAGACCTTCTATTTACTGTCATTTTGGGGGCTGTTTTCACTGGCCAGGTAACTGGACATGGGGCTTATGGAGAAAAAGGCCAAAAGGGAGAACCAGCGGTGATTGAACCTGTAAGTATAGATGTGGGTAAGCTTTTCTGTAGCACTATGTAAGTAAACTATTGGTGCATCATTATCAAACCATATTGGCCATGATCGGATGACAGAAACCTTATCCATGCTCTCTGAAACAATCACCTGCAGTGTGGATGGTATCAAGTGAGGACAGTATACTGTTCAGCCTTCACTTTTGATTACACAAAGGACTAACCACACTCTCCTTAAGGACAGCTGTTTTGAGAAGAGGAAAACAGAGCATACATTTGCTCTTCAGGCCATTTACTAACTACTGCTTGGACAGCCCTACAGAGAGAGCTTCCAGTTTAGGCACAGGTAACTTTAATTACACCTTTCAGCAAGGGCAAGGGAGTCCCTCTGAGAGGTTAAACAAATGCTTCCATGTTTGACCTCCGCTAATGCAATCA
Source organism: Psilopogon haemacephalus (assembly GCA_013396835.1). NCBI lineage: Eukaryota > Metazoa > Chordata > Aves > Piciformes > Megalaimidae > Psilopogon > Psilopogon haemacephalus. The sequence goes on from VWZI01023555.1 coordinate 50,466, forward strand.
AACTGCTACAAGTTTAATTAAATACTTCAGAGTTCACGACTTGGTCATAAGCACAGTAATAGATCAGCAGCTTACAAAATTTTTCATTAAATAGCAGTATAGTAACTTCCATGGCTTTTACAGTAGCATCATGTCTGATGTTTAGAAATTAAAATGAACAGAATTAAAGAAAAAACCCACGTCAACTATACAAAAATAATAATAATATTATAATATCTGGCAGAAGCTGAATACTGGTGTTGTTTACTCTTGTAGAATTTTCAAGGACTGCTTTCAAATATTTATTTAATCCAAATAGAATTGAAAGTTTAATTAAGGGAAAAACATTAGCTTAGCTAAAGCTTGATAAAATACCATGACATGTTGTTGTTACCTAAACATGAGAGTTCTGGATCCTGTGATCCAAAAGCTCCCTTGCAATTCTGGATTTGTATCCCAGGGTTAGCATTTGGCTGAGCTGCTGTTCACCAGAGTTAATGAAGGCATTACAAGTTAAGGTTGTGACTCTCAGTCGTGATCTGTGGAGAAGCTCATGAAATGCATGCCTTTTTTAAACCACTCAAAACAGTTTAGTTTGCATCTTTGGTACTAAAGAGATACTCACTCCTGATCTCTAGCATTGTTCACTGCAGCTCACTTCAAGCTTGCTTGTCCAATCCTCATTCCCGTAGAGAGCCTAGGACAAGTAAGGATTATATATTTGTAGGCCTTACTAGGATCTGAAATTTGGCCTAGCATCTACACTGATAAAAAGGGGACTAGGGGTGCTGTAAGACCCACAACATAGAAATAATCAGTTACACACTTCAGTTTCTTTAAAGAAGTTATTTTGAATCAAGTACTGTGAGATCCCTTCAGCCTAGAAGTCTGTTGTTTCAAAAAGCATACAACTCCTTTTCCAATTCTAGTAACCGTAGAGACAAGATCCCCAGGAAAGTTTGTCAAGACAAAGATATCCTTTTAGTTCAGCTAAAAAGATTTTTCTGTTCTTCAAGACATGACAAATTTACTATCTCTTTTCATCCCCCCTAGGGCATGCTTATTGAAGGACCTCCAGGACCAAGAGGACCTGCCGTAAGTAGATTATTAACAATTTCCTTGTATTGCATTTGATTTATGCACTGTGTTTTGGCTTTAATGAGGTAACACAGTTAATAGTTGTCCTGCCATAATTCCTAAATTATATATTTGACTTAGCATGTTCAGAAAGGAGTAAGAAAGGATGATCTCTTACCTTTTCAGTGACAGCATTCTACAAGCTGGGTGTGCTTAAATTTCAGGCCTTTGCACGTTGATCTCTGTAAGAAAGACAAGTGTGCCATCTGACAAATGATTTGATCTAAAGACATGTTGGATAAAGTTTTCCAGAGAAAAAAAGTTCCAAAATGCTGCAAGCCATTCAGCATAATAATGTCATTCATTTTCCATAGGGCCTTACAGGTCCTCCAGGTCTACAAGGTCCTGTTGGTCCTCCAGGTGACCCTGGTGAAAGGGTAAGTCGATAAACAGGTCATCCTGTGTATTCCTGGTATGTCTTGAACTGCTTTCTATGAGTGTGAGTGAGTTAGATCCTGCTCTGAAATATATACACATAAGCTGAGAATTACTGGGACTGATTTACACAGCTGAGTAAATTAAATGAGCATCTGGATGAATATTTCCAGAGTGGTAGAAATATGTACTGTAAATACAGGAGGTTAACTTCCTATTTGTCTATATTCCTGTGTTTTAATGTTAATTATTGTAAACTAGAATAAAGCAGAATTATAACAGTTCACATGGATTTGAAAGAAATCACCTGAGCTTAGCTATAGCATGTAGAGGTACAGAGAAAACAAGCTCTGCAGAGTCAGAGTACACTTGGAGATGGTGAATGATAGCTAATATTTTGATCTCGGCAGAATTTATTTGCTATATTAAATAACATACTGTATAAGAATTCTATCCAGTCATAAATACAATTGAAATGTAAGCTATTATTTTAGTTCATTTGTGTTCTCACAAACCTGATCTTACTGCCACAGCTAATGCCATTTAAAAATAGTCTAAATGTATTTATTTGACAAAAATACGCTACCAAAAAAACTTCGCTAAGTTGTATGAGTGATATTTTCCTGACAAGTCTAGCATGCTTGTGCTCTGTCTATACAAGATGTTGATAAAATACTGTTGCTTCACTGAATAATAAGATAATGTCCAATTCCGAGCAGTGCTTCACCTTGGATAGTAAGTCATCATCTATATTTTTTTCATATTTCTTTACCGTAGATTAACTAAAGAACATATTTTGTAATTTAAACTTTAAAACTGAGAATGTTAACATATTTTAAGGGAATAACTACAGATAGTACTCAGTTTCCTAACTAACTGCTTACTGAATTCATCATAAGGAAATTCTTGACTAAACGTGCACCTGTCATGGAGCAGACTTCTCCTTTTATTTAAAACAAAACATATTACACAAATAATTAACTGTAGATGTCAATTACCAAACTCATGAGCTTTTCTACTGTTCGATACTGCCCTGATGAAATCACATATCTTCCTTTAAATTTTAAATGTCTTTGGACAAGTTTGTGGTTTTACTTTATAAATAAAAGCTCTAGCTCCTTCTGTAAGAATAGATTTCAACTCATAGCTGCAGAACTTGCCTAGCCTTTGAAAATGAAGCCAATGCAGAGTGTTTACAGAATATTGGTAGTGTTAGTTCTCTATATCAAAGAAATCAAACTCTGGAACACAGTGCAAATCTCAGCTCAGCACAACCTGTGAAATCGTGAGCGGAGCTTCTGCAGTGGCTACTCTATACTTCATTTGTAAATATAATCTGTAAATAAAAAAGAAAGCAGCTTTCTTCCCTGTTGCTGAATGTGTTTCCCAAATTCTCTTTTCAGTCACCTCACTAATGATGAAGAACATTTCCAAACAACTTGTAAAAGGAATATTAAACCTCTGAGTGCATCATGAACACCAGTGGAAGTGTTTCTGAGTGACTCAAAACGTTTATCTCATGTAGCTGTCTTTTTCCTCTCCTCCCTTTGTTCTCTTAGGGTCCACCTGGTCGCCCTGGTCTCCCCGGTGCTGATGGTTTAGCAGGTCCCCCAGGTACCATGCTAATGTTGCCGGTAAGTTGTAAGAAGTGCGTAGTAGTTTCCTTTTGTCATCTGATTTTATCTTTGGAATAAGAGCTGATAGGTAGTTTCTTGTATGGTGCAAGCATTTGAAGATCATATAGTAGCTTTTTTTTCTCTCAAAGACCCTACATCAGTGTATTACAGTCACTGAGATACTCCTGTTTTCAACAGTATCCATTATTTGTTACTATATGTCCTAAACAAGGAGTTTGCTGTTGTGCAAAGGGTACGTACTCCCTGCAGGCTTCTGTGCTTTCAAGTCTTTTTGACATGGAGGATTTTAAGTATTCTGTGCTTAAAATTGAGCTTTGGTCCTCTTTGAAAAGTCAGTGCATCCTTTGAGTAGAAATATATGCACAGAGCCAGCTTTGCTCCCACTGGAATCAAAGCAAAACACCATCTGTTTTAGCAGGTGCAGGAACAAGCCCAAAGCTGTTAAAGTGTCTTGCAGCTTTGTGTTATGAAAAGTTACTATATGCATGGAATTCGTTATTCCTGAGTGTATGTGTGTATCCTCTGACAAAGACTACCATTGCAGAGAATTAATAAACTGTAAGTGAAAGGCAGCATTTTGCTGAGTAAAGCAGAGTAAGTAAAAATCCTGGAGCTTCAGTTGCTGTAGTATCTGCTATGGGAGGCAGGATCCCGTCAGAATCAGTGAGGAAAGGATGATTTTTACAGTTATTTTCTATTTATTAAATAGTCACTGGCAGTTTATTTTTAAAACAAACTAATAAGTGGTGCTTGCAGCGAGCTCTGTTATCCTAGCTGACTGCCAATAATGAGCTGATGGAAAAATGCTACTGCCCCTCAGAGTAATTTTCCCCAAATCATTCTTCCATCTGTAATTGCTGTACCATCAGAGAAAAAGTTGCCTTCTCAGTTTGCTTCATTAAAGGTAGTAAGAGTGGACTAATACTTAGGCTATTAGTCACTAGCTTTAGTTTTAGATGTAAATGCGTCTCACCAAGTCATGTTTCTCAGGAAGCAAAAATTGGCTTCAGGTCTCGCAAATTCCAGCCTAGTTGTTTAGCCACTCTCCTGACTTGTTTTCCATTTTTTAAAACCCTAAGAAGCCACTATGCTTTTACGGTGGGTGAGTTGCTCACTACCTTGAAAGCCATTCCGGAAGTCATAAAGTACACAGTTGGAACTGAATCCAGCAGTGGCAGACTCATCACAAAGGTACATTCAATGCACGAAGTAACATTTGGGAGGCAGCTTTTGTGGGACATGTTGAGCTTCCATCATCATGTCTAGGGCTTTAATTCATTGAAATGGGTTCACCTTGTCAGTGCATGCAAGACCACAAGTTTAGGTATTCTTGCTTTAAGAAATATTTTGGAAATGTTGATTCCACTGTATGTGGCCTCCCTTGAAATGGTAGAAGGCTTGGTAGTTCTGATTTAGAAGTAGTGAAATGACCCTCATATGTGGGGGGTTTAGAGCAATAAGTTTTCCATCACTTTCCAAAGAAATCCATTCTTATCACAATATGCCTGCAGGAGAACCACCTCAGTTGCAACACCAGCTCTAGGCATGGGTGAGCAGCAAATTATTGTGGGCAGTGAAAGATTTGTGGCCCTGATATCCAGTGTGTCTGTACCATAGTTTTGGAAAGCTGTGCTGCTTCTTGCAGCTTAGTGCCTCTGCAACACTGCAGAGCTTCTGTAAGCAGTTTGTTGAGCAGTAAGAGTCCAGGAGTGGAGGAATGAGTACTTACATTGTATTCTGTAATGAACTTTGAAATTGTCAGAAATTAAACCAAAATTTTTGCTTCATATGCCAAATGTTTTTCAACATGAAGTCTGTCTGAAATTGAATTGCAATTTTCCATGTGTAGCTACCAGTCTACAGAGAATTAACATCGATACCTATTTTTAATTTTTAATGAGGTTTTGCAAGCAGTTAGTAAGAGGCCAAAATAGACTCTGAAACAAAAAAAAAAAAAAAAAAAAAAAAAAAAAAAATAAAAAAAAAAAAAAAAAAAAAGAATTAAAACAGAACCTTGCAAAGTAAAGAAGATGTTTCCTTGAAAGTAACAATTGCACTTCAGCTCTAAACTGTTATTAGTGACTTCATACTGAATCCAGTGGCCTCAATGTAGAAGTCAGTAGAATGAGCTAAAACCTGAGCTCCTGTGTTTCTGAAGTGACTTTCACAGTTGCAACAACAGGGTTGGTTTAATGTGGTACATTTCTGGATCCTTTTCTTGTTTTGACACTTTCAGTTCCGCTTTGGTGGAGATGGTGAGAAGGGCCCGATGATCTCTGCTCAGGAAGCTCAAGCACAAGCTATTCTTCAGCAAGCTAGGGTGAGTGCAAGGAGTCTGCAAACAAAACTCAAAAAAAAAAAAAAGATTGCATTTTATGTCATGCAGAATTTCCTTCTCTGGAGACTTTCAAGACCCACCTGGATGCACTCCTGTTCGGACTACCCTAGGTGATCTTGCTTTTGAAAGAGGGGTTGGACTCAATGATCTCTGGAGGTCCCTTCCAACCGCTAACATTCTGTGATTCTCTGATTCTGTGTGAAGTAAAGAGCTCTTAGCGTCCTCTTACTGCAGGAGTTGTCTATTGACTGACAGCTGGATCAGTGATGGGGCCTATTCTCCAACACATTATGAAATTGTGTTAGTACAGAATTTGCATGATGACTGGTGGTTTTTTCATGCTAACTGCTGTTTTGTTCTGTTTGTTTTCTCAGATTGCTATGAGAGGTCCACCTGGTCCCATGGGACTCACTGGCAGACCAGGTCCTGTGGTATGTAAACAAAACAGGAGCCATGGGCTTAACACAGACCTCCTTCTGGCCTCCCCTGTGCCTCTGTATTTCTACTTAATCTGTTTGAAAAGAAGCTGGTAGACTTGAAGCTGTAGTTTGTGTTACTGGACAAGATCTGCAATGCTGCCTGAACACTAAATTAATTTTTGTTGTAGATTTTGGAGTGTTTGGATAGAACACACTGGTAGACTTACGACAGTGGTGAACAGTTTTGCATAAGCGATTCCCTGTGCCTCTACAGGCAGTAATATCTGTAACAGCATTTACGACATTTCTTTTGGGAAACAAGAAACTCTACAGGAGATACCAAAGCAAGAGATGTGCACAGTGGCCATGGCTCACTATTTCAGCTGATATTTGTACAAAAAATCTAGACACGGGACACAGCAGTTTTTCTGATGACATGCAAGACAATATTTTTGGCACAAATAGGTTTGCTCTGTAACACCTATGAACACTTTAAAAGGACAATACTTACAATGAAAGGACAAAAGCAGTCGGAAGCTCAGCAAGCCAAACTCACTTGATCAATCTTGCAATTGTCATTTCCACTTCTAGGAAATAGAAATTTTTCAGACTCTGCAGTCTGCTAAATGGCATAATTTAGTATTTAGCATCTTATTAAAAGCCGCACCACAACACAGAATTACAAATGCTGCAGCCAGGATCATCATCTTTATAGAAGACCAGGGTTTTCAAATGTCCTGTCAGGTGATTGTATTTATCCTCTGTAAAGTGGAGTACAGCACCCATGTTTGAAAGAGAATGTCATTTGGAAACTGTTATATTGTCTGCTCTGATGGCATAAGTAGGTTGGCAAATACTTGGTCTTTGTAATTTTTATTTGTGGTACTGACCACACAGAATAATGTGAACATTTTTCATTAGATCAGGCAACCATTTAGTTAGCAAATGCAAACAAGAGTAGAATTGTGCAGCTGAGAACTGGAAACAAGTGACCACTGGGTAACCAAGAGAAAAGGGTTAGACAGACTGCCATCGGTTTGCTGGGCAAAGCAAAAGTAACTGCAGAGATATGCCACTCACAGCTATGACAGCAGGCACAGAGCCAGCAACAGGAGTTGCTGGAGAACACCTGGTTTTCTCCTTGCCTAAGAATGCAATAGCATTTTTTTCCTAAAATAGTTTCCTTCCACTCATGCCACTTGTGAAGATTTGGATGTATCTTAGAAGTGATGAGACTGCAATGTAAGAAATACGGTTCCTTTCCCTTCTTTTGTGCGTCTTTCCTTCTTTAATGTGATATTTCAGCAACAGCCTAGAGCCGAACAGTAACAATCAAGTCCTCACAACCTTCTCTTCCCTCTCATCCTCACCCTTCTTAGCATGTAGTCTGTTAGAAAGCAGGAGAGGCAGATGGACAAACATGAGTACACCAACTACTATCAACAGAAAACACTGACCAAGTTCCTGTCCATCTAATTGTGTGAAATTATATCAGCACAAAGAAAAGGAAGGCTGCTTCAGTGGTTCTTGCTTCTATTCCCTCTAGTGACCACTTCTAGCAGCAAGGGAATCCTAGCAGGACATTATTACATAGCATTGAAAGAATATTTACCATTTCCAGGTAAATTTCAGCTAAATATCTTACCAGAATCTCACTTGGTCCTCAGAAAGTGAAATCCAAGCAGACCTATCCAAGAGCAATTATTTTCTAAAGTAATTGTTCCAAAGTAAATAATTGATACCAAGCAGAGAATTTGCCTCACAGACTCCTCATTGATCATGACTGGGTTTGCAGTGCTTACATGCCATCTGTTTAACAAACTAATGCACTGCTTCCAGCAGTGCTGTAAATCCATTTGATCTATACAGACAAAATACCTGTAGAACTGCTGCGAGCAAGGAATTAATATATAAAGGCTGCTGTAATACCAACAGCAGTTTTATACCTTTAGCTGAGGTGTAACCTGTCCTCTTACTGATGCTTTCATGTTTAAAAAGCCTTCATGAATTTCTGTATGCAAACAAATGAATATTAATAGTTATTTTGCTTCCAAGCCACCAAGAGGGTGCAGAAATCCAACTGTTTGATCTGGTTGTATTTTTGACCAGCAGTTCCAGAAGCAACTGCAGATTCTTGGTCTCTCAACTATTTGTGTGCCCAGCCTATTCTAAGAATCAAATAGTTGGAGCTTTTACTCTTAATATGAATTGTATTTTGTTAAATTAATTTAGTGCCCAGTAAGATACATTTAGAAACATATCAGTTATTAAAAGTCTTAAATGTGGCATTGTAAAAGCCTCAGTCTAGCTTCAGCAATCTGTAGTTCTCATGCTTAATTAGCATAGCATATAAATTTTTGTCTACAGATATTAAATGTAGTCTGTTGTATTAATGAAAAACGAAACTTACATGAGGGAAACCCAAACAGACAGTTACTACCTGCCAAAGCCACTGTTCTCTCCACTGCCAGTACCAGCTCAGATTTTACAGTTTTTTAAGTACTTGATTCAATACCTGCAAGGCCAATGGGAATTGATAGTAGTCTTAGCTGAGCCATGACACTGCTTGTTTCTTTGAATGAGGAGTGTAAAGCACTACCCGTTTTCCAAGGCCTGAGGAACTTGTTTCATATTAAATAGATATATTTGATCCCAGCCTGTTTCAGAAATGAAGAATTTCTTTTGCCCATAGTAGTAAAGTCCAGCATGTTCCTGCACGGAGCCTGTGTTCTCTATAAGCATCTCAAGATTTTTTGGGTTGCTTTCTGTTTGTGAGATCCCTATTTAGAAAACACTTTGCTTTGAGTAGTTCTCCTCCAGATTCCACGTACAGCATCTTACCCTGGGTGAAGATCTGCTTTAGGCCTGTTTAGGAACTCTGAGTATCTGTGTCCTCATTTAATGATAGTAAAGCAAAACAGTTAGGTAGATTTTCCACTTCTTTGAGGCCTGATGCACAAACACCTTGAATAAAATGTTGAAGCTCATGGTAGCATTTGACAAGGTATTTTTCATGGACTGTAGTGATCTTTGGACTGAACTGCTGTTATTTTCCATGTAACACAGAGAAAGAGAAAAGTAAAAGAAGCCACTTTCCTTTATCTTGCTTTCCCTACAATGAATACATTTTTCTTTGCATTGCTTATGTTTTTCCTGTGCTCATATTTAGCCTTCATATATTACTGTGGAAGGAAGAGTTGTATCTTTGGTAATAGAATTTTGGGCCAGTTAGTCCTAGTTTCTAGGCAATGATATATGAGGGTATATCTGCAGATTCAAAGCATGAATTCACACCTTCTAATGAATAAGGGGATTATTTGGGGTTTTTTTTCTCCCTGTAATTGGTGTAGAGAAATAGAAAACACCTTACTCATTTAAAGATGGCCTTTGTATATTTAAACATGTTTTGCTTTTTTCATCAAGGGTGGACCTGGAGCAGCAGGTGCTAAGGGCGAGAGTGGTGAACCAGGTCCCCAGGTACAATAATAATTCCTTTTATATTGGGGCATGTTTAGGAAAATGCATCCATATGACTGAGAAGAACTCCACCAGCGATATGTTTTCTGTATGCAGTGGGAGAAAGCAGCTTTTACATTACCCCAATACAGCAGCTTAATTGCTTACTTTGAAATATGAACGTAACGATCTTTATATAACAAGGAGCAGTTATCACATGTGAAGTGTTGTCACTTGAAAACCTGCTTTAATACTGTCACTTCAGTAATCATATGTCAGTCTGCAATTGTGTGACCTTGGGCTCTAACCATATCAGCTCTCATAAGGTGAGGGAGGTTGAATTTACTTGGTATATAAACAGGATATTTTCCAGAAAGACGTTGCATAGCAAGAAAAAGTCTTGAGAAATCAGTGCATGCTTTTCTCCCCAGCTTACTCTTGTATCAGTTCCTGTGTGGTGATTTAAAGAGCACTGAAGCATTTTAGCTTAAATCTAAAAGTAGTGGGGGATTCTTAAAGAGCTCTTGATAGGAGTTTTGCCAGAATCAGAGGACATTTTGGATTTGCTATGTTACCAAGTGCCTGTCTTAAAACTCCACATGGATATTTGCAGGAAAAAAACCCAAACCAACAATAAAAGCAAAAAAATCAACCCAAACAAACAAAAGCAACCAGTCAACCAACCAAAAACTCCCATAAACAAACAAAAAAGCACTCTGAACAGTTGATCAGTCTTCCAGTTTGGTTACTTACATTTTTATTACATTTTTCTCTTCCTGCTTATTAATTTTGGCTGTCTAGTCCTTACTATTGCTGCTTTCACCTGAAGAAAATGCGTTTGTGTGGAGGATGAGAGCTTACACAGAAACATGCCCATACATTCATTCCATGTGTTTGAGTAGTAGGGAAGTCTGGGGTAATTTGGTCTCCCTCTTATTAAAACTCCGCTGCATTCAACTAAAACAACATGTGCGCTGCTGACCAGCACACGAGTTAAGGGTCTGGTCTGAAATAAGCACTCTTTGGTTTTTGACAAATAATTATTATGTGACTAAAATAATTTTGGCATGAGAGGAAGAAGGGTTTTCAAACCATGGCAACAAGATCATCAAAGCCATGAAAGAGCACAAGAAGCTCTTCTGTTGAAAGGACTACCCTCTGCAGTGCCATCTTAGGAGAAGTGGAGTTCAAATTGCTAGTGCTGAGGTTGGTGTGGATACAGTATTCTTGTAAAAATTAAGTAAGCTTGGAAACCAGATATCTTCTCTTGGGAGAAACTTGCAGCTTTGTGTATAAAATAAATCTTACCTTGTTCTGGAAGTGAAATGTTTAACTCGGTTTTTGCTGACACAAATGTGACTCTAAGAATGACACTTTTAAAATTCAGGGTCCCCGTGGTGTTCAAGGTGCCCCTGGTCCAAGCGGAAAAGCTGGGAAGAGGGTAAGTAGCATATAGATAAATCCTACTCCGGTTAAATACTTTCTATTTAAATATATTTAAATATTAACTGATTCCATTGCATTCTCAAATGTTTGCCCTTTGGGTTTCTCCAGGGACGTCCTGGAGCTGATGGTGCCAGAGGAATGCCAGGAGAGCCTGGTGCAAAGGTAAAAATGAGACCTAGAGACTGTTTCAGTCTTGGAAGGAACTGGACAGTTTTTTATGTAGGTACTACAGTTTGTGCCAGGCCAACCCCAAATTCTTCTCTCAAGTGAAAATACTGAGGTTTCAGATAGCTGGGTCAGATGCAAGAGCCGAAATGAATAATCCATTTAAAATATGGTAATTAATGGTAATGGCTAGTAGCCTGACCTTGAAGTAACCTGATTCTTGGGGCACGATTCCTATCCCTCTGAGTAAGTTTCTTATTACAGAATATCAGTAATAGTAAAGTCAGTTTTGCAACTGCAAAGTGCAGCTAGAATCAAGCTTTTGCTTTAAACATCGACTTCCTTTCATAAACAGCACAGTGAACAAGTTGGTGTGGCATTTTCTTTAATGTCTAGCAGCAAATGTTCTGAGTGTGGTCTGTGTGCCACTCCATGCGGTTCATTCAGTGAAAGTGTACTGAATTTAGAAATTAACTTTGAGAGGGAAGGCACAATTTATTCAGAGTAATAGAGAATGTAATAGTCATTCACTAAAGCTGTGATATCTTCTTTTCCTAGGGTGACAGAGGATTTGATGGCCTCCCTGGCCTCCCTGGTGACAAAGGTAACAGGGTAAGAAAAGCAAATATGTTCATACACCAGGAAATGGACACTGTCACAGAAATACTGCATTAGTCACTAGGAATAGCACTAAGGACTATGGGAAAAAGATCATAGAATCATAGAATGGCTTAGGTTGGAAGGGACCTCAAAGAGCATCTACTTCAAACCCCCTGCCATAGGCAGAAACACTTCCCCCTAGAACAGGTCACTCAAGGCCTCATCCAACCTAGTCTTGAACACCTCCAGGTAGGGAACATCCACAGCCTCCCTGAGCGACCTGGTTCAGAGTTTCACCACCCTCACTGTAGAGAACTTCTTCCTAACATCTAATTTAAATCTCCTCTCTGACAGTTTAAACCCACATGCTGTCATTACAAGACCTTGTAAATAGTCACTCCTCAGCCTTCCTGTAGGCCCCTTTCAGATACTGGAAGGCTACTACAAAGTCTCCTTGAAGCCTCTTCTCCAAGCTGAAGAGCCCCCAAATCTCATAGCCTGTCACAGAATCACAGAATGTCCTCACAGGAGAGGTGCTCCAGCCCTTTGATCATTTTCATGGACCTCCTCTGGACTCGCTCTAACAGTTCCATGTTCTTCTTGTGTTGGGGGCTTCAGAACTGTACACAGTATTCCAGGTGGGGGTCTCACAAGAGCAAAGAGGGAGGATCACCTCCCTTGCCCTGCTGGCCATGCTGAGGGTGCACTCAACTCCTTGTCCATGTCACTGACAAAGATGTTAAACAGCACTGGTCCCAGCACTGACTTCCTGAGAGATGCCACTTGTCACTGGTCTCCAGGATATGAGCTTTTCATGCTACAAAGCAATATCTGAAACATTTCAGTAATATCAGTTGATAGACAATAATTAATATCTATATTAATTGAACTGTACCTTTAAAGTTGGTGCTAGTGACAACATACTCTACTGAGCGTATCTCACTTACTGTGGCTCTTGTAAGTGCAGTGCACCATAAAAGAAACAGTAAGAATGTCAGCAAAGCCATTTCCGTAGATGCTACAGCTTGATGCTTGAGGAATGATGGTGGCTGTCACCCTTCAATGAGTCAGCATAGCTGCTGCACTTCCCACAAAACCCCAGCCGTGTCGGCTGCTGGCCCGTCATGTAGTTCTTTGTAACAGAAGCTAAGAATAGTCTTTTGAGTTCTGTTTGCAGCGGGAAAAGAACTGCTAGTGTCATACAGAAGTGTCTTGGTCTTCCATGATTGCCGTGTAACTAATGTGGAAAGCAGTCGGTGCGTGACGTAACTGAGCTGCAGCTTGCTCACCTAGGACCAGCAGAGGGCGCCAGACGTCAAGCGCCTGCCACTGCTTTGCAGGCTGGGCAGAGGTTGACGGAGCGGGGAATGTGCGTCTGCTGTCCAACCTGGAATAGCAGAGCTGTCCCTTGGGCATGCCAAGTAATAAATAATATATTTCATTTGAAAATATTCTAGTTGTTTCATATTTCCTAAACGAGTGAAAAACTCCTGAAATGCAAGAGCAAGTTTTGTTCGAAATGTGCACACTATGGTTTCTTTTAGCACTTTCTTTCATCCCACTATTTAAAAAACGCTGCATTATCGTGTTTCCACACAGATCTTCTGCAAAAGTATAAACGATGGTATTTGCAAAAGCAGCTGAATTCAAAGCCAGATCAAATAGCTGTAGCTCTGAATTCATCTATGCTGACAGCATCTAATGCAAATATTCAGTTGTCTATGTCTTACAGTAACAAGCACAAAAAGAATGACAGGAGAAGCAGTTTTCTTGTTGTAGTTATGTTTCAGCGGTAGAATTGGTGATGAAACCCTAAACTTTAGAGCAGAAGTTTTACAATTACTTTTACAACTAGTAATATGAGCAGGAAATTGGTTATCTCTCTGAGGTTATTCATCATTCAAACAAGCTGTCAGACAGGAGTTACTGGATAAGGTTCTTTGACAGTCAGTGTAGGGACATCAGACTACATGGCATAATACTGCTTTTAGCCTCAGTACTATAACTTTGAACTTTTCTTATTTAGATTTACTAGATACATAGCTCTCCTTCAGTATAAAAGCAAGACACTATATGCTAGAGGGAAAGGTATAAAGAAGAAGAAAACCAGACTTTAACAAATCATGTGAGGGAAAGAATCAGAGAACTGAATAACTGAGAATATTGTTAATGAAGTTTTGTTCTTACTGCATGACAGTATGAGGGCATTGAATGCAAGCTACGTGCCATGAGATTTCAGGATAACACAGGCAGCCCTTGAAAGGATGGACTAGCTCAATATTTGAAAGCTAAAGTTAGTCTTCACCTGCATATTAATTTGAAGCTAGATCATGTGTCTCATGTGTTCTCTTTCAAAAGTGTCACTTAGTATGGAGCAGTAGATCCTTTTGAGTAGTAACAAAACTTAGCAAAACGTAGAAGCTGCCCTATTAATACATCTTACAAGTCTGAAAGCACAGTTTGCAGAATTTAATTTTCTCTCTCTCTTGCCAACTCCAACGTACAGAGGACAGAAAGGCAGTAGGATAAAATCCTGACATCCTTAATATGAGACAGATCTGGGATGGGAAAGCAAGTTACCTAAAATTCCCTAGGAAAGTTTAGAAGAGTAAAGAATGGAGCCTCTAAAAGGTGGATCTATGTATCACTGCTAACATCCACATCACTGGTCAGACACCTAGGAAACACTGATAAAATTAGGGAAAACACTATGAATATTTGGTTGTTGTCCAATGACAGAAGGAAGTCACAGGCTAAAACCATGTTGGCCTGAAGAGGTCCATCTCTGTGGTGTTTGTGCTGTGTAGCACACTAGTTCTCTTTAGAAACAGGGGGAAAAAAAACAAATTCCACAAGTACGATCCAGAGCCCACTGAGCCTCTGCATATAGAGTCTTGCAAAGCCCTGAGCTCTGAGGAGAAGTGTGAAAGTCTGGCTGCCTTCCCAAACCTCAGACAAATCAGTCCCAAGGCTCTCAGTGTCTGGTGCCAGGGTGCATGACTCTGAAACGTGGTTAGTGAACTTCACTGTGTATATTCTAGGCCCCACCAAATGGTTTATTAACTCCTGACCCATGTACACATGCCTTATTCTACTGGCAACAGTATGCTGGGGAGGGGGGAAGGTGCAGATGAGACAAAGGAAAATGGAGGTCCATTGCCTTTTGTAGCAGTAGTTTGTAGATCGTTTGGGGCCAAGAATAGTTGCAGAGTGAAATTTTACAGACACAAATACTTCATTGTTCCGATCATGTTCATTTATTTTTATACTGAAGCAGTAAAAGATTTCACTGAGTACTATAACCTGCAGATTTGTATTGTGACAGAATGTGTTTTGACGTGTTTGACACAACAGACTTTAGCTAAGATATTTGTTTTCATTTCCCTTCCTATCCATTATTGTTTCCAGCAGTAGATGCATTATTTTAATGACTCTTCTTTTTCTACAGGGAGACCGTGGCCCACAGGGACCCCCTGGCTTACCTGGTGAAGATGGATCAAGAGTAAGTTGCTATGCACACAGTAAAATCTGGAGTGAATCCTCATGCAGTGGGAATAAGGTTGTGGCAGATGTTCTTGTTTTCCCTAAAACTTCTGTTTGATTTGTACAAAACCAGGGAGAAGATGGGGAAGTTGGACCAAGAGGTCTTCCAGGTGAAGCTGTAAGCAATGCTTTCTTACTCATCTGCTTCTGCTACAGTCATGCTCAGATTTTCCCAATGTTCCAAACTGCAGGTACAAAAGTGACTGCATTTGTGTGTATATTGAGAATGCTGATTGTGCCTGACAAGCAAGAAGATAAACACTTTTGTTAGGGGTGAACCACTACTCACAGGAATAGAATGAAGTCAGGTATATTGGTGGCCACTTATACTTAACTTCCAGTATCACAAAGGCTGTTCCTCATTCCATTGTCTAAAATCAGTCATTGCAGTCCTTGATACATGAGAGTATAACCAAGCCCCTGGTGCTCTGAAAATGTTTTCCAGATATCTGTTTATTAGAAGATAAGTCCTGGCTTCTCCTCTTTTTTTTTTTTTTTTTTTTTNACACTTGTTTTACATACAGAATTTCTACTGCTGTCAGTTGGAATTCTGCAGGTGCTGTCACTGCAGAGCAGAGTTCTGCATTGCAGGCAGGAAATGAAGCTTCACAAACAGGAATTTTACCCTAAATGTACGATGTACTGCTGTCTACTCACAAAGTAGATGACTTCCTAGAAGTCACTGCAGAGTCAGAGTGCCAGCAATTTGTGACTGTATCATACATGTAGAGACTAAAAACCCAGTCCTGCCTGATTAGTATCATGACTTGCATGGTGACACAAATGATGAAAACAAATGTTCACTTACATTGTGTAAAGCCAAAAGACTATTACAGAGCAAGTCTTGCTTACCTTATTTAGAAAAACAGCCCTTGTTCTTTTGTGGTATTTTTTATGAGTAAGAGGAACGGATCTGATTTGTTTTTCTAGAATGCCTTACATTTATTATAATAAAATTCTTAGTATTTAAAAACTATTTCTTCTGTCTTTACTAGAGATAAAAGCAGTATTTCATGCTTAGAGTAGTAGTATGGAGTATGGCATCATGTTTTCTAAAGACAGGAATACAAATTTGCATGCTACTATTCAGGTCAGACTTTCAGGCCAAGACATAGCTGAAGCTTCAGCGGAAGACATTGTGCCGATGTTCTGCACCAAGAAATATAAACGGTTCTCTCTCAGCTTTCTCTGAGATGACCATACAGAAGCTAAATCCAGGCTTGCCCTTTCAGTGACATCCAACTCAGATATATGGTGGCCTTCAGAAAATCTGTTATCAGTGAATTTTTTCTTTTCCTCTTTTTCTCCCTCAACCTCCATGCTGCCTTCCGTTGTGACATTTTTTTTGTCCAGTCCTGTTACTGGGCCTATCTCTTCAGAAAACATCAGGCAGGTGTTAAGTATTTCCTCTTTTATAGGGTCCCCGGGGATTACTTGGCCCCAGAGGCACACCTGGTCCCCCTGGACAACCTGTACGTATGAACCGCTTTATATTTGCATTTTCCAGAAGAATGATTGAAGTCCATGGACAGTTACATTGGTATTGTTTGTTGTAGGGCATTGCAGGTATTGATGGACCTTCAGGCCCAAAAGGAAACATGGTGAGTGAGTAAACTGGGAATTAAAAAGGGAGCGGGTCCTAAAAATCCCTTCCTCACTCTCTCATCCCTGCCACTATGCCATCCTTCTGTTTGATTAAACCTTTCTGTTGAAATACTCAGATCAGGACCATTTTGCAAAGAAAGATGAGCCTTCTATTCCTTAGCCTCCAGCCAAAGCACCTAACCCTGATCTCTCTAAAGCACCTTTAGCACCATGGACTCCAGTGCTTAGGGTCGTATGTGTGGGCTACTATTGTCTGTTAGAGAAAAGATCATGATATTCATTAGTATGGAAAAATATCATACTGGGTAATAAGTTGCTGTTGGACTTTAAAGGGAGAGGAACAAAGCTCAGTCTGTATTCCTTTTAGTCTTTACAATGAAGATCTGTAGTGCAGAAATGCAAACCTAATGCCCTGGTGTTTTTTTTTTGCATGGCAGGGTCCTCAAGGGGAACCAGGACCTCCTGGTCAGCAAGGAATTCCAGGCCCACAAGTAAGTGTAAAACAACTCTCAAGAAATATGATGCAAATGTTTAATAAATGCAAATTACTAAAAGGTTAACTTTTCACGTGAAAAACTGATAAAGCTTCAAGGATTTTATAAATAATGCTGAAAATGTGTTGGGGGGAGTGAGAGCAGAATTTTCAAGCAAGCTTTCAGAGGGATTTTTCATTCAGGAGAAAAATGACTTATTCAGTGTTCCTGGAATGCAGCAGGAATGGCCACACCTGGAGGAGGGTTCTGAATAGGATCTTGTTACAGACCTACTGCCAGAGTAGTGGTTTGTGCAAAAGGCTCACACAAAACTCCTGATGTAACTCATAAGGGGGAGAAGCCATTTATGTTTGCCAGCCTATTTAAACAGATTCATGAGGGACCTTTGGTTGGGTGAATGTATGTGTATTGTTCTCTTGCTCTCCCGTTTCTCACACTGCTTTTTTTTTAATAGGGGCTTCCTGGTCCACAAGGTCCTATTGGACCTCCTGGTGAAAAAGTAAGTTACAGCATTATTCTGGTACTGCACAGTCAGTTCTGTGCAACAAACTTCCTCATGCGCTTAAAGTCTTTGCTGTGTTTTACAGAACAGTAACCTAAGGTCTAAAAATTAGCAGATCTTCCTGAAATCAATAAGTAAATGAATAGCCATTGGAGGCCTGTCATGAGCCTAATTTCCTCCCTTTATTTGGGATTAATTTTCTGTTATTAGTTTCAGAATCGCATCTCCAATATGAAATGATGTGTGCTTGGATGTTAATTAATTTTGCAGTCATATGTGAAAAGGATTTTTATTTATTTCTTTGATAATAAAGTTTCACCTGCTCAAGTAATTTTGTCCTCTTTTTTCAAGGACTGTGTTTTGGCACAACTTGCCATGTAACTGGCATGCTGCAGTGTCAGCTGGTGGTTTTCTCCTGGTCTTTTTTGTTCTCTTCCTGATCTGACTTCTTCTATTTAAAAAAAAAAAAAAAAAAAAGTTTACTTTTACTTTTCCTTGCTTTTAATTGAATTTCTGCTCTATTGATTCTACTTTGGTTTTACTCCTGTTTACTCTATACTTTGAAGAAACTGAAGGAGGCTATAAAAAACAATAAGCAGGCCTTGTGCCCAAGACGCCTTACTCTAGCAGAATGCACTGGGCCCAATGGCTTTCACAAAGGTGTAGCAGCTGTGGCAGCTCTGCAATCTGTGCTCTTTGCCTCTTGATATTGTTGGTACCTTCCCTGTGGTGGATCCTGTTATTCCTGAAATTCTAAATAACAGTTCACTTGGTGCACTGAAGAATTCTTCCCTACTTTATGTTGTTTGTGCATGTTCATAGGGTAATTCCTGAGGGCTGTTCATTGAATTTTTCAGATTGTAAGAACTGTCCTTGCACTTGTCTGTTGTATGATAATATCTTTCTGGCTTTATTTTTGTTCTCTTTTTGGTTTATTCCCTGATAACTATATCAAAAGATTAGGTATGTCTAGATTTTATATCCTTAGCTCTTAGTGTCAAATGTGTTGGAAATAGGTGGGGTTCATTTGATTTGGGTTTCTTTCCTTTTTCTTTCATTTTTTTGTTGTTATTTTGTTTTACATTTTTTGTTTGGGTTTTTTTTGTTTGTTTTTTTAATATATAGTTACTCTACACCTAGGGCAGGGTTGATGGTTGTTTTAAAATATTACAAAGATTTAAGCTAGTTTGCTGGTATAGAGCATACCAGTCCTCAGCAAGTATGATCCTTCAATATCCTAGAAAACTTACTGAATGCTGCTGTTGTTCTTAAGATGTGTCTCTGTTACTGCATTTAGGGACCTCAAGGCAAGCCTGGCCTTCCTGGCCTTCCTGGTTCTGATGGACCTCCTGTAAGTAACCAAACAGTTTGCCCGTGAGTGTTTAGATACTCTTCCCAAGTGATAAATGTTTCTGGATACCGGTGTTGCACAGAGCAAGTGGAGAGTACAAGCACAGGGGGTCCTAGTTGGCAACATTATAAGCTTCATCCAAAATCTCTGTATGGTTAGAACAGTTCAAAGAAAGAGAATCACGCTTCTGAAGCAGGTGCTTACAAGAGCTGTGGGCTTTTTCAGTCTTGTCCCACAGAATGAAATGTGTCTGGAAGATCTGTAGGGAGGAGACACAAAGGGCCAGCCACTGTTTCACTGTACTTCTACTATGTCAGTATGGCAAAGCAAATCATCTATGAAAACACCACCTCTTCTCTGAGGAAATATAAAACAGACCAGATCATTCTCTGTTTCCTGACCTAAGCTGCATCTTATGTGCTTGGGCTTCTCCTGGCATTGTCTAGACTAGGACAGACATAAGCCAAGATTCTGATTCTTATGATTGCCAAAGATCTGTGACCCTGTGAACTCAGCCTAGCTCTGAGGACACATTCAATTATAGGAACATAGAATGTAACCTCCTGAGCAGCACTGCTTACAGCTCAGGCATTAAACTTCAGTAGAATCCCTTTTCGCAATGACATGCATGTATATCAGTTTCTGCACCTCAAAAACAAAAGCTCTTTCATTTTTTTGTATCACCAAGAGCCATTAGACAGTCAGTGTGACTTCGCAGCCCACGTCTCTCTTCCCTGCTCCATTTTCCCCTACCATTTTAAATCTGTAGTTTGTAAACCTAACTTTGAGCAGAGGTTTGCTAGGATAAGAACAACAAGTGACTGCAGGGGTTTCACTACACAGATACTTACATTACAAATACAGACCTGTACTCTCACACTCTGTCTTTTACCTGCCAAAGTGCCATTTTCATGGATAATGTTAAATACACAGTGGTAGTCCAGCTGGAATTCTGTGTCTTGAATTGTCTAAACGTTTGAACTTTCCCTCCTATACCTTTCTGCATGCTGAGAACAATATTCATTTCCAAACAGTAACTGTGGTTTTATTATAAATGTCACTAATGTAAAAATAGTATTTTTCAAATCAGATACATGTCTCTTAAATCAGGGTCATCCTGGCAAAGAGGGTCAGTCTGGAGATAAAGGTGCATTGGTAAGTTTGGAAAATGTTCAGCTTTATGATACTTTTGTTGCTCTTAGAACTATTTAGGAGTACAATAGAAAATCCATGATGCATTCAAAGCTTCTATGTACAAAGATATTTATTATAATCTAAATATTATAGATATGATAATTGATGCAGAGACTGCTTTTTTGAAGTAAAACTGATTGTAGAATTGACAGAATGGAAATCAGTTGCACACATCTCTTAGAAATCCTTTGCAAATAGTGTGAGCTGGCAGTTGCACTGGATACAGTCCTCACTTGGCATCTTCCAGTCTTTAGCTTTTGGAGACTTGCAGATGTGTGCATATACATCTTAGGTCACCTTCACATCAGTGGCAGTGAAAAGTAATTTCTTTCTTTATTTATGAAACACTGAACGGTCTTGGGGCTCTTCAAAGAGTTCTCTTTGCTCAATACTTGCCCTTTTTTATCCAGAATAGAATCCTATATAGCAGTTCAAACCAGTTTCAGGTGCAGTATTGACTTCAGTAGCAGTACAAAAAGGTTGTACTCTGGATAAGTAGGATGAAGAGATGAATAGGACATTTCAGAAGGTACAATTCCACTGATAGAGGCTTGTGGATTTTATCTTGATTTCTTAAGAAGCATTTATGTTTTGAAAGTACAGGTGCGTGACCATCCCTCGGTTGTTTGTGATGTCTTTTGAATTTACTGATTGATTTCAGCCAAATTTGATAGACAGTTTTATTTCTTAGGGATATTAAAGGTCTAAAGCTATTGTGAAAAGACATAGCTGGAAAGCTGAAAAAGACCTTATCGCTAGCCCCATTAGGGAGAGATTTTGTTATCTGCTTCAGGCATTAGAGAAGCAACAAAGATCAGCCTCAGACACAGATATGTCTGTTTCAAGGCTTCCTTGCTTCCAGTCTTTACAGAACTCAGTTTCTTTTGACACTGCCATTGAAGTGCACAGTATCAAAGTTAAGCATCTTTAAAATTCTCAGCAAAACAGTAAATAACAGCATTAGGACACCAGTCAGTATTAATAGAACTGTGAGACTTTTGGCTTTAGTTTTCTTTTAAAGACCATGATTTTTATTATTGTGATTATTTTGATCTCTGCTTTTGCATTATAGTGAAAAAGTAAGGATTAGACTTAGAAAAGAACTGCTTGCTAACCAAGTACTGTACAAATGAACGTTCTTTACTCCAATGTATTTTAGGGGCCTCCAGGTCCTCAGGGTCCAATTGGCTATCCAGGCCCTCGTGGTGTAAAGGTAAGATTTAATTACCAGATTCCTTCCCCTGCCTTTTTCTGAATATATGCATGTGGGTCATTCTTTATATTCTTTTTGTAGGGAGCTGACGGTGTCCGTGGTCTCAAGGGATCCAAGGGTGAAAAGGTAAATCTGTCTGCACTTAATTCCTTTCCCTTGTTCTGTGTTTCTTATTTCACTGCAATGTCTTCTGTCTCCATCACTGTGGTGTTTTCTCTTGCAGCAATGGGTTTATTTCTGCCTCACCCTAAGGACATACCAAGCCCAATTCATAAATCATTGATCTCCGTGACTAGTTACACTGGTACAAAGTAAATATAAACCCTTCAGTTATTAGAATGGTTTTGGATCTTCATCATACCAGTTTCAGTAATTTCTCATTTTAGGATTACTCATTAATCTGAGCTGAAAAATAATGTGTTTAGTACCCGTGGAGACTGGACAGCTTTTTCTTGTGCCTTATTAAATGATGAAGAGCCAGCTAGGGCAAAATACAGGTCTCAGATAAATAGGTTCAATAAGTATGTATGTGTGAACTATATATATGACTATCATCATTTCCCCAATATGTCTGTGTTCCTAAAATGTGTGCCTCAAAAAGTCACACAAAGGTGTTTCACAGATTGTCTTTGCAGTGCTTTAAAGGCCTGTTACAAGGTGTTTGCTACTAAAATCATTTGGATGCCATTACATGGAGGAAAGCACTGTAAGAGACAAAAATAATGAAAGTTGTTGTTCAGGAAAGCCTATGTAAATCTAGAATGGTCTCAGGAATGTCTGAGGAGGTTCAGCTCTGTACTGACCAGTACACATGATTAGAACTCTTTAGCTGTGTGATTCTTTGTTAACAGCAGAAGGGGGAATGGAGCATTCAGCTCTCTCTTCCTACATGGAATAAAATCAATTTCTTGTAGATCTCAACAGCTGGAACCTCACAGTGAAAGTTGCTGAAGAGTAGTGCTGACATGTGGTCAGACATGACAAGTCCTTGTTGATATGTTGCAAAGTCTTTCTGTAGATTTTAAGAAAGACCACCTTGAAATTGCAATTTACAGAGTATAAGATGACCATATAAATCTTCATTTCACCATCTACAAAACCACAGGAAACCTGCTTTTAAAATGTCTTTTTAGTATATTTTTTCAATGAGTCATGATGGGTTACATTTTTTTTTAAGCAAACACGTGCTATTGAGAAATTATATTTGCTTATTCGGTTATTTACTTTTTTATGTTAATGTCTCATCACCTATTTTGAGCTCTTTAAGAAATCTGTCACCCTTTCTAGAGTTATTTATTTCATGCA
Organism: Psilopogon haemacephalus; assembly: GCA_013396835.1. Taxonomy (NCBI): domain Eukaryota; kingdom Metazoa; phylum Chordata; class Aves; order Piciformes; family Megalaimidae; genus Psilopogon; species Psilopogon haemacephalus. The sequence continues at coordinate 73,225 of VWZI01023555.1, forward strand.
GTGTAACTATTTCAGAACAGAGTCAAAATTACTTTAGCCTTGAGCTCTGTCTCAGTTGCTGGTCAGGGAGAAGGTACAGCTTTTGTTGGCCCAGGAATGCAAAAAGCAAACTTCCTTTTCAAAGCAAGGAAGAAATAAAAAGTCTTTCCTGCTTTTTTATTTTCAGTAACATGGAGCACAGTATCACTCTTCCCTAGCTTTAGTAGCAGTACAAATATTACTCAGACTCTAAGTCATCAATATTACTTCAGCTTGAATCATAGCAATACATTTTACTGTCGCTTTTCATCACAAAGACCTTGGCTCCCAGGATGTCACTGAGGATCAGATAATGCAGTCAATAATCTTGGTTGGGTGGATATTGCAATAGTAGCTGTACGATGAATTGATCTGAGAAAGAGGGATGCAAGAGCTGATCAGTTATGCTAAAGCAAGTTGTCAACAACCTGACTCAACAACTCTGGAGATTTCTGTTTGTATCTGAACTCATACAGCTGTAAATGAAATTTGTCTGAGATCTCTCTGCTCGTACTTCATTATGGAGACCTATGAAGAGGCTTGGAGTAAACTGTGCCAGAATTTGCTAGGCAGTAAATATGCAATTATCAGTAAGAATAACAATAATGCATGCCTCTTTTGTCACTGTATATGGATTCATTCATAACCCCCACTGGTGGTTCTTTTCTTCAAATACATCAGCCAACTCTACAGACTACTCTAGAGAGATGACTCCTCCTTTTAGGTTAGGAACATTAACATATGTTTGGTTTTCTTAAGTCAGATGCCACATCTAGTCATTTTCTTGGTTCCTTTCATGGCACTATTAAGATACTCATTTAAAAGAAAATTAACTTGAGGTTCTTCTATCAGAAAGAGTAACACTGAGTAATTTGCTATCGGTATTGTAAATAACAGAATGGATGACCTCATTAAAAAGAATGATAGTCAAAAGAAGTTAAGAAAGGACTTTGCAAGTTAGCTTGTGCTAAACCAGAAGAATTATATTGTCTTTATCTTTCCAGATTTTAAATAGCTTTGAATATCTGTTATTAGAAGCTTTCAGACTCATCTTGTTTAGTGTACTTCCTTAAAATAGCAGTAGCCATAATCAGGTTTTGGTGTCTGAAGTTCTCACATTATCCATGCAAATAATTTTAATCTGTAGCGTATGTATTTACATATTCTCTCTCCGGGGAAAAAAGTGCTCTCTATTACCAAAAGTCATTATATGTATTTCCGTCATTTCTAGGGCGAGGATGGTTTTCCAGGATTTAAAGGTGACATGGGCCTTAAAGGTGACCGGGTAAGCATTTATTCATAGCACATATGTTTTTCACAGGATTTATCATTTTAAGAGTCACTGAAGTGAACAAACAGATTGAAATGAAAAAGCAAAGGAAAGCTAGTAGTTTCAATTATTTCTGTTCCCTGTTCATACACAGATTTGAGCCAGAGGCTTGTTTCTTGTGACTTAGCAGTAGCAGTTATAAAGAGGAAGACAATATTAGTCTTGGATATCCTTTTCACTAAGCTTCTTCTTAGAGGATCTCCATTTCCAGATTCCAAGATCTTATTATATTATTCTCTGAGGAAAATTTATCTAGGATAAAGATGTTTTAGTTCCAACCTAGCACCTTGCAAATCTCTGCCAAGGTAGTTCAGTGGACACTTACTTCCTTTCATAGGAAGTGTTGTGTAGTTTCTAAGAGAAACTTCTCAGAAGAGGTTTCTTGCCTGTGTCTGTACACAGAAAGAACAGCTGAAGATGAAACCCATATAAGTACTTAGATACAGAGACTTTTCTTTCTACAGACTGTCACAGTGCCTTCATAAGCACTGAGGGAAGGAAAACTATGAATATGCAATTTTCAAATGCAGTTCTCATCCCAGGCAGGTGACTGGACTCTCAGACTGTTGAAAATAATATTCATTGCCTAATTTATATGTATTTACGTTGTTATCATGGCCATAGCAGAGGCATTTTCCTAATTGGAAACTGAACAAGACTTTGATCAACCTTATCTCGTTGAAGATGTCCCTGTCCATTCCAGAAGGCTTGTACTAGGTGACCTTTAAGGGTCTCTCCCAACCCAAACAATTTTATTACTCTAATTTCTGTTTAGATTTACTGCAAACTTACTTTCAAGTAATTGTTTACAGTCTCTCTAATATGTGCACAAAAGCAATTGTTCCATATTTATAAGGTTGTGTATTTTAGGGAGAAATTGGTCAGCCAGGTCCACGAGGAGAAGATGGTCCAGAAGGTCCAAAAGGTCGAGCAGGTCCATCTGGGGATCCAGGTGCTGCTGGTCCAGCTGGCGAAAAGGTCAGTAGCCAGATATCAAGGTAAACGTGCCTTTACCTCTTAACATAGGTGGAGCCCACAATCACAGGAAACCCAAGCAAGTTAGTAATATTTGCTGGCTAATCTATTGACAGCAAATAGTCACTGGGGTATGCTGTGCCATGTTCTCAAAAGGTTTAGAGCTATTAAAGAATAAAATTAGTACCTATTCATGAAAGATCTGTGGAAAAAAAGAAAACACTAAGTTGGGGAAAAAGTAATTTTTATAGAAGTTTGCTAGTCCACCAAGGAACCTAAAATAAAAATTTACTTTGCCTTCTTACTGCAGGGTAAGCTTGGTGTGCCCGGATTGCCAGGATATCCAGGAAGGCAAGGTCCAAAGGTGAGCTGGAAAAGAGCTACGTATGTTGTACTTTGATATTAGTCACAATGGAAGTTATTTTATTTGTAGAAGCAGGATGTGGGCATCAAAGCCGAGACCATTTTTCATGTTTTCTTTCTTGACAATCAAGTTCTGTAGTAAAATCTTTAAAAACCTTGGAGCTGTATCTTAATTATCCTGCCTTTGAACTTTGATGTCCTTCTGTGAGTTGTGTTTTTGTGTAATCATCATATTGGCATGCATTAAAGAATGTTAAAACAGAAAACAGCTGATGCGCTTGCGAGAGAATGAGCACCATATTGACCACTAAAAAGATGTTGAGAGTGATGGGGATTTTCCATCTGCTATAAGCATTCCCTTTGTGTCATTGCTCCTTGTTCCATAGAATAAGCCCTATTTCTTTGAAACATCATTTACAGTTTTCATCAGGATTTTTCCTTTGGCTTCTGTTACAAGAAACACAGCAAAACCCGACCTTTAGCTGTCTTTTCTGTCTTGAGTGCAGTAGCAACCCTTTTTAATTTATCCAAATTTAATGAGAACTTAATTGTCTAATAAGATGACAAATAAAGTCCATTCTGTGTATTGATTTTTTTTTTTTTTAATGCATTCCGGACTTGAGGCATTATGGTAAGTTAATTTATAGCTATTAATCAGAGTTGTCACATTTGCAAGTTTGATGTGTACATGTTTGGAGGTGTGCTTTACAAACGAGTTCAGTGTTGGCTAGACTACTGGTTTGCTATTGATATCCTCTGATATTTGCACTGATTTCTTACATAGGGCTCAACTGGTTTCCCAGGATTTCCAGGTGCCAATGGAGAGAAAGGCGCAAGGGTATGATAATTCATGCTTGCTTGACACTGACTTTTGGAACTCACTGCTACTGGACGTCACTGAAACCTAAGGCTACAACCTACTATCTAAAGAATATTAAAAGAAGCTTTTCACACTTAAGATGAATATCTACACTTGCATACAACAGGACATACTGGCACACTGGTTCCCATTCTTTATGATATTAATCTAAATATACAGGAACTGAGGCAGTGTCTTACTGTCTATGCTACCTTAATTATCTAGATGAAAAAGAGAAATCACCTCTACTGAAGAATCTTTCTGACAGTGTATCTGAGGGAGTTGGAAAGAACTGTTTTCCTGTATCCCATGAATTATCCTGCTACCATGCAATTTACCCTCCAGGAAATTCAACTTGTATTTCTGGCACACTAGTTCCCATTCTTTATGGTATTAATATAAATATACAGGAACTGAGACAGTGTCTTACTGTCTATGCTACCTTAATTATCTACGTGAAAAAGAGAAAGCAAATCAACCCTGCTGAATAATCTTTTCTGACAGTGTATCTGAGGGAGTTGGCAAGAACTATTTTCCTGTATACCATGAATTACCCTGCTACCATGCAATTTACCCTCCAGGAAATTCAACTTGTATTTCATAAGTCCTCTGATTTGCTGCAAGCTTCTTTATAGGCTAAGCTTCAAACTACAAAACATAACAGACAAGATAAAGAGCATGTACTACTACGTATATTAAAAGAAATAGATGTCAAATGACAGCTTTTGCTGCTTCATTACTTGAAGCAGGTGAGGGGAAATCTCTTATGCATATTCTTCAAACTATAAAAATGAAATACAGGTTAGGAAGAAGGTCATTGTTCTTTGTCTCTAAAACTCAACTGAACTTACTAGAGCATTGTTAGAAATACAACTTTAAGAGCATGAGTCAGCATACATAGTTAATATCAACTTAAAAGTCAAACTGAAGTTATGCATGTCCCTTTTCATTTGCAGAACAAAAACAGGCAGAAATTCACGATCTAAAGGTGAAATACCTGAAATCCAGTTGAATTTGCATTGCTTATGTCTGGTTTAAATTGCTCCTGTACCATTTTAGCAAAAATAAAGATACGTTGTTATGGCCAGGCACAAGTACTGAAATAATATTCACTTCATTCTCTTTTGAAGAAGTGAGATGTGACTGCTAGTGAAGATACTAGAGCTTTAAAAAAAAAATAACATCAAAAAGCAGACTTAAAATTATGGAAATCTGGATATATTGATCTGTTGTCAGACCATCATAAAGCTTTAAGTTCCGCTAGAGCAGTAACCATGTAATTAATGGCAGCAATACTTTAGTATTATGCTGATCATCAGTGAGACAATAGCTGCTGGCTTTGCCACGTGAACCAGGTATTATCATTCATCCTGCTTCAAGGGGTGTCATTGTGTTTGATACTACTAGATACTAGGAAGGACAGTCATTGTCTCTCAGAAGTTGACAATCTGTGTAGCATTTTAAGAACAAACAACAACAACAAACCAAACAAGAAAACTTTCAAGAAAAAAAGTGCATGCATTTGCTTTCCCTGAAGGTTTATGCTAAGACATCTGTGGGTTTGTCACTGTTGTGTTTACCTCAGAGATTAGAAGTTACCAGTCATAAGATTCAGTTTTCTACCTCAAGTGTACTCTCTTGAATTTCAGCCTTTACATTAGAGTGCACAGCAATAGTACTACCAAGCCTAAGGAAAGCAATCCATTGAGTACGATTAGGAAACATACTGAACCAAAAACTGAAGGAGTAGTATTCTGTCATGTTCTCCACTTCTCTATCAGTACACAGAATCCTGCTAGGTATTGCAACCATTGTATTTGTTACTTAACAAAAAAGAGAGAGCCTTTCCCTTAGTTTTCTCTATTAACTGTGCAGCTGTCGATGAGAATCTGGGAGCTTTGTATTCAATGCCATTATGACATTGGAAATGATACCAAGTCCTTTAGAAGAGTGCAGAGGGACTCTGCTTGTGTGCCATCTCCACATTTGCTTTGACATACTTTAAAATGGTCTAGTGCCTGTGATAGAATCTGCCTCTGAGACAAATTTGTGCATTTAGCCACACATCCCAGTTAACTCAGAAAGATCATCAGTTTGATCAGGAAACACCATCCTATAAATTGCAGTGCAAAGTACGTACTCAAAGATAAAATGACATTTAAACTTGAGAGTGGTACTATACCTGCACTTCAGTGAAACCAGTCCCACCAACCCAGTGTCTCTAAGGTAATTTCTGTGAACTTGTCTCCACAGGGAATCCATGGCAAACCTGGCCCCAGAGGACAGCGAGGCCCAACAGTACGTGCATTTGCTTTATTCTGTAGAGGCTTTTCTGGGTTAACTGTCTCCACTGTACTATGAAGAGTTACTTCTTTTTGGTTACAGTATCTAATATTTATCTTCAAGTACATCTGTGTTGAATTGACAGGGTCCAAGAGGCTCAAGAGGTCCTAGAGGTCCCACTGGCAAACCAGGTCCAAAGGTACTTGTCAGACACATCGTACAGATTGCCTACGACTTGCTTGTTTTAAATAAAACAGAAGTCAAATGTTTTCTTACCTTTCTAGGGTACTGCAGGCAATGATGGTCCTCCTGGCCCACCAGGGGAAAGGGTATGTGAAAACTATTGTGTACCTGCTGTTTTTCTCACTATGTAGGAATGTGATTTGAGAGTGGAATGGCTGTTTTATTATGTTTATTACAAATATTATTGTTTCTTTATTGTTCTCACTCTAATGTCTGCACTCCTTTGAGCAGAGTAACCAAAACTAACAAAACTTCAATTCCAGTAATGCTTTTCAGAACTGTGAATGGGGTACCTGAAGTTTGCTGCATGTTCCGTCTGTAGCTCAGCTTGGCACATAATGGACACAATACACAGACTCTTGTATTATCTCCATGCACTTCAGGATCACTAAGTCCAACTGATAACCCTACTCTAAAAGGTTCACCGTTAAACCATATCCCCAAGCACTGCATCCAAACGACCTTTAAATACATCCAGGGTTAGGGACTCAACCACCTCCCTGGGCAGCCCATTCCAATGCCTAACCACTCTTGCTGGGAAACAATTTTTCCTAATGTCTAGTCTAAACCTACCCAGTTGCAGCTTGAGGCCATTCCCTCTTGTTCTATCAGTAATTACCTGTGATTTCTGTTCTAATCAGTTAAGTATTCCCTTCAACCTACTTTCTGCGTTACTGAGATATCCTATTGTTTTTTATAAAATCAAATATTGTAATTGCTGTTAGCTTACCAGTCAATCGACAAACCCAATATACATCCAGCTCATTACATAGTAAAATACAGGAAAACAATATTAATAAATCAGATTTGTAATAGCAGCAATTGCAAACCAACTGAGATAGTTGAAGTGGTCATGTCCTCTGCCAAAATATTTTTGCAAGACTTAAGAAACTTTTCTTCTGAAGTTATATTTCAGTAAACTGCTAACTCTTCTGTGTAGAGAATTTATAAATTCTCTCTCAGTAACCACTGTCAAGTCTGAATGATCTCCAGAAGTCTTAGTCTTCAGGAGAGATATCCTTGTGCATCTTCCCCTGCTCCATCATGTCACCTTGAAAGGTTATATGAATGCTGAGTATCTGCAGACTTGGTCTGACAGTATTGGCAAAACAACAGCAAGTGTTTTCACTGGAAGGACTCAGAAAACTCAAAACTGAAACAGGCCATGGGACCAGACCTCATGGCTTGAGTGAAGCCATTACTGGAAATAAGGATGTCCATGAAACTAGTGATAGCAAGAGGATGTTGTGACTGTGTTCTAGAAATCTCAAATGCTCAGTTTGTGTGCCTGCAGAAAGCAATTAAAATTAAGTTTGTTTAGTTTCTCCCTTGCAGTTGCAAATAGAGTACTAATAGACACGTATTTGCTATACAGACAGAAAGGAGTGCAAGTGCCTGCTATCTCATGGCACATTCTTCTGCTTAAGAAAAGGATTCCTTCCCTTTTGACTGAAAGTCATTACAGCTTACACCAAAAGAAAAATAAATTAGTACCAAATGCACTGGAAACAAAATCTTTTGTTTACTAAAAGCCTTTCATACTCATCATTTTAGGTCTTTCATTCTGAAGCAGAGTATTAACTATACCAGAGACTGGTTAGTGGAGCAGCACAGGAGTTCTTGTACTAGGGAGAAGTAGGATAAAACAGAAGGAAAGCTGAGGATTGGAGAGCTGAACTGCTACCAATATATATGGAAGGCAAAGGAGCCTGCAGTAAGAACCTGAAAGAACCTGGGTGTCATGCAAAAGACAATATACAAAGTGGAACATGGACATCAGGAGTAAGTAGAAAGTTTGAGTGAAATGGGAGCAATGTGGCAAGTATGAGAGATACACAGGAGAAGGAAGCTGACACTCAAGAGAGGAATGAGTTGACTAAGATGTTTGATGTAAAGAAGTAGGCATAGTCACAGAAAACAACTGTCGGTTGGTGTACACTGAGGAGGAGCATCAAAGGCAGACTACCAGAAGGTGAATAGGAGAGCCTTTAGAAGGAGGAATCTGCTGACAGATCTAGGATTTTATGAGGAGGAGAGACTGAGGGGGGGACTGAAAATAATGAACAGATCAATCCAAGATGAAGGCATTCCTGTGGAGATAAGAGCAGAGAGATGAAGAATCACAGAGCACCACATCTCCTATCAGTTGTGTTACGTAAGTGTGAGGTATCTGTTCACTTCCCAGTGGGGGTGAATATCAGCCATAAAATAAAACTGTTATTTCTACTCTCAAGACTGTTTTAGGTACCAAACATGTAAACACTAAGAAATGCTTTGTCCTATGTAGGTATTGTTAGAATGTGATTTAATGACAACAATGAGAATTTTGATGACAGGCTGTTCTTAGTCCGGTGCTTTTCCTCACACAATGCATCAGTGCAGTGACTTGAAAGCTGCAAGTTATATTGGGAACAAAAAAAAACCAACTCATCTTCCCTTAAAAAAGGCTCAAGATTAAAGTACAGTGGAAATTTATGAGAAAGAAGGTGCAACAGTAAAATTGAATTGTGCTCTTATAATGCAGTTCCTGAGAGAGACAAATTTCTTATATTGTGTACAGTAGCTAAGTCAATTTCAATGGTTTTCTTCTATAAAATACCTCCCTTTTTTGAGGAACATCATTCTTTATGTTAAACCCAGAAGGAAATGAGGAAAAGTAATTTCTTCACAGAGACAGCAGAATCAGAAAACCCCAGAACCCTCCTATGGTACGTGCTTGTGTGTTATGGAGGTCTCAGAAACAACGTAGCACTTCCTAGTTGACTTCAGACTTAGTATTACAGTACAGTCAAAGTCTGCCCTGGAATAATATTTGCTTAAGGGCAAATTTTCTGAGGTTAAGTGCAAGAGGTCCTCTCCCACAGCTACAGTTGCATGCTACTTTGCATGCTGCAGGAGGCGGCAGTCATGCTCTGGAAGTGAGCCTGGGCTCTAACAAGTTGAGGCTTATGCAACTCCAAACCAGTTGGCACTTTACCAGAGGAGGTAAAGGATAGCATCATTTGGCAGGTGGCCTCCTGTTTTTTGTGGGGGTTTTTTTGTTTGTTTTTTTGTTTTTTTTCTGCATCCAACCAACATTTCCAGCATCTTTTGAGAGCTGAAATCTTAGTAGTCAGATACCCTATACCACTTAGAAGTGGATAATGTGTTACACTGTATGACTGAGTTATATGGCTCAGCTGTGGGACCATGTAGAGTAGGAAAACTTTGTCAGGTTGCTCCTCTTGGACTTAGCACACTGAAACCTGAACAAGACAAATGATTTAAATTAGCTGACAAAGTCCCTTTCAGCATCCCAGTAGTACATGTTGGTTGGTGACAGCTTTAGTAGCACTCATGTAAGCTAGTCCTTTGTGTCAATATCTGTAGGTACAGATGTCTGTGGGCATACACAAATACATGCAGGTGCTTGTGCATCCTTGCACAAATACAAACACAGTGCACTAATTCAGGATCATCTGGAGATGCATGTGTAAAACCATGTAGCATGAGCATTTTATCTCTCCATGTCTATGTGTATATACAAAACCATACAGACAGAATGTTCATGTGTCATAAGCTGGGGGAGGTTTAACTATCTCAATCGCTTTTCATGATGGTAAGAATGTTGTATTTAGTCCCTGCAAATTCTGGAAAGTTTCTGCTGAATGGAAGCTTGCACTATCATAATGGCTCGAAGTATTGATGAAGTGTAAGAACTGCCAGAGATGAGCTGGACTGAAAGTTGAAAATATCCCCAGACTATCAATTGCTTCCCATGTTTCATACAACACAGAAAACAATGTTTCTCATGCACAGCTGATTCCTACTTTGTTACACACTTTTCCAGGAGTCAGATGCAGACACACTGTTAGTAGCTTCTCTTGTTTCTGACTCTATTCCTACCCACGTACTAGTGCTCTCAGGGAACCCCCTCCAGTATCTATCTTTGTGAATCATTGCTACCAATATTTATGACAGTGAAGCTGACACTTTATACTTACAACCAGAGATTGAGGCTCAACAGCCTGATCTAACTGAGGTGGCCCCTGCTTACTGCAGAGAGGGGTTGGACTAGATGACCTTTGAAGGTCCCCTCCAGCCTAGACCATCCTATGATTCTATGATTATCTACAGAGTTCATATATTTTAGAGTTGAAGTTTGTCCATTTTGCAATTGAATCAAACTTGTCTATCCACTGCCATGGCAGCTAGAGTAAAACTTTGCTTGTTTGGTTGTCTTTATTCTAGGGACCTCAAGGGCCTCAGGGACCTGTTGGGTTCCCCGGCCCAAAGGGACCTCCAGTAAGTATCTTTTTAATGAGGTATGTGCTACAAGAATGTTATTCTTCATACAGTGATTCTGAAGCAGATATTTGAAGCTCTATTTAAGCGATGATTTATGTATAGCTTGAAAATAAGCTCTAATGCACATTCCAAATGGTGCAGCTCACATGGTATTCAGCAGAATATACTGAACTGCACATCTTCGAGCATGGTGATGCCAATGACCAGGTGACAGACTGAGTTCTTTTAACAATTGATTCCTTGAGGCAAAAACTGAGGAATTTCTTCTTGAGGAGGAAGAAATTCCTTAGTTCAAGAAATACGAATTGCAGCCTGATGAACTAGTTACACTGCTCTGCCAGTGTGTTTCTGCTCATATGGAGTAGGTACAAAAGGCTCCAATAACCTGAATTTTTTTCACCCATGCATTTGTTATTTTTGTTTTCAATATCAAAACTTGAAATTTCATCAGACACTTACTGAAAATATAGTTAGCTGAAACAGGAGCAGTTCAGCCATACTGAAGACTAGTCTAGGAAAATCAAAGAGATGGGAGATTCTTACACCTAACTGCACATTAGTTTGTTTTTTGGGTTTTTTTTCAGAATTAAGGCTGGCTAAGATATGTTTTGATTTATGCATTTTACAATTGCAGGGACCACCTGGAAAAGATGGCTTGCCTGGGCACCCAGGGCAGCGGGGTGAGACTGTAAGTGAATGTTCTCTGCTGTATCTTGATTGTGGGAGCAAAACTAAACAGAGACAACAGTGAAAAGGGAAGGAGGCTGGGACTAAGAGGTTATATATTTGTGGTTTTCTTATGGTTGGTAGCTTAGGCATTTAGCTTGCTTCCATGCCACAATAGTGAGGTTATTCTTTTGAATGCCTGGTTGGTAACATCATGAACTTAGACAGTAGAAGTAAAAGAAATGAATACTCAGATCCCAATTTTAATAAAGATTTGTTACGCAATTACTTTATGGTTCATTTCCTGCTGAATGCCTTGTAACATACCAAAAAGTTGCTATTAATGTTAAGTAGCTGGGAAATGTAAAAGCCAATACCTTTGGAAAGTAGTATCAGAAATCATTCAACTTATGAAAAAAACCCCCTGCATTTGTTTTAATAAACTATACCCTATGTAATTCCACCAAAGATCACAATGAGTAAATTCAGGCAGCAAAATTAAAAATTCCAAAATTTAAAAAAAATATATATTGCTTGCATTTTTCAGAGGTAGAAAAAGCCATACATTGATTTAGAAATGCATTTCTTCAGCATGTAGAAAGTGTTTTCTGTTCCAGCTTCACTGGAAATCCATTAGCTACTGCTGAGTCACTTGCAGTGCCGGAAGGGAGAGCATGGAGCCTGCAGTAACACATCATTCTGAACAATCTATTGGAACACCTTGCAGTGATAGAAAGAGAAACATTATTGACTACTGCTTTGTTGTTTTTTCTAGTTATGTGTACCATAAGAATGAATTTGAATCACTGTTTGGAATGCAGGAAGCTCACAATTGTTCTTTGATCTGATAAGAAAAAACAGTTACTATTTCTCCTTTATTCTTATTTATTGAAGACAAAACAGTTATGTGCCATGATGAAGGGAATGCTGATAGTACCCTGGGCTGCAGTAGGATGGTCTTTCCCTTCTTTTTAGCCCTGGTGAGGCCAGGAATATTGTGTCCAGTTCTGGGCCCCTCAGTGCAAGAGAGAGACAGCTACTGGAGAGAGACCAGCAAAGGGCCACTGAGATGGTTAAGGGTCTGGAGCATCTCCCCTGTGAGTAAAGACTGATAGAGCTGGGACTGCTTGGCCTAGTGAAGACAAGCTGATTCTTACCGAACTATACAAAGACCTGAAGTGAGAGTATAAGAAAGTGTTATGAAGGGGATTATTTAATATTGCTTATTAATTTTCTATATCCAGACTTTTCCACCCCTGACCACTTATTTTTAATATTAAACAAGTTTGATTGTAGCAATTATGGAACAATTACTTAAACAATGTCTAGATCTAGAAGTATCTATTAATATGCATAAACAATCAATTCAGTTTTAACAGCAAACACTGGAAGATCTCTTGCAGTCAATAATGCCACTTGGCCACTAGATGGAACTCAGGCCCCCTTTCTGCTTAGGGCAGAATTTAGGTAATATATGAAGCTTAAGTTTTACTCAAAAGGATTTCTTCTCCCTTCTTGTGGGGTTATCAATAAATTGAAAGTACCCAGAACATTTGCAGGATTTCTAGCTGGTCTGGCTGCTGCTTTTGCAGCTGTTGCTGCAGCTGCGGCCGTGGCTGAGACTTGATTCACCCCAGGCTCCACAGTCTGCTGGGTGAAGAATAAGAGGTGCAGACAGCTTTCTGACCTGTTCCTGGATTTTGATGATCTGCATGCCTTCAGGGTTGGTCGTCTTCAGGAGATGCAGGTTGCTGCAGATGCAGGCAGATGTCTTGCGATGTGTCTCAGCAGATGTGTATCTCACACTGCTAATTGCATGAAGACTATTCAAGTTGCTCCTGGAAAGACAGTTCCAGGGTGGAATATAGCTTATACCACTATATAACAATAATAAGGCATTACAGGCACAGATCCAGAAGAACACAGAATAAAAGCAAAATCATGGCAGAAGCATAAGTATGGCAAAGGCATGCTGTGTTATCTGCTTATCTACTTTTAATATCAATGCCTGAGATTGATTGGACCCTTTTGGACATTAGCATATCCAGTCAGAGTGACAGTAAGCCAAGTTTTACCATATTTGGGTGAAAGTATAGGTTTACCTATACCATATGGTGGAAGAGGATAGGCCCAGCACAGGCATAGCATGAGGCTAGCGCATGCACCTAGTTTACCATGGGTTGCAAGCAGGAGAAAAACAAGTTATATAAGCCAGAGTGCTCAGACTCCATGGCACCATGTCTTCTGTCCCTTTTCCTGCCAGTTGCTTCTTCCCCAAAAGCAGAGAGAAGGCAGAAAAAACATGTCTGGGCAAGCCAGCACACGTACAGACCTATTTTGACCCTTCATGTCTACCACAACACAAAGATGGGCCTGGCTCTTTTTAGTGGTGCCCAGTGAGAGGACAAGAGGCAACGGGTATGATCTAGAAATCAGGAGGTTCCATCTGAACACCAGGAAACACTTTTGCACTGTGAGGGCAACCAAGCACTGGTACAAATCTTCCAAATAGGCTGCATAGTCTCCATCCTTGGAGATACTCAAAAGCCATATGAATATGTTGCTGGGCAACCAGATCTCAGTGGCCCTGCTTGAGCAGGGTAGTTTGAGCAAATAAGCTTAAGAAGTCCCTTCCAACCTCAACCAATCTATGGTTTCTTTATTCCATTCATGATTAGAGCTGAAAATGCAATGAAACTATGGACTCTGCTACCGTATGATGTTTGGATCAGATTCCTCTGTGTTCAAACAACATGGTTGTGTACTTTTGTACCTCAGCTGGGTTTATTAGATATACAACTTGAGTAACTTAGAAGCAAACATAGCTGTTGATTAGCATTGTTACCTGCCCTGCGTATATGTACCTTTGGGCCAGAAGTATTTCCAATCTGTTTTTCTCCCATGGGTTCTGATCACATAATCACAGAAACAGTCTGGTTGGAAAAGACTCTCAGGATCACCAAGTCCAACTGATATCCCTACTCTGCAAGGTTTGGCCTAAACCATATCCTCAAGTACCACATCCAAACAACTTTTAAACATGTCCAGGGTCAGTGACTCTACCTCCCTGGGCAGCCTATTCTAATGCCTGACCACTCTTGCTAGGGAAAAAAAAATAAATCCTAATGTCCAGTGTAAACCTATCCAGTTCCAGCTTGTTTTCTTAGAAAAATAGATTCTTTTTTTTGAAAGCAGAAACCAGATTCATTGACTTTAAACCTGTTGATAGCAAAAGCTTCCATTTCATACCTTTAAAAAAAAGCCTAAGTCAGAAAACTTTCATTGTGCTCACTGGTAAATCAGAGTCTTAAGAATTCTGCTTCTTGTTTAGGCATATATCTCATCAAAGTTCAGTGGTGCATGCAGGCATTACAGCAGTTAAGGAATTAGGTTAAGAGGCATATCCTCAAGATTAACAAATTAAGGCAGCCAGTTTCCCAGATTGCACTCTGAAGCTTGCTTTTGGAATAGCAAGCATATTGACAGCAACTGAGGTAAGTATTAGTGGAGAAAAGGCTACAGCTTTTTACCCCGGTAAGCCATACGCCCTTGAAAGAACTGCCATTGTTTGCTCAAATTGCAGACATAGGAACAGTAATACTGTGCTAAATAAAGTAGCCTGTAACTGTAGGAATAAGCTAGATAATGCAAACCAATATTAAGCTAGTTCCTTCTTAGATTGATTGGCAACTTCAGGTTATCAATCTCAGACTGGCAGGAGGCATCAGCTGCAGCGATTGTTAGATCATCTGATGTCATGCAAGAAAGAAAGTAATAGAAATATTCTATCTGTTCCATCTACTAGAATTAATCAAGGACCTTTTTACTACAATAAACTCGTGTATTAGGGTCTTTCACAGCAAATAATAAGGAAATAGAGGCCAATGAGGTGCTTAAAATCACATATATGAGACATTAGTGTAAATCTTTTAACACTAAATACTTCAGACATGGAATAGATAAGCTGGTAACATAAGAGAGAAAGCACAGTATTAAAATCATCATTAGCATGAAGAACCTCCAAATATACTATGAAGTCTCCATACACTGTGCAAAGCTGGGAACAGCAGGTTTGCTCAAGATACCTTCAGAAAATGGGTAATTTTTAACATTTCTGTCTTTCCTTGTAACAGGCTTCAGAAGAAGCCTTGTGGAAAAGGACACTTGAGTTTTTCTATCTGTAGCAGTTCTGATTTTCAGTTCTTAGAACAAAGGGCTATTTCTGTATTTGTTTTTAATCTGGATCATTTCAGAGGTCTGAGAGAGTGCCTAAACAGTTATGGGCCAAACTGAACCATGATAATGTCTGGCTGGCAGGAAGAAGAGAATCAGATTGAGGAAGGTAAAAAAAGTTTAAACTGGATCCGATGGAATGGGGACACTGTCAGTGAGACTGTGCCCAGTGGAATGTTGAGCAGGGTCCAGCAATTACAAAAACACAGGCAGGATGACAACTTTGTTTTCATACAGGTGAGAAGGGCAAGAGGCAGATATAGGCTGTTAGCAGAGCATCCTACTTGGAAACCTGGATGTGTTGGAGCAGTGAATACACTCTCCTAACTATGCAGCAATACACTTCCAGTATTTGAAAGGAATACTCTAGCATGTTTCAAAAGCAGGTTGTCGTTCACCTTATTGACTAATTTTGGATGGAAGTCTGTAAAATTTCCCAGTGTTCTGAAAAAACTGTCCCCAAAACATTTCCCTTCTGTTCTTTGCTTCTCAGGTTTTGTCATCATACCAATGCCTCGTTAACTTCATTCTTTTTGTGACATTCATGCTGCCTTTTTTGCTATTTCTGGATAACCTTCATCTTCCCTGGATCTATTTCTTTCCACTTTGTTTTTGTCTGACCTCCCCTTTATCTTTAATGCTCCCTCAAATTAATTCACTGTTTATGTCTTCTTTAAAGAAAGCATTTGTATACCTGGCTTTACAATTCATGATACATACATATATAAAATGTATTTTGAGCTGTCTTTTAGCTACATTATTTAAGCATTCAGACTCCCTAGTCAAGTTCACTTAGATCTGTGAAACTGACGAATTTTTACTGCTGGCCCACCTGAGTGTGGTTTGAACTCATAGAGATGAGAAAGATTAATCAATATTTCACTTCTAAGTTTACACAGGAAAAAATAATTTCTCATGTGTATTTCTTGAAGAGAGGTAATGGGTGCCATTCAGTTTCTCTTTCTGCTCTTCAGCACAGACAGGAATTTTGCTCCTCTATATTTTCTGCTGGGTAACAGCATTCTATAATTATTTCACAGGGTTTTCAAGGCAAAACTGGTCCTCCTGGTCCTGGTGGTGTCGTTGGCCCTCAGGTACGTCATTTAATCTCTTTGTTAACTTTCTAAAACCAATGCTTAATGGCTATATCATGGCTAAGGCCATCGCTTTTGCTGTGTTAAAAAGCCCCTATTAGTGGTTATATTAACTTTTTAACACATTATGCTTAACAGTTTTATAAAGGTGATTTCCCAAACTATGCTAATGTTGGAATTAGTTTTTTTCACTTCCTTATTCTTGCATGTTATCTTCATGTGATGATGAAGTTGGCAGAGTGGTGTGATGATGAAGGCAGAGCTCTCTTACATGAAATAGTTTAGAAAGAACAATACAACATGTGACTTTCTTGTCAGGGGCCAGATTTTAATCACTTCTAGATTGTACAGAGATTCACTATCATAATTTCATTTGATCTAATCTTACTTGCAACAAAACCCAGCATTTGGATTTAAAAGCATTAGGCAATTCCCTCAGTAAAACATTTTCTGCTAGTGCATATGAAGAGATATCTTTCAAATCTGTTACCTTCCAAATCATATTATTCGGAAAAACAATAGCTCAGAGAGTGTTTCAAGGCAAGCATAGTACAGGAGCTTCCCTCCTGTGTCCTTGTTTGGTAACCTCCTCCTATACATGGATGCAGACTATGTTCTAAACTTCATTGCTTAAGGAGCAAAGTCATGGTTTGACTCTTTGGAAGCTTTACAGACATGTCTGTAAGTAGAATGCAATGCAAGATTTTTTTTTAAATAGTAAAGACATTTTGTAAGTTAGCTTTGCTGGGAAGGAAGGTGAGAAATGTATGCTGGACAATGGTAATAACAGCTGGGTTTTAAGAATCTGCTCCTTTCCACACCACTTCCACTCCCTGAGAGATTAATTACCTTGAGATGACTGAAGTTTTACTTTTGTGCTTAGGGTCCCACTGGTGAGACTGGCCCAATTGGTGAAAGAGGTCATCCAGGTCCTCCTGGTCCACCAGGGGAACAAGGCCTCCCAGGTGCTGCAGGAAAAGAAGGTGCTAAGGTAAGATGTGCCTTTAGGGAACAGATTGGAAGGGACATGTAAATTGCGCAGTCTCATATTTCAAATCATCATGCTGATCATGCAGAATAAAATCAGAACATAAACTATAAAATCAGGACTGGAACATTTCACACAGAAAGATCTTGGAGATGGAAGATTACAATTTTTGAGTTGTGTCTGCTTCTGTTTAAATAATGACAATCCTCTTGAGACAAGCATTACTGTTTTTGTAATGGAAAAAATCCCAAACCAATTTACAGGTAGCACAGGTTGCTTATGGAAATACACAGTCATGACATGCTCGCACCAAGGTGAGAAGACTGCCATTTACAGTAGGATGTGTGGCAAAACTTCACTGACTTTTTTGGGAGACACAAGAAAGATGCTGCTTAGCTAGTTAAAACATAATATTATTCAATCTTCCATTTTAAATGGACATTCTGCATTTCTAGTGAATTAATCCTAGTGAATGCATCAGAATTACTGAGTGCAGTTCTGGAGCCCCCAGCACAAGAAGGACATGGAACTGTTGGAGCGAGTCCAGAGGAGGGCCACAAAGATGATCAGAGGGCTGGAGCACCTCTGTTATGAGGACAGGCTGAGAGAGTTGGGGCTTTTCAGCCTGGAGAAGAGAAGGCTTAGAGAAGACCTTACAGTAGCCTTCTAATATCTGAGGGGGACCTACAGGAGGACTGGGGAGGGACTATTCACAAGGTCTTGTAATGACAGGACAAGGGGCAATGGGTTTAAACTGGCAGAGGGGAGATTTAAATAGGGTTTAGAGGAAGTTCTTTATAGTGAGGGTGGTGAGACACTGGAACAGGTTGTCCAGGGAGGTTGTGGCTGCTCCCTCCCTGGATGTGTTCAAGGCCAGGTTGGATGAGGCTTTGAGCTACCTGTTCTAGTGGGAGGTGTCCCTGCCTATGGCGGGGGGTTGGAACTGGATGATCTTTGAGGTCCCTTCCAATCTAAACAATTCTATGATTCTGTGATCTTTACACACATTTTTACAGCTGTGTTTTTCACTGTTCATAAATAACACTGCTTGTTACGGATGTAATCATACTGACAGACTATTTCATTGATATCTCTAAAGGATTATTAGATGGATAGCTGGGGGCATCATCTTGATTATTACTATAACTTGGTCAGGCATTTCCTTACCATTCATTCATTGAGTAACATAAGCATTTTTAACATGATTTTTGTTTTAATATCAAAATGCAATATGTTTTCAAGGGTGATCCAGGCCCTCAAGGCATTCCTGGGAAAGATGGACCGGCAGGTCTTCGTGGTTTCCCTGGAGAGAGAGGCCTTCCAGGTGCTCAGGTATGAGCTAAGTACTAGAACGCTCAACATGATGCTTCTATTAAAGAACCCATTGGCTTCATTCTCCCATTCCATAGAACCTTCTGTGCTTAACAATGAATGCATTAGGAGAACAGCCATCAAGTATCCAGCATTGTTAAATATCAATTGCTATATAAGCTGCGAGAAATTTAGGGGTTGGATTTGGGTTTTTACATTCTCCCTATTACATTTGTTGAAAAAATAAATTGACCTTTGCAGTGTAAGAGATAATCTGGGTTTTCACTTTTGTGTGTGTGTGTGTTTTGGTTTTATTTTTTAGGGTCCAGCTGGTCTTAAAGGAGGGGAAGGCCCACAAGGCCCACCTGGGCCAATTGTAAGTGAACATAATCATTTAAAGGAAATGTAAATAAGAGCACAGAATAACCTTTTTTCTTCTTTACATGTCATGATGTTTTCACCAACAGTCTGTAAAATGGCAGACAGATGTATGTCATTCAAGGTGATAAATAATTCTTTTTTCCTAATTATCCATACTAAAAACATTTAAGGAAGGTGAATGTTGTGAATAACTGAAGCCTTCTGCTCATTAAGCGTAAGATTTACTTGTTGCTCAAGTATTTGCAACTTATATAAATTATTTTTGAGATGGGATTGTTTTTCCATAGTGGATTATTTCTACATTACTGGAAAACATCTGCTGTAGCATGCTTCAGGCTTTGCTTCTTGATTTATTAACAATTATTGGTACTTGAATTCTTAAAATTAATTATTGAAGTCTTAATGACTTTAAGCTCCTTTTCTTTAAATTGATAACTTTTTTTTGTGCTTTACAATTCTTCTTAACCATGCAGTATACTCATTTCCAAAAGGCAGTAAAATGAGGTAGCTTGGAATGGAATGGAAGCTAGTAGAGAGAGTCAGAAGGGATACCATCCCACCTCATCTAAGAACCTGAACTGTTAGAAGAAAAGAGGAATCAAAATCAAGAAAGCATAGACAGAATAGTCTCTTCAATCTAAAGGTCATGTCTTGGTTTTCTGTGAAAACAGGCCCTAAGGCTGGACAAAGCTTCTCAAGCAGTTAGTTCAGGTGCACTGAACCAAAACTCTCCTAAGCACACACTAACCAGACAGCACCAGCATGCCTGACATTGAACACACCCACATGTTTCCAGATGGGATACCTGCCTAGCAGCCCTGCCACTGCTATCCAAATCTCTTGTAAATGCCATCACATGAGGCAAGAGCCTCATCTTGTTCAGTGAAGGCTGCATGCTGTCTGCAGTGCATGCATTCCAGCTTTAGTTCAGATGAGCTGTGCTTTTCTAATCTGCATAGGCTTTACTTCAAAATGTCAATGAATGTCTGCATCTTCCCCATTTACTCTTCTTTGGTTCAAGTCATAGAGTTCTTTTGAAGCTTATAAAATTTATTAAAGCATTCATTTCCTTGGAAATTCCAGCAGCACTTCCCACCACCAATGGGATTGCAGTGTGAGACTGGAGTTGCCATGCAGTATAGCTCAGGAATACACAGCATTTGGGTGTTGGAAGCACAGGACCAGCTGCTCCTTCACTTTACAAGTCCATTCATGTTGGGGCCATGCTTCCTGCTAGGGTAAACATAGTCACAGGAAGAATTCCCTAGGAAGCTCAGATGTTTTACGTATGTTTTCCAGTCTTTGAGAAACAGATGCAGTGGTAGCAGGAATTGTGATCAGACTGAAAAGAGAATCTGAATAATAAACATTTTTTTAAAAAATACATGCCCTGGGAGTATTACAGAAGTCTTCAGTAATATTCTTTTTTTCCATTTGATCTTTATTTTGAAGGTGTTCTTCAATGAAAACAGGATGCATAGATGCTCTTAATACTGGGTTTCTGTGCATTTGTAAGGACCATAATTAAACCACCATAGCTTGCCTCCTTTTCTCCCAGTAGCTCATAGAAGGCCATAAGCATCAAATAAACCTTAATTATTCTCTCATTTATTTTTAGGCAACAAAGACCACACACAGAAGTGTAATTATAACGAAGTCTTCATTTTCTATTTATAATGGGAAGATGCTTCATCCCACTGGATGATTTTCCTTCAATTCCTTGCCAATTTCTTCTTACTAGTACATCTAGTCAATTACAATCTTCGCTTGGCTAGTGCTTAGTGCCTGTGAGCATAGACAAATGACTGCTCCAAATGCTGTGCATGACAATTACTGTGCTTAAAGGGATCTGAACAAAAGAAAGAAGGCCATGGATGTGCTCCAGAGCAAGGATTTGCTAGAAATTTTTATTGTGAGGTTTTGGTTTGGTTGTTGTTGTAGTTTTTTTTTTAACAGTTCTCTTTTATCTACTATGTTTGTCTTCTATTTGTTTTCTTCTGTTCACATACTACTGTGTGGAATGGTGAATGCTGATGAGACAAAGTTCTTTGGAATGTGAAATAGTCGTTTTCCATTCCCTTATTTGGGAATAGGTTGGCCAAACAGGACTCAAAGTAAATCAGCTGCAGGCTACCCAATTAGCAGTACTGAGATATCTAAAGCTATCTTTCCTCTGATAACATTTTTAGTCATGAAAACTGTCACTTGTTGAGCATTTTGTTAACCATCAATAAAATGTATTGTTATTAGGTAATGGATGCAACTGATGGAATTCCATAACTTGGCACAGAAAATGAGCTAAAGCCAAGGTTACTAATGACTTTACAGCCAGAGAAGGGAAATTCAAGACAAAGCATGCCATTGCCATTCTGTAAAAAGTTGTTAACCAATTCCACAAATTAACAAAGGGGTTGTGAGTACCACTGCAAGACCACAGGTTACCCGGGTTTTTAGGGGAAACACAGAAAGAGAGGACGGAATTTAAAAGCTGCCTGAAATGTTGTTATGAGTTGTAACCACAATTTAGTATGTACTGCTTTGATCAGAAGCTATTCTCACAGGGAAATGAGAGGATCCTTGAAAACTGAAGGTATACTTCTTGTTCATAACTCACCTGAAATTTAAGTATAGTACATTAAAATGATGCAAATCTAAAGATGAACAGTTGGCTACATAAAAAGAGCTACTAGAAATGATGGCCACTGTAATGTCTATTGACTGACATAGGAAAGATCTAAGTTACTTGGGATTTTTTGCCTCTCGAGTCTTGCATCCTACTGATGAGATGACCTGGAATTGTTCATCTTATGAGAGCTGACAAGATCAAAGACCACGGTAGTATGGCTGCAGGGTAGTGAATTTTTCTTGTCGACTTCACTGAAGTCTGAGGAACTAAAATAACAGAAATAATAGACTGATATGTAGGCATCCACTCAGACTTAAAAAAGCCCTTCCAACACCTGGAGGGGTGATTCCCAAGCAAATAATTGTTTTACTCCATAATCATGCAAAATTCCATCTTGCTGAGGTAATTTGCCACACATTCAGAGCAACCATTGGGTATTCTCTTCTGCCATAGGTATCTCAGGGGAAAGCCACCTCATCATGCAGTTAGTATCACTTATGCTAAGGGAGTCGGGCCAGCAAAAGGATGCCATGAAGAAATTTTTTTTAAATGGGCCCTGACAGAAGAAAGCATCTTAGAAAAATTCCCATTTTACAAAAGCCAGAAAATTTGTTCTTGCTTTAACATGGGTGGAAAAAAAGCTGTTCAGAGCCTCCAGTTCCACCTATTATTAATCCATTCCATAGTGTAGCACCTCACTTCCAGTATGTCAGTTGGAAAAATGATATTATCACTCAGTTTAGATTGTTAGAAAATATATGTAGATGTAATTATAGATGATATATGTCAAAAGGTGGGGAAATACTCACTCCTCTACAGCAAACAAACCTTTAAGAATGCTCTATTGATGCAAAAACTGTGACAGAAAACAAAGATGTGTGTGCAGAAGTGTGAAAAGAGACAATTTTAGGGGGGAGTACAGCTGTCTTTGCTTCTCAGTTTCCAGCCAGTCTACAAATGTCAAGGTTAACTGCGTTGCCATGAATGAAACAGTTTGTCCCATTAGACTTGTAAGCACAAGGTTAGCTTACATGTAGAACACAATGCAACAGAACTTTCCCTGCTGGATCTAGAGCATCTTGAATCCTCAGGAATTATGGGGCTGGCAAAGCTGGATTTTCTGGCAGAACTATCAGCCCATGGTAGTGCAATAAAGCACAAAGAAGCTCTGCCATTGTCGAGGCTCTGCCTGTACTCCTGATGCTCAGGAGAGCATCATACTTCTGTCTCCCTGTGTCTAGGAAGAAGCAGGTTAGAACCTCTGTATCAAGACACAGAAAGTTTGTCCCTGTGTTCTCACGAGCAGATTTCAAAAATACAGAATACTTAGTCAGAATCACGGAGATACTAGGAATTAGAACGTAAGTATCTTCTGCTCCCTGTCATTTTCTTGCTGTGGTGTGGCTCCAAACAGGTGTCCGTTTCTTTGCTTGTGAGTTACAGAGAACTTTGGTTGTAGATCAGTGTTTGAAAATTAATCCAGCTTACAGAAAGGCTGTAAAATCGGGATTCTGTGTTGTGGCTTTTGACTAAATGATAAACATGTATGGACAGACCAAAATTTAACATTTTGATTCTGAAATTCCATTTGTTTGACTACAAGTTCTCACCTGCTGTTCTCTGTTGCCTTGTATCATTTGAGACAGATTTTTTAGAACCAGAACACCTTGTTCCTTTTCCTTTTTCCCCTTCACCATGACTTAACAGCATATGCCATTTGTATTAAGTGCAAAAAATATGACAGAAAAATGTTAGTTCAGCCTAGGTACCTTTTAGATTTCAGAGCACCTCAGGTTCTCTATGTCTTATGTAGTTAGCTCAATCCAGCAGAAATCATAAAAGCACAGCTCAGGTGCTGAAGGTTGTGGTGCTTCGCAGATTAACGTATTTCAAAGAACAGTTGGCTGTTTGTTTATTGAGCAGCTGCTTATGGAACTGCAAAAGAAAAAAATGACAGGGTAGGCAGAACTAAATTTTCACCTGTGTATGCTTTGGCAATTTCTGATAGAAAAAGGCCCACTTCATTTAGATAATTAAAGGAAAACAATGATGATAATTACATGATTAATTTAAAAGTGAGGCTTATTGATGTTAGAATAAGAATCTTGCTATCAGTCTCCTTAAAAATACGTTCTAGAGTACCCAGTTCCCATGCTTATTCCACACACAGCACCTGTAGTTTACCCTTTATTTGCAGTATTATTTAAAGATATCTGTAGGTCGAAGCCTCCTCTGTATTTCTCATTCCATTTCAGTAGCTGCACAGGTGAATGGAGATGTAGAAAAAATTTAATCAGTCCAATAATGCGTGGCACAAAACTGCACTAAAAATCTGGGCAGGGGTGTGGGTTACTTCTGTATTTTAATATGGTGAATGTGCTTTCTTCACAATAGTATGTTAATTGATTTTGGAAACACAGGGAAAAAGAGTTCCTGGAACAGACTGAAGCATACTCCTGTTATGATGCATAAATGATATAAGAGGGTGCATTCAGGGAAAAAAAAAAAAAAAAAAACAACAACTTTAAAAAGTTAATACGGAACAGTAACTGTTGAGTACAAACTTCAAAGTAGTTCTTTCAACCTCGTTTTTGTTACCTGCATACATGCTGAATGTGAGTCCTTCTGCCTGCTGGAATCTCACTGACTAACAGCTATCTTCTTTGTTGGCTTGTGTCATGAAAGCCACCAACAGTTATCAGGGCTCAGAATTATCCTACACTTTAAAAATTTCTTTCCAGGGTTCACCAGGGGAACGTGGAGCAGCAGGCACTGCTGGCCCAATTGGTCTACCAGGTCGTCCCGGACCTCAGGGTCCTCCTGGCCCTGCAGGGGAGAAAGGTGCTCCTGTAAGTAATCACAGGGCCACACAAAGCTATCACAGCACAAACCTTTCACTCCAAAACATTATCATTTCCCATCCTAGCAGTTACCTTTTAAACATAACCTCAGAATAGCTGACCTATTCCTTTTATATATACAATTCAGTAAATTTGTTGTCATGGCCTCTAGCACACAAGAGGGGTTAAACACATCACTACCACAGCAGGGAGCGAATACAATAGAGAAGATTGTCAGACGAGTCTTTCATTAAGATTTGGCACTCAGCCCACTTTACATTTCAGTGCAAATACATTTGGCATCAGCTTCCATTATTGCTTAAAATAATTTTGTGATAGGCTCTCTTCCCTTTGTAGTTTCTGTTGTTTGGGATTTTGTTATTTATTTTGTATTGGTAATGTGACCGCCAGTGCTGAAATCTTCATTAGGCTTCTGTAATAATGCAGATCCCTTTCTTTTCTTCAAAACCAGGGTGAAAAGGGTCCTCAGGGTCCAGCTGGACGTGATGGTGTACAGGGTCCTGTAGGACTTCCAGGTCCTGCTGGTCCTAGTGGTTCTCCTGGAGAAGATGGTGACAAGGTGAATCGTTACAATTGATATTAGTGCATCTGTGAGAAGATCTGTCACTACAGTTCTCTGGTTGTAGCTTTCCTCACAAGTTCTTGTCCCTGCCACCCCAAACTCCCTCTTTTCACTGTAAAAAGTATAAAAATCCCTTCTATGATCAGATGTCTGAAGCACAGATGCCATGAGGCATTAGGATTTATGTCAAAGGACTAGCACACTAATATTTATCCTGGCAAAGAAACAAGCACGAACATCAGCAAAATAAATTGAGGGAGATTATAGTAAACTTGATTTCTGCTTGCTTTAGAAACTTGTTTTGCTGAATGAGTAAGATAAAACGTTCTCAGGAATGCAGAGTGATTTGGAACCTCTAGTTAGAGTTTGATCATGTCAGAATAATATGCTTGCAGCAGAGATACTCAGTTGACTTTTGACAGAATTTAGGACACAGGACCTTTCAGGATCATCTTTCATTTCTGCTTGAGCTGCTGCTGTTCTGTTAGTTTGCACAGGGCAAGGGTAAAGACTCTGAGGTTTGGTTTTGTGATGCATGAGTATTATCTAGCCCACACATCACAGGGTGTCAAGGGTTGGAGGGGACCCAAAGAGATCATTGAGTCCAACCCCCCTGTCAGAGCAGGACCATAATTTAGCTCAGGTCACAGAGGAACGCATCCAGACACGTCTTGAAAGTCTTCAGAAAAGGAGACTACACAACCTCTCTGGGGAGCCTGTTCCAGTGCTCTGTGACCCTTACAGTAAAGAAGTTCCCGCTTGTGATGAGGTGGAACCTCCTGTACTGCAGCTTACATCCATTCCTCCTGTCCCAGGGAGCAAGTGAGAAGAGCCTGTCACCCCCTCTCCTGACAGCCATCCCAATCTTCTGTGATTTAGTTTAATTATCTTTTATTATTGGATAAAGATAACTTTTTTTCCCCTGACATGGTTTCTTTTTGATTTTACTAATGTAGAAGTTTTGCAGTATTGCACACTACTGTGAGACACAGTTGCTCGGTGACATACAGTTGGACAAGTTTGTGCTTTCATTTGAAGTTCATACTAAGGATGACACGGGGAACACAGCTTACTTTACTTAGAGCTCAGTCCAAAGCCAGGTCTTTCTGCTCTTTGCAGCATAGCAGTCAGTCAATAGCAATGACATGCTATTGATCAGTACGGAATCGCCCTCTTTAGGCCTTCATGCTTGAAGAAGCAGCACAGAACACAGAATAATCCTATCAAAGGGAGCCCTTAATGATACTGCTATACTGACTTCAGCTAAGTTCAAATGAGACCATTTTGGACAGAAAAGTTTAACTTCTAACTTTCAATTACAGGGTGAAATTGGTGAACCAGGCCAGAAAGGTAGTAAAGGTGACAAGGGTGAAAACGTGAGTACCAAACTCCTTTGTTGATTCTGTTCTTTGTAAATATTCATGCATGAGGTACACAGGTAGCCATGCGAATCAACAGCAGCAAAGACACTCTTCAAAACCCCTTCAGAACCATGTGGAGTTGTGATGCAGCACTCGAGGTTTGTACTTAGAGAGCCATGTACACATTAATGTTTCTCATGCTCCTTCAGCTTACAGAAGAGATGGCAAACTGCACTCCTAACTGCCTTTCCTAGATCGTATGATTTCATTCATTCCACTTAATGAGGAAGAATATGAAGATTCAGTATAGGAAACAATTGGTTAAAAAAAATGAAATAGTGCTTAATTCTTGGAGAGCACACTTCAATACTTGCAGCATTGCAGAGCAGTGAAGACCTCTGATGATGTGACTTTGAAGAGTTTTCAGATATTAGCAGTAGGCCTATTAGTGAACTTTAGACTGATCAGGCTTCTACTGATTCAACTGGAAATGTTTTTGTCTTCAAAATTGTGTCTGAAGTTGAAACCCTTCCTCTTTTATAAAAAGGGGGTTTATCACTGTTGGGTTTTTTTTTTCTTTTTTCTTCTTGATTTTGGTTGCTTTCCTAGAAATTCAGGAAAGATTTGTGAGGAATTTGTGAGGAATTTCAAGATAAACTAGCATTTACCTTGAATTATTCTCTGTAAGAAAAGATGGAGAGGTAATTGGAGAAAGATTTTTTTTTTCTTTATATTGAATACGCTGTGCACATTTCATGATTAACAACTCACAGAATATCAGAACAGTAGATTGCTTCTAAAAACTGCACCAAGTTTATGACTTACACATGACCAAATGATGTTTCATGGTGTAGTGGTTTAGGCAGTTACCTGCCCCCCCCCCCACCTTTTGTAAACCCTGGATAGGCCTCAACANCCAAACACCCCCTACCACCTTTCCCCCCTTCCCCAGTCTTATCTCACCACCAGTTGATGCTGCAGATAAGCTGAAGGAGATTGGTCAGGGGGATTAGTGATAGAAAGGAGTTAGTAGTTTTACTCTGAATTAGCTACCAAGACAAAGGAGACCATGCAAGAGAAGCAGCCGCAGCGCCGAACGGTCGGAAGCCATCTGCTATCTGGTTGTTTTCAGAACAATTCTTAAAACCAACTTTTTTTTCTTTCTCAGTAAAACTCTGATGAAGTAACACACTGTGTTTACCTCTCTCAGCCAACAGGCTAATTTCTCACTCAAATTCTCCAATTAGCTCAAACCAACACACATGGGAGCATACATACAAAGTCAACCAAAACCTAATTTTATGAGAATTTCATAGACAATAATGTGGCAACAAAATGTAAAAAAAACAAAAACAAAAACCCCAAACCAAAACCAGGTTTTTTTGGTCGGTTTTAAAGGTGTACTTTAAAATTATGTTTGTATGGACTTCTGCAGTTTTCACTGCAGAAAACATAATTTTCACTTGTCTTATAAACCCCAGGTTTCCAGGTTCCAAGAAGCACACACGTAATCAAATTGTAAACAAATTCCGCTTCAGACTAAAATTACTCCTGCTTAATCTGAGATGAATGATAAAATTAATTTATCAAGTTAAAGCATTTTTACAAGTCAATTTTATAGCTATGGACTTGTTCCCAGTTAACTAAAAGTCCATCTGAATCTATTTACTGTTGTGTGGGATAGACAGAGATAGATGCAGCTCCTCTTTTTCCACCTCTGTGCCCACAGAAAAGCTGCATTTGAAGAGGGCGAGAGGAAGCATATGAAGCAGATCACACTCCAGTTTTACTTCAGGCTTTGTACATGATCACATGCTTACCCTTTTTTGCCCTTGGACATGCCTCCTAATTAGAGATGCTGCTGCATCAGAGAAAATCAGAAACAAATACGTGCTGCATTTTCTGTTTTAGCAGAGCTACTTATGCTGAGCATTAGACTGTGGCCACAGCTCCTAGAGTGAGTGCTAATGTATCTGGGCATGTGCCAGCAGACCTGCTGGCTAAAGAACGTGTCTGCATCGGAATAATTTGAGAACATACCCTGTACTCTCAGTTTCAAGGCTTAAGGCATTTGGGACTATAATATGTTGCACTTAAATGCAGGATTCGGTGTTAGTGTTGCTTCATTTGTATGGAATCTTCTTTGCCCTTGATTGCAGTCATTCAACCATAACAATTTCTGAGCATGTCTATCTCAAAGCTGCTTTCCTTTTAACGTGCTAACAGATGTTTATTTGGGCAGGGAGGAACGCCTTTGTTTACCACTTCCGAAAGATTCTGAAGAGGAAGGGAGTACCTAGATCTGAAATCACAGGACATAAAGAGGAAAGATTGGCAGTAGCTAGACACTTAAAAAAGCCTTGGTGCAGATTTAGAGCCTAATCCAGCAAGGACCCTGAGCAAAAAATTGATCCCTCTCCTGTTTAAGAGCTGGAAACATCTTCAATTCCCTGTTGAAACTAACAGGGATTAATGTTTGGGGGATTTAACTATACTAAGTCTAACGAAAATACTATGTTGCCATATTCTTGCTAGAGACAGCACAATTTTGATGCACATCCTCTCTTGAGGTTCAAATGGTTGCCTCAGCTGCCTTTATTAACTGAAGACTCTCTCTGGATGATTCTGGTCAGTCTCTCACCATTCATCCTGCAGAGGAGTGGAAAAAAGAGCCTCCCTGCATCTCAAAATAACCTCTCATGAAGCAATTGCAGAGTACCTTCAACAACAGCTCATATCAAAATGAGTATTTGAAGAAGATTAAAAATACGGAGATCTCCTTCAAACTTTATAAAACGAAGGAGCAGGTGGAAGCACCCTGCAGAGAGTAGAAGCATTCCATTCCAGTATTATTTTGTTAATGATTCTTGCCTGCTATTTCCCTTTCTCATGGTACCTCTCCCAGTCAACAGAAGCATTCCTAGGAGTCCCCTCATGGAGATATATCACCATAGAGCTTAAGAGCTTTGCTTCACATACTGCCATCATGTATGTGACAAAACAAAAAATCACAAAACAGAAGCAATAGATAGTTGGACATTTCAAATTCCCCAGGAAATAAGATGGTCTAACATAGACATTGATCCCAAGGAAAGAAATAAGAGTACAAGAATTAAGAAGTTCACTTTTTCTAATCTTGGGTTAGACTTCCCAGCCCTGAAATGCAGACAGATACCTGCCTTGTCATCTGAAGTGGTAGCACAGAATGCAGCAATTTCCAGCTGTAAGGGTTTATGCCTTCTTAGCTTCACTCTGCATCAGCCTAGTCTTTCTAGCTGGTGCAAAAACCAGGCTCACCACACAGTTTTAACCTCATTATAAACTAGTATCTTATGTTCCCATGCTGGTTTAAATATCGTCATTACATCACATCTAAATCTCATGCAATGTAGTTTAGGGAATTATTACGCTGTGAGGAGGCTGAAAAAAATCAGATATTGCTTTCCAAGCCCTAGGGTCTGCCATTCTGTTGGAAAGAAAAGTTGAGGTTTTCCACACAGATCTCACAATTATCTCACAATTATTATTTTTTACTTGTGAAGAAAACCTGTGTTTCACTTTGATTCATGTTCGTGTGGGAATCTATTTTAAATATTCTGAAACATTAAAAATGCAGTTGTAATAAATGCTGATGTGAAGTCTGTTATAGGTGTGCAAATCTGAGTTTTTGAACAAAAAAAAAAAAAAAAAGATTGTTTGAGTGGAAAAGACTGGTGAATAATGCTGCTCTATGGACAAATAGAGAACTGCAAATAGAGTTGCCTCTGTATTTGTGTCAATCTCACTCCAAGTGTTGTAATTAGTAAATATTCCTTCTGGATGTTTGCTTGTTTCAGGGTCCTCCAGGTCCACCAGGTCTCCAGGGTCCTGTTGGTGCCCCTGGTATAGCCGTAAGTAGATGTTCGGAGCAACCTTCAATCTTGCTATATCTCATCTGATACTTGCAAGTTCTTTGAACTGCATGCTCAGAAATAGATTTCAATTCACTATTAACAGTTCTATTACTGCAAACAAGCCTGCATAAGTGCTATTTTATTGCAAATTTATAGCAGGGCAATAATCTGACGGAATCATTAAAAATTGAAACAGTATAAATAGTGACTGGGGCCCATCCTTTTAGTGAGCATACTGGATGGTTAGTATGCAGGCAGTGGTAAAATCAGCTTGGGACCAGACACACTTAAAAGAGAGTCTTCTTTTTTAAAATCCACCTGATAGCAAGCAGGTTGAATTTGATTTTGAATTACAAGGCCTTGAATTCTTCTACCATGAAGACTGGTAGAGCTCTATGATAGTCATATTTACTAATATTGAAGTATTCAAAAGCTGCAATGGTTTTGCAGCTGTGAAAGAGGTACTCCTGGAAAATATTTATGAGCTGTGCAGTATTGTTTGACCTATGTTAAACCAGGGCATGTGCGCTGTTGTATTTGTGTAACATATGTGAGTCCATCAGGGTGGGGTGCATGTGTTTGTAAAGACATGAGGAGTGAGCCAGAGCCCTCCTGCAGGTGTTTGCATGTCTATGGAGCTGAATCTGTTACTATCAGACCTGTGATACTTTTGCTTTTCACTGTTTCCAAACAGGGAGGTGATGGAGAGCCAGGCCCAAGAGGTCAGCAAGGGATGTTTGGGCAAAAAGGTGATGAAGGTCCTCGAGGCTTCCCTGGCCCTCCAGGCCCCATTGGCTTACAGGTAAATTTCTTTATTATTTTGCCATCTACCTGTAAGGACCCTGATTCTGTGTCCAAACCTGAGTACTTGCTTCTATTAAGTAATGGCTCCAGTTAAGAATGGAAGGATTCCATATTTATAAAGTTCACATCTAAATAGCAGATTCAGTGTTGAAGGAGATTGGTAGGATGCTCTGAAGCTGAACTCCTGGCTAAAAGCCTGTAAAATTTATTTCATTTATAGAGTCTGACAATTTGTGTTTTAACAAGAACCCTTATTTGTACTGCAGATCCACATTTTAAAGAAAAGGTCCAACCTAGAGGCATATTTAAGACGTCCTTGTCATTTACTGTCTTTTCACAATGGGTTTGGCCAACACAGTGTGTTTCTTCTTGTTCCAATGTCAGACACTCCTTGTGTTCTGAAAGATGAGTAAATTTCCCTGTTGCTTATACACTGCAGCCATCACTGGCAATTTCCTACAGGTGCCTGTTTATTCCTCTTACAATTGTTATTTTATGAGTGAAAAACCACCAAGAAAGCACACAGTGGGGAAAATCCAGTTGTTGTTTTTTTTTTTTTTAATGTCATTTCTTTTAGCACCAGAAGAAGAACAAAACATCCAGGACTTCGGATTCATTTCTATGTGAATACGAGTTTAGAGCACAGAGTCCTTTGAAACATTAATCCATGCAGGAAGCTGTACTGTGGATCATTATATACACACTCATCTTATGTATCATGTATAATTTATTCTGAAAACATGGAAAATTGTAGTGATAGTGTTGACTATAGAAACCACTATGGCTCCTTTCTAGCTGCCATCTGTGAACTGCCTCATGTCTTGCACTAAACTGAACCTCAACCTGTAGCTGTCATTTTTAAAATTCTGTTACATAATGGAGTTCAAAAAGAATTTTATAAAAGGCTGCAAACCTCCCTGGAAGATGACTGGTTGATAACTGCACTAACAGAGATGTCTTGTGTAGATTTATATTGCCTTTGAAAACATCTTTATTTTCAGAAATAACTCAGGAAAAAAAATATTCCTAAATGCTAATAGGAATTGCTTAGGCATTTTCATTATTTTAAAGAGTGAATAGAATGACTCTTCTTAATTTTCTCAGCTCTAGGATATAGTTTTGATTCCTGTTTTACAATATAGTCTGCCTTCACATTTTAAGTTTAAGAAGCAACATAAAGTTTAAACATAAGTTTAAGAAGCTACATAAATTTAAAAATCAATTTGATTGAGACTTAATCCATTGAAATATTTCAAATAAGGAGCTTTATTTCTCTGTTTAAGATTTTAATTTGAATACATTGGTCCATGGCCTAAGATGCCACATTTGCTAAATAGCACTGAAGAAATCAAAAGTTCGTTTTATTTTGTAATACAATTCTCATTGTAAGTATGAGCTGTTGAGGAGTAGCAACTTAATCTGTCTTATGTATTATACCCCACAGTAACCACACTGTGCTTACTGCAGTTAAATTCCACTGATATTTCTTACATTAAGTAAAAAGTATTTTTGTTCATAAAAGTGAGCATTGGTAATTTTGGATGTCATGGCTGTAATTGTGAGCTTCCTTGCTACTTCATTTTGATAGGATTTATGAAAATCCTAAAAGCAAAGAAAACCTGAAAAATTCTGTGGGCCTGCATATGTTATTTTATAGTCAGTTTGTACATTTTAATTACATTTTGAAACATTAGATGACAAACCCCTCAATTACTTCATGCCAAGAGGAACCAAAACCAGTGCAAGCATACCGTGTTCAGTAACACAGGAAATGCTGTCTTGGTGAGATCAGTGGCGAAACAGGAGTTCACCAAATGGCTTGGGAAAGGCTTTTCAAAACCAAGTTCAAACGCCTTCACGGTTTGTAAACAATTCCTCTGCAAACAGTTGAATGAGTTATTTGAGTTTATTGTGACCATGAATTATAATACAGAAGGTATTAAACTTTCTAAGCTAAATATCTAATGTTCATGGGGTAGAACTAAGTGGAGTTTTGGCAACTGGAAGATCTAGTTTATCTGAGGTGGGAGTCTTCTGTCAGACGATCAGTTCACTGAAGACCTGGCTTCTAGCCCCAGTCTAACTTTCTGTTCTCATCACTCTTCAAAGCAGTTAGCTACAGGCTTGTAGTTTAAACCATCACAAAGTAGGAAAAAGTTGCATTCAAATTTAATTTGTTTTAACTATTACATGGTTACCAAAAGTAAACATCAAGAAAGTTAGAAGGTACTAGAAGTGTTCTCATAACCCTGGCATAATGACTACCATGTCCTGTAATCAGTCCTACAACTGAAGAGAGTGTTACCAGTGAAGAGCTTCCATTTTACCAGACTGCAGTCTTATATTTGTTAAATACAGGCTATGCAGAACCCCACTGTGTCATCACAGGAGCAAAAGCTGGCTTGTTCCTGCTGATCATCTAATAGCAGACTCACAACCACCACAATGCACTGGATAATGACTTCAGTGTGTTTAGAAGCAGCCACCCTTGCATTTCTGGGTCAGATTTTTTTTAGGACATCTGCCTCACTTGGTCTAAGCATCCCAGGATTACCTATACATTTGCTGTAATATAAGCAAATCTTTTTTGTTTTAATGCAGATAGGTTTTGTTTGCTTGGTTCTCCCTCCTACCCTCCCACAAGTTCCCAAGTTCCACATGTAGATCTGATTCAGGTTGTTTCATATGGATTTATAATAATTCTTCATTACAAGTACCCTACTAAGAATTTTTTCTCTCCCATGTGTTTTAGGGTCTGCCTGGCCCACCAGGTGAAAAGGGTGAAAACGGTGATGTGGGCCCAATGGTAACTATCAATGCTAAGTATCTAAAGAGTGGGAGTCAAGGAGGATGGGCCCAATTTCTTTTCAGTCTCTTTTCAAGGCAAAGGGCAATGGGTACAAATTAGAACACAGGAAGTTCCACCTAAACATAAGGAAAAACTTTCCTGAGGGTAACAGAACCCTGGTGCAGGCTGCCCAGAGAGGTTGTATTCTCTGGAGAATTTCAAAACACTGCTGGATGCATTCCTGTGCAACCTGCTCTATGTGAACCTCCTTTAGCAGAGAGCTTAGACTAAATGGTCCCTAGAGGCCCTTTTCAGCCCTTATCAACTTGTGATTCTGTAATACTTCTTCACATTGGTCACTCTGGAGAGGATAAGTATCATCCAATATTACTGTCTTTTCTCTGTAGCTCATGATTTGATAAGCTGTTTCTGAATTTGGTGCTTTCTGAAACATTTTGTGTAACATGAACTCACTCTTGGATTTACTTTGCTTTCCTACATCTATCTCCTCATCTTTAATATCAGGATTTATGTAACTTAAGAAAATACTCTGAGGAGCAGACAGCAAAGTAGATGTTATGTGTCTGAGACAGCACAGTGATAAGCAAGTGCAGGAGAGCAAGAGCAAACTGAAAACTCACTGCACCAGAGAGTTTGGAGCTGTTTTTCTGAAATTCAGGGCATTGTACCTTAGCTTCAGGTAATTCCAGGCCAGAAGATGGTAAACAGTATTTTGCTATGTTTGTTATGTTTCTCTGGGTGATGTTGACACTACATTTTCCAAATGTTTATGCTGTTGACAGAATGCCTTCTGGACTGACTGAAAGGCAAGCTATAAGCAGTGTGTATTTGCCACCAGCACTCTTTGCTAAGTCTGGCTGCTTTATGATTGCCCAGCTATAGGCACCATGGCGTGGCACTGTCACATAGCTGTTACCATGTAAGCTGCTGCAGGGCTTGGAAGAATGGAATATGTATGCAGGTAACCTGCAGGAAAATACAGTGTAGGAAACCAATCTTCAGGAGTCCTATGCATCTGCCATTTCCAGCTTAGGTGGTGTATGACATTGCCTGGAACCTCTGGCACCTTCTGAACTCATGCTGTGGACAGCAGTCTGGACGTGCTGTTTCTATAGCAGTGCATATATTGAAAGTCCTCTACAGACAGAGGATATTATTTCTCACTGGTCAGAAAAGCTCCACTGGACTTACTCTTTATGTTTTTAACTATGAAATTGTCTCTTTGATACAGGGTCCACCTGGCCCTCCAGGTCCAAGAGGTCCCCAGGGTCCTAACGGAGCTGATGTAAGAATTAACCTCTTTTTTGTTCTCTCAGTAATAATTCAGTAATAGGCACTGCATTTGAGATAGCTATATTTGGAAAGCTAACATCTTTTATCATCGCAGGGTCCTCAAGGTCCCCCAGGTTCAATTGGCTCTGTCGGAGGTGTTGGTGAAAAGGTGAGTGTTGGCAATAACCTCCTAGAAAGTGAACCCTTTGGAACAGGAATATGAATGTACATCTTGATTCTGCTTCACAATTATATAGATACATTCCAGTTCCCAAATACCCCTAGTGATACCTAGTGATTTTTCAGTGACCTAGCAATTCTAATGGTTGACTTACCACAGCTGGTCTTTTTGTTTCACATTTTACATCACAGAAATATTTAATAGTCAAAGAGCTTTGGATCATCAAAGCTAGTTTTCAGGTGAAGGATTAAATTAAGGTTATAGTAATTTCCTTAACTACAGTCTGACATCTTCAGAAACATTATTGACTTCAAGTGTTTTTGTGGTGCTGCTTAGAGTAATGTAGCCCTCTATCAGGAATGTTGCAAACACCAGCTGTTATCTGACTGTCAGTGGTAGCCATGCCACAGGCTTTTCAGCAAACAGGCAAAGCAGATGATGAGGGTTTGCCAGCCTCTATGTCAATGACCAGGTGCAGTGCACGGAGCTCTTCCTGTGGATGGATATGGAGCCAGCCAAGAGCTTATGGATCAGGACTAAAGGAAGGACAGGGGCAGGTCACACTAGACCGAGCATATTCTACAGGCAACCTGACCAGAAAGACCAAGTGGATGAGACCTTCTATAGACAGATAGGAGGAGCAGCCTCAGGTTCACAAGCCCTGATCCTCCTGAGCTTGGCTTATGAAGACCTTCAGGATTTGTTTTCCTTTCAGGGAAGAAAGGCAGATATGTGTCTGGATGTGAGTTGGTAGAGATGGCAAAAAAAAAAATATTGAGGGAAAGAAAAGTGTCTATATGTCAGGGAAATACAGAAAAAAAAGTATGCCTTCTGGGAAGAAAAATTCTGCCTGTGACTACTATGCTACTGAGAAAAACCTTTATTATGAGACCATCACATCCAGGGTAGCACCTCTCATATCCACTGTTCAATACTGTAGCCAATAAAATTCAAAAGGAATTTTGTCATTTGCTTTACTCACCTATTTCATTTTTACTGTTTCATGATGAAATTATATTGTCATTTTGTAAAAATACTGATACTGAACTTCTTACTCGTTTTTTCTCCCTTTGCCTGTACTATGTGATATAGAATTCGTATTTGTGATAATCAGCCCACCAAATGTAATTCAAAACCATGAAACTCAGACTGTTTAATCACTGGTTATCATTACTTCTTCCTGCTTATTTTTCATATTCTCTTCATTCACACAGAGAAATTTTGGAAGTTTTTATTCTAATTACTTTTCTTCTCCTTAAGTTTTAGTAAATACTAGTTGTCCCTGGTTAGGATACCATCCTTCTTTATTTCAGGTTAATTTGAGGCATTCTGCAAGCTTAGAAATCATAATGAGTTGTTCTGTTAGGCGGGGTTCCCTGCCCCCAGTGGGACACAGGTCCTGCTTTAAAAACATTTTTCTTTTCCTTTTCTTCCCACAATGGTTTTCTTCTTGGCTCAGTATGCTCTAGCCTCTGCATCCCTTTCAGCAAACACGTACCATAGCAAAGATGGTAATGCACTGCATTACTAATTGCAGAGGGTGCAAAAACCTTTTGGCATCCTCCCTCTCGCTGTTGGGTAGTGAAATAGATTTGCTCACTTCCATGTTTGAATGGCTACACCAGCAGGCATTTTGTCATTAATACTGGGGTTCCAAAGCCCGCTTCCAGAAAGTTGTAAAATATTTTTGCCACAATTAGTGCCATGTATCTTTAACTGCCTTGTATTTTCCTCTGCTGTACACATAAAGCCCTAGAAATGTTCAAAGCCGTCTGCGGACAAATGTGCATGGAGGTTTGCATTATTAATGCCTGTAGCCTCCATGGAGCTGTACAGAAGTCTTGAGACTTACACTCAACTGAAACCACTTAACTCCAGCTTCCACCCAGGGATTATTCTCTTTGTTGTGCTTATAATTAAGAAAAAATGGAGAAGCAAAAGGCACCAACACATGCTTATATTTAACTTGATATCAAAGGTCTGACATGCAGATTTTCCAAATATCCAGTAAGCTTCTCTTGACTTCTCAAAACTGAAATGTTTTACATTACAGAAAAGTCACCATAGAGAGGAAATAGACCTCACACTTCTCTTCCACAAAGCCTAATAAAATAAACATGCTTTTAAATCTAGGTTTCTTTGTGATACTGCAATGAGTACTGTACCATTTACCCCCCTTTCACTTTTCCATAGCAGAGATAATGAGTATCAGGTTAGATCAATGTCTGTACTGAGCCACTCAGAGTCTAGACCTGGTTTACTATATGAAAAAATGTGGTCTTAGTATAAACCCAGCAGAGAGTAGTGGTTTTCAGCTTCCTATTACATCATGTTTTTGGGTTGTGTTGTTTTTTTGGGGTTTTGTTGTTTCTTTGTTTTTTTTAATAAGGAGGCCATTGCAGTAAAAGAAGTGGAATCAGTAGTTTACATGCTTCATCAGTCATTGATTTCAACTGCAGTTGAAAGTGAGAAGACAAAACTAACATACTATTCTGGTCTAAGTTTACAAACCTGTCTGCAAAGTTTGCAGAGACACCTTGTGTGCCTACCATTTCTACAAACACCTCTGTGCAGACAGTTGCTGAGGTGCAAGCAAGAATTGATTAGCTGGGTTACACAGGTCCAGCTAGAAGCCAGAGAGATCAGCAGCCAGAGCGACCCATGCAGCTCTGCCTTACATGTGTTTGCTTTCTTACTTTTGTATGTCTCAGTAAACGTATGAGTGAAGGAGACATCATCATGTTTTCCTTTCTCAGCCTGTAATCTAATTTCTCATTAAAATCCTCCAATTAGCCTCAAACCAACACATCAATCTCTCCAACACGTTTGCGAACAAAAGCCCTCCTAGAAAATAAAGGACTCTTTTAGAAGAGTCTTTCATTCTATCACAGAGCCATAATGCCTGTAACAGTCACATATGCACATGCATGTGACAAGATGTGTCTTCTATAGGCAGGATTTTGCTCTCCTTTGTTTTCTGAGCATGGCAATACGGAACAGAAATCTAACCAAATTCTTTTCACAACCAAGCCAGTTGCAGAGGTGTCTCTCTCTCTTACAAAACAGGTCACCCTGTCCCAGAATTTCACTAAAAGGTGGCAGCCTTCCATCCACTATGTCTGTGCTTTGTAGGGACAGATCTTTAGAATAAAGAAAACAAAGGACTTTTCAAAACTCCTGTCCTTAGCTTGACAGACTTAATTCTGCTTGTTTAATCCAAGGAGAGTTTCAGCATCAGGCATCTCTGTGCAATGACAGAATTCTTTGTCATCAGAGTGTCTGTTCCCACTTGGTGACATTCTGTCAGAGGACGACTTTGCCTAAGAAAGCCCACACTAACTTTTCAAAGATAAGAGCTGGTAACAAAAGAGAAAAACATTCCAGAGGCAGAATAAATCTACTATTAGATCATAAAATCTGTTTGTCAAAAGAACGTGAGATACTTCCTGTGGAGAAAATGCATCAGGTTTCTGAATTTTTATCATCCTTACCAAAAATTCAAAGGCAGACATGGGCACATGATAACCTACAGACTCTAGAGCTTTTTAGTAGCTACAAATACATATTCTGTAAATATCAGCTATGATCTTCTCCAGCAAAACATTAAGTCCCTTGAGAGCTGTCTACAACTACAACTTTTCACAATACCTATATATGGCATATAAATATTCTTGTCAGAGAAAGAAAAGAGCATAAAGGGGAGAGCAGTATTTTTTAATAGAGCAATGACTTTAAAGTATTCATGTGAGCTGAGACTTCAGTTGGTCTCCCCTTGGAGAGGGGATGAAAACGTCTTGACATTTTCTAGCTCAGATAGTTGAAAGGGGCTGCTAGATAAACTAGATCTACTAACCTGAGTAACATCAATTCAGTTACTAGTTCCCACGCTTGACTGAAGTATCCAGTAGGTATTTTTTCTTTAATAATGGATGTGGTATCAGAGAAGCAAATGAATGTTAAAAACTAAGAGGGATCAGTAAGATTACTGCGATTTAAATACATCTAATAAAACATAGTACACTCTCTAAGGGCAAATTCATCCTGAAAAGGTGCCCTTTGTAAAGGAAATTTGAATATTGCTGGTGAAAATGCAGTTATCTGTTAATTCTCCTGTTCTGCAATTCACTTGGTTGCTCCAACCTGATTCCATTCATCTAATGCAATATATACATGGCGCAAAGCTCTGGCCTGGGGAGGGGGCATTATGCTGCCATTAGTTTCTATGAAAAAAAGTTCAGCATCTACACTGCAAGAGTTGTTTAAAATTAACATTGCAAGATTGATGCTTCTGTACTGTCCATGTGGAAATGACAGCTGTGCATATTGCATTAGTTGAAGTGCTATGGAATGAAGAAGGGTGTGCAGACCAGACAGGATAGGGAGGATACACAAATTTATGCCCAATCCGATTCTGAGTTCAGTAGGGAGAATTGGGTGAAAAGCATTTTCAGCACGGAAGTACTTTTGTTTATGAGCATGATTACTGGGTGACAGAACACTGGAACAGGCTGCCTGGGTGGGGTTGTGGAGTCTCCCTCTCTGGAGATATTCAAAACACTCTTGGACATGTTCCTCTGTGATCTGG
Source organism: Psilopogon haemacephalus (assembly GCA_013396835.1). Taxonomy (NCBI): domain Eukaryota; kingdom Metazoa; phylum Chordata; class Aves; order Piciformes; family Megalaimidae; genus Psilopogon; species Psilopogon haemacephalus. Next base: position 113,210 of record VWZI01023555.1, read on the forward strand.
TATAGGTGATCCTGCTCTGGCAAGGTGGTTGGACTGGATGATCTTTTGAGATCCCTTCCAGCCCTGACATTCTGTGATTCTGTGATTCCTTGGTTTGGGAAAGAATATCCATGGGGTGGGAAATTCTCCCATGAGCAGTTACATCAAGAAATCCATTGGAATGAAGATACACCATTTTTGCCTCAGCACTCTGTGACAGCCACAGAGCAGATTCTGCTATCCTTCCACAGGTGTGTGTGTGTCTGTGCTGCTAGCAGCTAAATACTCCACTAACAGAGTCATTTTTTATAAAGGTCCACTTATCAGACCACTAAGCTAGAAAATAATCAGTCATAACTAAAGTTTAAAGTGAGCAGTTTCAAAGACTGTTCTTGAGCTGGTACAAGTGTTAACGCAATAAGAGCCTGAATTGACATCAATCTTCACTTCAGATAGATCATCTCTGACTTCTTCATGCAGTGTCATCTTCAAAGCCATCTGCTTTACCAAACAGTTTCCTTCACTAGCAAATACAGAGTGCACCTCTCTCTGGAGTGTGGTGAAAGCTTTACTGATATGCTACTATCTTAGCCATGCAGCGGGGTTATGTAATTTTTTTATTCTAACAGCAGCTATAGCAATAAAGCTTCACTCCACTGACATTCATCTCCAATTATTATTTTCTTACCTGTAGAAACATGCTTCCAGGCAAAATGTGGCTTCTGGAGGAAAATACATACACAATCAATGTACTTCTTTGGCCTGTCTGTGACAAGAAAGGAAGGTGACGAAGAGGAAATGTGCACTATATAGAAGAATAAAGGGGACCGTCTTCCAGTGCTTAGAGTAGGAGTTAGTCTCCCCAGCTGAAGAAAAGCTTTGATACATTGGCTCTAAAACTACAGATTTCAGTTCTACAGAACCCTATGTAACATCCCCACCCCNTCCACATGAACAAGCACGAGAAAATTCTGTAAGAACAGAAATAAATGAACAGAAATACTATCCCTAATTACTTACCCATTTATCCTTACACATTGACAGGGTGAACCTGGAGAAGCTGGTAACCCTGGACCTCCTGGAGAATCTGGAACCTCTGTGAGTATTGTGCTTCAGTCTTATGATTAACCTTTATTATGGTGCAATCATGTATCTGGCAGTGCTTACATCAGACAGCATTTCAGAGATGACTTGTGTATTTGTGGATGTTTTCCTTTACATTCTCAGTGAAGAACTTCAACCTTTAAAGAGCCATTCAAATTCCAGATGCAGTTTTTGTGTTCATGTTTTCTACAGGGTCCAAAAGGTGAAAGGGGAGAAAAAGGTGAAGCTGGTCCACCTGGAGCAGCTGGACCACCAGGTGCAAAAGGACCTCCAGGTGATGATGGACCTAAGGGTAACCCAGTAAGTGAGCTTAATGTTAACACAAAGCACTAATAACTTAACACACAGCACTGCAAAGCACTGCTGAAGCTGTGCTACCTGTAGAGCTGTCTATCACTATCTACATTTGAACTGAATTCATTATGTGCTTTGCAACATACTGGTGGCCACTGCTTCTTGCTTGTCGATGGATGACACATTCCTTGGTTCTTTCTTGATTTATCTAGGGCCCAGTTGGTTTTCCTGGAGATCCTGGTCCCCCTGGGGAGCCTGGTCCAGCTGTAAGTGTATTTTAAAGAACCAGTTTTACATCCCACTCTCAGTTTCCCTGGCTTGGGAATGAGGCCCTTGATTTCCTGTTGCTTTTCTGTTTGTGTGTTTCTTAAGGTTTTAAAAATTGTATAGAATGCTTTACAAAGCATTCCCTAGGAAAATGCTCTGTAGAGAATCAGTGCTCTCACAGTAACAGATGAAACTAAGTTACTTACTTTAGCCAAAATTGATTATTTTCCTGTTTATTCTGTAGGGTCAAGATGGTGTTGGTGGAGAGAAGGGTGAAGATGGTGATCCTGGGCAACCTGTGAGTTGTTCCTGTCATTTTGTTTTAGCTGCATGTGCTCTCCTATATTCTAGACATTCATACTTGTAAATATTTTCAAAGTTAATTTTTCTGTTATACAAAAAATAGATATTTATGTCCTTGTGAGATAGAGCTGTCCATATCATAGTAACAATCAGAAACAAGAGCTCAATTCCTTGTAGAAACTAATTATGTGTTAAGGATTTCTGCTGCAGCTGCTGAGAAGCACTAAAAATGCAGCAACAGTGAGGGTAAGAAAGGAATGATGCATCGAATTCAGTATCATTGGCTGCTGTGGTGAAGTGAAGCAGAGCCCTGATGTTTCTACTTTAAGACAGTTAAGAAGTATATGAGCAGTACCTGTATTAATCATCAAAGTTCTTACAGTTTTGTAGAGTCCCATATTAGAACATCATTAATTACCTTTTTTATTGCAAAAAGGGCTTCCATTTTGGAAAGAATCTTTCAGGCTCTGGAAGTTCTGACTGTCAGGGAATTATCCTATACTGTATAGTCTAAAACCAGGAAATGCTGGTATACTGAACAAGACTGACTGGCTAAATGGTTACCAATGCACAAAAGATTTTCCAAGAGAAAACCAGCTGTGGGGTGGCTGACTCACAGATGTCAGTGGAAAATTTTAGCCAAAAGTAATGACTTCAGCACCAGAGAAAGCAAAATACTTTCTTCACAGAGTTAGACAATAGCCTAGGGCCATCTGCTACTTTTGTGCAGCCATGCTCAGAAATGTTTTGTTGCAAACAGGAAGAGGAGAAAAAAAAAAAGGAATTACTGCATTTTGTGCAGTACCAACAGCTGTTAAACATGGCAAAAGGTTACCCTAAGGAAGGGTTTGTGGACCATGCAAAGATCCTTCACTGTGTGTGCTGATGTGTCTTACTTTCTGTCCATTGAATGAGGCCAACGTGTTGCAGATGTTTGCTACATTTACTAAAGATAATAACTTTATCCTTGGTCACCACTGATATTCCCATTTTCCATTGCAGGGTCCACCAGGTCCTTCAGGTGAAGCTGGCCCACCCGGTCCACCTGGAAAAAGAGTAAGGAACTTATAGTTTTCTCTTGCACACATTTCTTTGAGACAGTATCTTCTAGATTATTTCATCTATGTGTTTTTCATGTTGTGACACTCATGTATGATGGTTAAAGTTTCTTTAAATTAGTGTAATGGGAGAAATTAAAAAATAGGAACAGCAGAGAAAACCCTTGAGCATGGGCTCAAGTGCACTGGATAGAATGCATTCCTTAAAATGAGGCTTTGATTTGCACCTAAGTGAGTTCAGTGTTTGCAGAATTTGTCCACTAGCAAGAGTGAGTGATGATGAATAACACAGGTGAACACCCTTAGGCATGTGACTGGGGACGGTGCAGGAAGAGAGTCTCTGTTTTGGTGTCTTTAGTCTCCAAAAACAGAACTGTTTCAGTGCAGATTTTGTGCAAACCTGCATCAGCTTCTCTGAGCACAAATTAACAGTCTCACACCTCTCTGACTTAATCAGGGAATGGTTTGGTAAAGTCTTTGAAGCTTCACAAGCTCTACAAATACAGCTTAAAAAAAACAGTAAATAATGGTATGTTTACAGAACTGTAGTAGATGCATCAACCTTTAGCCTGCTTCAGACAGCAATTAGATGCAATTTTTACGATTTAAAAAACAAGAGAGAGCCATTTAGCAAAATGCGTTACATTGCTGGGCTTGAGTGAGCTGACAATCCTAATTAGTTCTATCTGGTTTACACAATCACCTGTTTGCTCCACCAGCTTGCACAACAGCTTTAATAATACTGAGATGGATTATGGTAGCATTAGAAGCCTCATCACTAGAACCGAAATATGGCTCAACTGAACATTTGTGTTTGACATCAGATTAATACTTCCTGCTTCATAAGACAGAAAGGCAGTAGCTCATCCTCACAGACCAGATACTGGTATCTGATTGTACCTGGATAAAAGTCCACTTTAGAAACATAAACACCATGTCTGCCACCTGTAGTCTGACACAGTTTCAGCATAGGGAAAATGCATGGCTAAACATTATCAAGTAATCCCACTCCTGAATTCTGAAGAAAACTTTTTGCAGAATCATGTTCTACATTACTTGAGTACCTGAATGTTGCAAGCTTGCAGTCTGTGATGTATCAGTGTACCAGAGAGAAAGAGCAAAGGACTGAAAGCTTCATGCTTTGCTGGCAGTATAAACACACACACACAAGTTCCTTAGTCCTTCGTCACTTAGGTCAAGTCTAAAGCAAAATAAAAGGTTAAACCTGTGGATGGGAAAAAAAAGGATCATGAGAGCATCCACAATATGTGTTTTTCAGACCTAGAAATTACTTCTCCAAAAAGTATTTCCATCACTGCCTTTCAGGAGGTCCGAATAGCATAGGTACTTTGACTTTTAAAGGGGAGAGACTAGCCTGTCTTCAGAATGAACTCCTACATTCAGATGGATGATTAAATATATATAGGTATAGGCCCAAACCGTAATCTGAAAGTGGCAAAAGTTAGTGACTTCTAGGTACCTTAAAGGTTTTTGTAATTTTCGTTAAATCGTAATTAGTATTTTTCAGATCCTGACTTCTGAAATGATCTGTGCATGTACCAGACCAGATAACTGCATGTTCAGAAACATGTTTCCACTGGTTTAAAAAAGCTGTCTTATACTTGCAACAACCCTGGAAGGACATAGTCCTAAACAAAATGGAATGTCCTCAGAAGCATTTGCTGCTTTCATTAGGCAGAAATAGTCAGCTAATGAAATACTGATAAAAGAATGTGCATGAGAGTAATGTAGAAGTAAAAGCATATCATAATTGTTAGTGAAGTCAAACAGAATCTACTGTGTATCATAAATGACAAATATAATACTCTTTCATATAAAGAACATCCAAAATGTGAGCAATTCACCTCCAGTGTTTCAGTACTACAGCTAGCATTCTACCTTCCACTGCTAACAGGTTGATGTCCTCTTTCTAATGGCTGCTCAGCAGCAGTTGAGTGTTTCAGGAGATCTGAAGTCGTCTTGCTCTGTTGAAAGAAATCCAACCCAGCCCTTGGGAAAACTGATCGTCTTTCCCAGTATGCCCAGTTCACCATGGTGTACAGGCTTGGTAGGAAAGAAGCATTGGTAGATTTCAGTGCCCATTTTAGTGTCTTGCCGTGCCAAGTCATCAGAGTCTTGGCACAATGGGTGGTAGGTCACTGGCTGCCATACTCCCTTCACAATATTCAGCACAACAGGCTTTTTGAGAGAGGTGGTTCCAGCAGGGCACCGGCTTGACTTCTCGGCTACTCAGGACACAACTCAAGCCTTACCACTTGTTTCTGATGTGGCTGCCTCTCACCAGTGCTTCTTCCTTGCACTGTGGACTTTCCATCATGGCATACCTTGAGTTCTCCACCACAGAAATCAGCCTCAAGTGTGTATGTTACATCCCAAGCTGTGCAGGTGAATAGCTTAGTACAGCTTTGGTACTAGACACTCCTTCTCCAAACCCTATGCATGTTAAACATTTGCAATACTGCCATCCACACTTCTCTAGCTGTTGGTACTATTCTTTTCTGAAATGTAATTCTTTGCTATTCTGGGACTTTGTTTTGGGGGGCTTTTCGCCATACGGTACTGGACAACATCTCTAGTTTGATCTAATTAATTTCCATCTGATATTAAAAATAGCATGAGAAAAAAAAAAAAAAAAAGCACAACAAAACATCCATTCTGAAAACACACAAGATGTATAATCAATAAAACCCAAGGCAGATGATAGTACTTCTTGCTTATTTTCTTCTCAACCTTTTAGTGTGCTAAACTGTGTTCTCTGCCATCTAGCTGTTCTCTTTATTGGAATCAATTAGATGTCTAGATCACATAAGGCTCCCTCCAGGAATCTAGAAGCTGGGATACACTTTCGTTCTCACTGCCTGCTTTCAATCAAAGAATACGTGTCAATGCTGCAGCAAAGCTAGTTTCTATATCTATAGAAACAGAAGTGTATTTGGTTATTTGCCTTTATATACAATGTGGAATAAGCTAGAAAGAAATCTCCTATGGAGATTTTCTTCCATATTGGCTACAGCATCGTGCTGCCTCAGCAGGATACATACCCCAGTTAAAAATTAAAGATTTTCTCTCCTAATTGCAAATAGACAGAACACCTAACAGTAAACTAGGTTCATATCTCCACAGGCTGGTGAAATACGGTAATGGTCTTCTGTGTCAGAAATTTTGTTTACAGACAGATGACAGACAGCTATAAATGACAGTTTAAGTAGTTTTAATTACAACGTACAAAGAGCAGACAGAAATGCCCAACAGGTTCACCTAACAAAAAAATGAGGACAAGTTCTTTTCCATATGAGTTCTTCTGGCTCCTCATTTCTGCATAAAATCTCTCATGCAATATGTCTAACTTAAAGTGTAACAAACACATGGCAGCTGGGCTGGTGAGGCTGAGTAACCGTGCATTAACTTAAAACTACTGTTATTGAGATCTTCTGTCAGTTAAAATCTACCAGACACTCCAACAGCTCAAGAGTAGGAAAGCAAGATAAATAATAATGAGCAGTGCTTCCCTGCAGAAGCTGTATCTGTGCCACACCAGTGATCCCAGCCTGTTAGAGCAGCTCGTTCTGCTTCTCTGCAAGTGCTGCAGCCTTGGCACTGTTTAACAACAAATGCACCTGCTTTGTTCAGCAATCACCACTCACTGTATCTGCTAATTCACCTTGCAGATGTATTTCCAGATAATTCAGAGAACGTATTACTCACATGCAAACTATTTCACTCAACTCTTTTCAGTTTCTTAGATAGGGAAGATTATAACATGTATATGAACTTGAGTGCAAGAGCTTTCCAGCAGTAAAGACAACTGGCACCTAGATTAATTCACAACAGAAAAAACCAAGTCCTGTTTCTAAAATGTTCCTGAGTTTGTTTATACACCTGCAAAGGGCACTCCACCAACCACAAAGGTGATATGAACCAGAGATTATTATTAGGAGAACAGTGATTGAAATAGTTATTTCTGGTTTAAAGCATCAGCAGTTGGACTGTGGTGCCCAGGGCTTTTTAGCTTCTCTGTATTTTCAAGAGGTAAAACTCATCCACCATTTACCGCTCTTAAAAATACCAAAGTCCACTGCAGGTAATTCAGTTCATTTTGAATTACCTTTGACAAAAAGCCTGAAATATCTCTCTTGTCCAAAAGGTTCATGCAGATGTTCAGTTCCACCCTAGCGAAAGCTTAATTTCAGAAGCAAATCAATTATCTTAATAAAAATATGTAAATAATTATTAAATTAATATAAATTTCCAGAATTAAAACTGGTGGAGTTTCTCAAGGTATCTGCAAGTAGTAGTGGACAGTGAAATATATCAGGCTGTAAAAAGTCTGGGCTAAGTTCAGCTCTAGTATGAAAAATTGCCATTAGGTCAAACCCCATGCTCACAAAGTATGTGTAATAAAGACATTTCCCAGGCTAAAAATGAACCTTGACGAAACACACTTTGTCCGTTATCTTGCCTGCATCTTTTTCTGAACTAAGACTATACTAGAGAAGCATTTTCAAAGACTACAGGAGTTTCTACATACTTCTGTTCATAACTGAAGCTATACATATTAGTACCCTAACCAGAAAAGCAGCCCTTGATGTTTTGGGAGATGAAAAAGAAATAATTTTTCACTGAAACCTTAAGAAAATTAAAACTGGATGACATCAGCTGCCAGTTGGCTGCAACTCCTGTTTTGTGGTTTTCTCCAGAGCTTTACATCTACATCCTTCTGCAGCTCTAGCTTGTATCTTCTCAGTCAAACAGAGCTTTAGTAGAGCAGTGGCAGGACCATGATGCCAAGAGGTCTTTGCAGCTGGTGTCTTTATTTCATTCCTTACAGCCTCTAGTCATGTGATTTATTATTTTCTTCCTTTCATATTTACTGGCTGGTGTTGAGGCATGTATCAATTTGTGGCTAAAATGCAATCAGAAAGCTCTCTGAGCTCATAATCTGCCTGGGTAAAGAAGTCTGTGCTCTCTGGTGCCAATAATCAGGCTGACAGAACATTAGGGAATCCCTGGATGAACTGCAGTGAAGAGCTAGAAGTCAGTGCAAAGCACCTTTAACATTGCTATTGTATATGTAAATCATTATTGTTATTTTTCTTTTATAGCCTGTTTTGATGTGTTCCCCAGGATCCTTATCTTTAATCTCATGCTATCAGAGGTATTAGATGATGTATATCCTTTTATATATTCTAAAAACCCAGAGAATGTTATAAAGGAGGAAAGGACTGGTACCAAGCAATTGGGATTTTTATCCTGTGAATAAAAGGTGGCTAAAGAAATGCAATATCCCATTTTTACTACTTATCAATACAGTGGAACTTGCACTCACACAATTTTTTCACTGGTAGTATTTCTGAAATTAGATTATGAGTTCAGCCTTCATGTTTTACAGGGACCTCCTGGAGCAACTGGTGCTGAAGGCAGACAAGGTGAAAAAGGGGCAAAGGTAATATAGATTTTTAATATTTTTTTTGAGCATGAAAATGTAAACTATATATAAATGAAAAATAACAGCTTATGATGCAAAGAGTGTGACATTTAGCAAAGTGCTAACAGCTAAGCTGTCAAATCCAGTGAATGCATAATGTCATGGCTGCTGGAGTGCAGCCCTCTTTGAGTGCAGCCCTGCTGAGCTCACCCTTGTGGAGGGGCAAGCCTAGCATGGTCTTCTGGCACCACGGCCAGAGGAAGCCATTGACATCTGCTCAGAAAATCATCCTGTGCTTTTAAACGGGGAGGGAGACACACTTCTGTCTCTTCAGCTTCGCTATCTCTACAGGGACAAGCTTAGTCAGCTCCTCCCGTCTGACCTGTTGCTTACTTTCTTCCTAGGGTGAACCTGGTGCAGAAGGGGCCCCTGGAAAAACAGGTCCAGTGGGTCCACAGGGACCTGCAGGAAAACCTGGCCCAGAGGGTCTCCGGGGCATTCCTGGCCCAGTGGTAAGCAAGCAGAGCATGTAATATTTTAAATGTTGCATTTCTTGTGTTTCCTCTGGTAAAGTCAGCTTTGTGTTTTCTCTAGGGAGAACAAGGCCTTCCTGGAGCACCAGGTCAAGATGGCCCCCCTGGGCCTCTGGTGAGTAGCCTTCCTTCCAGTGTCCCAGCAGAACATGCACCAGTGTCATGCCTGTGCATTTACAGCAAAAATAAAGGTACAGGTCAGCTCTGAGCACAAAGTCACTGTGCTGCTGTGCTGCTAGAATCTTAGACACAACTACTTTCTCTTTTTGCTGCTTTGTTTCAGCAGGCACCTGTGCTAAATGGTGCTAAATTATACCAGGTAAAAAGTGGCATAAGGCTGTGGAAAACCCCTGAATAAAATTTAAAATAATGAGGTTTACAGCCAAAAATCTTATTTCTGTCCCCACATCCACAAAACTTAATACCTTAAGTCATTTTGTTTCCTTAGCAGTGGTAAATTGTGTACATCCATGGATTTTTTAATGCCTGGTAGTGTAGGAAAACATTATTCATAGGGTAAAAGTTTCAATCCTACCTATTCCTTAGAGAAAGAACTCCAACCAAAACTTTTAGTTGGATTTTAAGATAGTAAAGCTTGTATGTGGAACTTGCGGAGGTTAGATTGCCCTTCCCTTCCTTCACAATGGACTGCTATCAGAAGAATAGGAAAGCAGATTTGCAGTAGAGCTTAACACTGCAGGTGAAAGTGTCTGATTCTGTATTCCCAAAGCTTACAAATTTCACTTTTCCTTCATGAATTATGTATTTGCCTAGGCTTTTGCATCTCATGATATCCTGAAGTAAAGATGGGAAGGATATGCACTGTTTAATATTTTGTACATGAAGTGTTACGGCACTTTTGAATCTGTGCCAGGTTGGAAAGGTCACTTACTACTGCTACCCAGATCAGAACTTCACAGATGTCCACTGCCAGCAGGAAACTGGTGGTGAGGAGGTACTGGCTTACTCTAGCAGCTCTACATGTTCAGTGTAAGATGGACAGCCTCTGACAAATAGATGCCTTTTCTGTGCTTGCATACACACAACATGGCTAGAACTTTTCACCTTGTCCTGTACCAATAACACAAAACCAGCACTGCTGTTCTTGCAAATTTCAGAGTTCTCAAAATTATTCTAAAATTATAAATAAGAATTAATTATTGAAAAGAAAAAAAATAATTAATGGAATAATTAGAAAGAAACAAGTAGATTTTAACAAGCTCCATATGCAGTCCTTCTTCTATGGCATCTTTTTAGTTATGTTTTTGACTGTTGGTTAAAATGTCTTTAATGGACTGCTCTTAAAACCCAAATAAAGACTATAAAAGCATGACTAGGGGAAAGAAGCTTCTGTCAGGTTGTATAAAGAAGATTTTTCAGTGTTTTTTCTCAAAGGAGGTGCAGAAGGTGAGACCTACTGATGTGAATGTGTTTATTCTTCACAGTGGTTTCCCAGATAGAAAGACTGCAGTGGAGTTTTACAATGGATTTTCTAAGCATCAGGTTATATTGGAACCACCTGACAAACAGGAATCACACACACACACACACACACACACACACACAAACACAGAATAGGCTGGGCTGAAAGAGACCTCCAAAAGTCATGCAGTCCAACCCTGTCTGCAGTCAGCAGGGGCATCCTCAACTAGATCAGGTTGCCCAGAGCTCTGTTGAGCCTCATCTTCTGGATGGATGGGGCCCCAGCTACCTCCCTCGGCAACATGTTCCAGTGTTGCACCACCCTCATAATGCAGAATTTGTTCCTTCCCCACACCCAGCCCAGAAATAATGGAAGGGCTTGTAGAATGGTTCCACTGACCCTGTGCTGCTTCTTCACAGCTCTGTAATGTAGGGGCATTACCCTTTTCCAACAAATGAGGAGTGGAGGCCCAAAGATTCTAAGGCAATTCCTAAAAGCATTCAGGTTTGCCCAGCCTAGTATCGCAAAACTGAAGTAATCTGTGTAAGTATTCACAATGATGGAAGCAACAGAGCCATAAGCTTATACGTGTCAGTGGAGCTAGCACACCTAGATCACACGAAGCAATACTGAAGACTTGAATATTTAGAAAATAAGGATTTAAATGCATTATACACACTCATATACAAATTCCTCATGGCAAGTCAAGGAAACCATAATCCCAAGACCATGCCTGGAGTGCTCACACAAAATATGAGGTCATTCTCCAGTAAAACTACAATTAAGTAACCTGATTTATATTCTGCTGAAATCTTACTGAGCTGTAGTAAACTGGGAGAATGCAAATTAAGAGGATACATTGCACTGTGTTGTGAAATAAAGGGCTGAAAGAATGTTCAGCAATCAAGTTGGAAGCAATAATTGAAAGTACATAATATAACCACAAAGAAAATTAAGCTAATCAACAAAAAAAATTGACTTTTTTACAGTATCACTTGCTTCACTGGATGTCTCGAATGTTAAGAACTTAGCTGACCCTCTGCTTCACAGATTTTTAATCATACAACCCGCAACAGTTTTAAAAGCTACAGCAGCATTATTGCACCTTTCTAAATGCACACTTCATCTTAGGCCCTAAATCACAGGCCATCAACCAGGCTGAGGGACTCTGTACTTCGACTTACACTGCCTTTCACAACATGTCAAGGAAACATGAGCTGTGCAGTATGTTAAAAATTATTTTAACATTAATTCCCTTGATTTTTTTAGGGCCCACCTGGCTTGCCTGGCCTGAAAGGAGATCCAGGTTCCAAAGGAGAGAAGGTACACTCTGTTCGTTCTTTGTGCCTTGTCTAACAGGCTGTGGAAAATTAGCAGAGAGAAACACCAGGGCTTTTGTATGAGAAAGTAAAGCTGTGTCTATCGGTGAGCTCCTGTAGCTTTAATGGTAATGGTGAAGACTTAAGCCAGATCTGGTATCTTGGAGATCTACAGAAAGGCACAGCTTACCGCCTGTGTGGTGGTCTGTTGGCCAGATGGTGCTTCCCTGCAATGAAAATCCCAAAGGTGCCAAGCTAAAGGCACCTGTTGGTTCTACAAACACAAAACAACATTTTTACTTTAAAACAACTAAATGTGACTATTTAGCATCTGTAATACTTTATTTTGAAATACTGGACTGAGACATCTGGGGTAGCATTTCCTAATGTGGCCCCAACTATTTACTGATTGCTTGTGCATTGAAGACAAAGAGTATGAATATGGTTATACCTTGGGAATTCCAGGTGCTGTTGGTGTGCTGGATCAGCTGTTTATTCTGCAGCATTACACATGGAAACAGATGTGCAGCTCTGTAGTATGTTTGTAGTATCTGCATGCAAAAGTTGGGTCGGAATTGGTACCCACAGCTATTATTTCTATCAGTTTCGGCAAGGATCTCCAGGTCTGAAAGGCCAAGTAACAACACCAAATCTGCATTTAGAGCCATTTGTTTTCAGGCTGATTGTTGACTAGCTGCAGCAATGACACTCGATGTGTTTGCAAAGTACATTCACTTGATATATATATATTGACTTTCAACTCTTTTCTTCTGTCTTGTGTAGGGACATCCTGGGCTGATCGGTTTGATTGGACCTCCAGGAGAACAGGGTGAAAAGGGTGATAGGGGTCTGCCTGGCCCACAGGGATCCCCTGGAGCCAAGGGTGATGCAGTGAGTACACTCATATTTTCCTTCAAGTTCCATGTAATTGAAGAGTAGATACTTGAGATTTTTCTTTGGAGTTGCTATAAACATTTAGCACCCAGAGCCTCCTGCTAGAGGTTAAAGCTTTCCCAAACATTGTACAGAAACAGTTAAGTTGAACAGCTTAAAACAAGATCACAGAGTGTTTCAGAAGATGAAGACAATGTATACACCTAATTAAGGAAGGAATAAAACTAGCAGCAGCAATCTCATTAACTTCATCAATGGCACTGCCCAAAGTACCTTCTCTTAGTTATTAGACATGTTTTAGAGCACTACATAACCCCCAGAGTTCCCCAGCCAGTCTGAAAGGAAACACAGTCATGGCTATAAGTACTGCAGTCTGACAGTTATAAGCAACTCAGACTGTCAGATAACATTTTACATTTGCAAACTGGTTTGGACCCTAGCAGATCGCCTAAATCAAACCCTGTCAGGGCTGAATACTTAGTAGGACTACCTTTAGTCCAATCCAGTATTTAGAATGCTTTAGTTCTGTACTTAGTGTCTTATTATTTCTTAGGGAATTTCTGGTCCTGCTGGCCCACTTGGACCCCCTGGTCCTCCTGGTTTACCTGTAAGTAATGGCATGCAGTCCTCATTTTCAAAAAGCTCCCATATTGTGTGGAACACACTCCAACTGTGGTTATATGTTCTTGCTCTTAGGGTCCCCAAGGTCCAAAAGGTTCCAAAGGATCCAGCGTGAGTAATTCTCCTCCACGTTTATTGTGTAACTCTTGTCTGTTATTTTTTAACATTGTACAGCACTGAACACTACATTTCTTTCACTGCATTGTAGGGTCCTGCTGGTCAGAAAGGTGACAGTGGGTTACCTGGTCCACCTGGTCCTCCAGTAAGTAACAACTCTTACCTGACGTGCATGCACATTGCACTCACATTAAGACTCTGTTTTGACAAGGGTAGAAAACAGCATTTCTGAACCTGCAGATAAGAAAAATATTAATGATTGTTTGAAAATTCATTTTTCAGGAAACACAGTTCCACTCAACACAGAAATACATTGTCTGCACTGAAAAAGCCATTAGAAACTTTTTTAAAAAATCTACCAAGAAACAAACACAAACCCCTCACAAACCAACAAACCAATCCTTGCAATAATTATTTGATGTGCTATAGTGAAGCACAGAAAATGGAACCATAGTGGTTTCCCCCTGTTGGTATTCTTCTGCTTCTACTGTTTGTTTTCTCGAAAATGAAGAGTCCAAATCTGAATGAAGTGTTTGAGTCTCTTTAAATGAAAGATTGCTTTATAAACTCCAAGTTGAAGTTTAAAGATTTTTCACAGGAAACATCCAGAGTTTTCATTTGTCATAAGGCTATGCCTGTGCTTGAGGGAATTGCTAAGCATGAAGAGGCAATTTCAGATCAGCCCTGTACACTTAATTCACATGAGGGCAGCACACTTCTCCCCAAGAAGCAACGTGATGAGAAGATCACCAGAATGGTTTGGCCCTCTGCAACCCTGTTTTTCTGCAAGTCAGTTAAAGCACATAGGCACAGACTGAAGAAAACAAAGAATTTGAAGCAAGCCCATGCAAAGCCAAACCACATTCTGTGGTCTTCTGCATGTTTCTGCAACTGAAAAACAAAGGTAACCAGATGTACTGTTTTCCACTCAGGGTCCCCCAGGTGAGGTAATTCAGCCACTGCCAATCCAGTCACCCAAAAAGACAAGAAGATCTCCCGATTACATGGTAGCAGATGCTGGTGATAATATTCTGGATTACTCTGATGGCATGGAAGAGATTTTTGGCTCACTGAATTCACTAAAGCAAGACATTGAGCATATGAAGTATCCAATGGGCACACAGAATAACCCAGCTCGAACCTGCAAAGACCTGCAGCTCTGCCACCCAGACTTCCCAGATGGTATGTTCATACTGCATGACAAAGACCAAAAAAAGGTTGAAATTCAATCCACTTGTGCAGCTAGAAAAGTTTATGAAACACAAGTAAGAGAAGTGTTCTTGGTAAAAGCCAAGATTCTTTCAGTGCACAGCATGATCCTCTTTTAGATGTAAAAGTTTTTCAAGTGATAAATAAAAACCAGCTACTGCTTTGAGAGATGAGCAGTGAATTTCCAGAACTATCCAAATGGGAAAGGGATGAAAGATGGATGCTGTTTAGAGCAACGGAAAAGTAAACACCAGTGGCAGCAGGGATACTAAGAAACAAGAATGATTTCAGTAGCTGTACAATTTAGCTTAGCATAATAACATAAACCAGCTTTGGTATTATAAGGTTTATCATTGGCTGCAATTCTCGAAAACTTTGCTGAATGGGATAGAACCAATAGTGGTCAGGCAGTAAACCAAATAATCACTTCCGGGGCAAAAGCAAACAGCCATGTGGGTGTCTCTGATACTGTTTCATGCTACTAAGTACTAGCTTAATCGAATGCAGAGTAGTGTTAGCCAGGCACTGTCTTCCAAAGATTTAATTATTCTTTGTTGCTTTCTTTTTTATTAAGGGACTGTGGCCCTCTGGAAAGCTGTAAATGAAAGCTATCCTGCACACAGCTTTCATCCCTTCATATTTTGTTTTAGTGCAATGGAGATTTTTCCAAGGTCAAAGCAGTATTTACCTGGTTTTAAATGTGAGGGGAAATAGATTTTGACAGTTTAATAATATTTTATTGCTTTCACTCTAGACAGATAAGAACAGATGGTTGCCTTGAGGGGAATAGTTAAGCAGTGTGTGTGCTATATGAAAAGCACACAGTTTACAATTCATACTTTCCATAATAATGAATGTTTTAATAAGAATTCACCTTCTCTATTTACCAGTAGTTGTTTATTATTTTGAGCTTTCTTCATAGTAAAGTAATCTTGTTTCAGTTAACATACAAGTAAATAGATTCATTGAAATACCAAATGTTCCATGAATAAGACTTACAGGTAGGAAAGAGAGTTTTCAACAGACACAGCCTGAATCAATAGCATATAGACACTGAATAGTGTCTATGCACTGCATTCAAAAGACAGCACTCTTGAAGATACTGTCATTGCCCTCTGAAACCTCCACTCTTTGCTTGGAACTGGATTAGAACAGTACTATCAAAAAATCATATGCTGTCCTGCTGTGAAACTAGCTGGAGATGCAGACCTACATCACAGAAATCTTCATCATCATTAGGATAGTAGAGTTTTACACTGATTTGCGATGACCCTTGGATTGACTGTGGCTGTCTTTCATTCCCAGCCTTCATTAACCCTAGTACTGTATGGCCTAAATTCTAAACTAGAGTGCCAGAAGCTGGGGGAAGCCCCTTGCTGGTTTTAATGGTCTCCCCCACCATGTCAATGAAGTACTTGTTAAGGGGCTTTTATCAACTAAACCAGCCTGAAGTTTCACTAGTCTTGCAGCTTCACAACCCAGCAGTAACAACCATCTTTTCTCGAGGTCCATGCCTCTCAAAGGAGACTTTAGTTACTTTCACCAGCTGCAACCTTATCGAGTCCTGTGTGGCCACTTTTTTATATAGGTAGGTATGCAAACAGTTTCAGATTTTGCCCTCTGACCTAAGTCCTAGCTTGTTTATGCCTAAGATTGCCTCTGCTCTGTTTTGGAGAGTGCTGTCACCAGAGGTACAAATTAACCTTCTCACTGAAATTTGAAAATGAACAAATTGTTGAGACCTGCAATGTATGTTTCTTACATAATGTCCTTCCTTCTCTAGACTGAGGGCTCTGCAGTTCCTCCAGTACCTCAGCAGCATCTTGCAATAGAGTCACAATTAGAAGTAAAATCAGACAAAACCAACAGAATGCAGATAAAAGGAGACTTTGATCATGGCAGTTGTTTGTGAAAGATAATGCAACAAACCACAAATTAGAAAAGGAAGTTCTCATCCTTCAGATAAAATAACTTTGGTACAAACTCAGAGGACCATTGGTATCAGTAAAACAAACATCTTCCAAATACCATTTATTTTCTATAAATCAAGTATTTCCTCATTTGTTTTAGGGGAATATTGGATTGATCCTAACCAGGGCTGTTCTGGAGACTCTTTCAAAGTATACTGCAATTTCACAGCAGGTGGGGAAACTTGCATCTACCCAGACAAGAAATCTGAAGGAGTAAGTACCAGACTGTTTTCAATTGGCTGTTGCCAGAGCCTACTGTGCTACTGCAACACTGAACTGAACAAGCTAATTTCATTGCCACATTTTCCTCTGTCTTCTGACTGCACTGAAAATTGCATAAATCTGAATGAAGTAGGGGAAATGGTACAGAGTTAGCAACCTGCATCTTCACACTTCTGCTGAGATAGGGAATCTGTGCACATGCTCACTAACCTTTCACCACAGTTCAGAACACAGCATAGCAGTGCAGCCAGTTCAGAGGGCATTATCCTGTGCTTGACAACCAAAGGCAAAATCCTTACTGTGTTTCTCCTGTGGGTTCATTTATATCTATTTACTTACACTTGTGCAAAGTACATATAAAACACTACGTATTAGCAGTATCCCCACTAATTGTTAGAAATTATCTTTCTGGGGCATATGGTGTAGAGAAAGGCTTCCTAAAAGCTTGCCTGAATGAGAGAAATCTATCAGCACCAACAACTGTGAAAGCTCTCCATTTAGACACTTCACAGGGATAATTTCAAGGAGCAGTTTATCTGAATCTTAATGGATGACAACAGTTTCCCTTAAATAGAACTGTCTTTATAAACTATCACTTGGAATTCTGCTTACAGTCACTAATTTGAAGGCATTCTGTAGGAGACAAACACCCTATTTTAGTGCATTAAAGAGGCTGAAATCTGAAAAAGAAGACACATTCTTTACTATCTGATGTGAAATTTTTCACCAGATGTAAAACCTTCTAATCTGTTAACATACATTGTAAATATTTCTATCTCTGCGGTTTCACAACACAGGTTAGAATTTCCTCGTGGCCAAAGGAGAACCCAGGATCTTGGTTCAGTGAATTTAAGCGAGGCAAACTGGTAAGTTGTCAGTGCAACATAACAGGTATTCACAAATCAAATGAACAGCCTCTTGCCACTGAAGAGTAGAAGCCTGCTCTGTATTGTCCCACAATGATCCCAACAGTCACGTGCAAAACTGGTGGTGAGGATCTGGTTTCTGGCAGACCACACATCAACAGTGAATCTTGGCAAAGCAGCTGGATCACAGACCCCCTAACCCCTTTCTAGGTAATAGAAATACACTGAGTTTGCCCAGGTGAGACTGCAGGCTGACATCACTTTGTAATTAAATGAAAACAGAGACCCAAAGAGATTGTGCTGGTTTGCACAACATGGTAGAAGTACTTCTCTCTTTCTTATTAGAATGAAGCCATGTGTGGTTCTTCATCCTGAATATACTGCTACAATATTAAAATTTATCTGCTGAGTCATTGATTGATTGAATTTTTGTTAAGAGCAATTATTCATGGTTTGTGCCAGCAATAACTTTGTTTCACCTAACTTCTGTTTTTCAGCTGTCCTATTTGGATGTTGAAGGCAATTCCATTAATACAATCCAAATGACATTCCTTAAACTACTGAGTGCCTCTGCCAGACAAAATTTCACTTACAACTGTCATCAGTCTGTAGCTTGGCATGATGCATCATCTGACAGCTATGACAAAGCACTAAGGTTCTTAGGATCGAACGATGAAGAAATGTCTTATGACAACAATCCTTACATCAAAGCTCTTCATGATGGCTGTGCTGTAAGTAGAGCTTCAGAAGAGTCTTGAAAAATCCAACCTGTCAATTTAAACAAACTCATTTTTTCCACTGCTTTCTGCTAGACTGCCTGTTAGTAAATTATTAATTACAGCACACTATCCCTTGTTTAATTTTCATTTTCATATATGTGCCAAAAGAAACCATAAGCCAAGCAACAGAAGTGGAACAAACCTGGCAAGGATACAGGGTGTCAGCACCAGTGTGCTGGAACTAGAGAATCTGCTAGGATGAGTACAGAGAAAAGAGGCAAAAGACTATCAGCAGGGGAGGCAGCCCATCCTCAGAATGTATTTATACTCAAACATGTGCAGACAAAATAATTAGCAACTACAGGAGAAACAGCTATGAACCAAGCCATATGTGTGTGCTCAAACAGTTGCATTATTTGACAGGTTATTTTGTGTCTCCTTTTCTCATTTGTTGGTAGTGAAAGCCAGGTGAAATTTGTGGATTTTACCTTTTAGAATCCTCTTAGCTCAGATAAAATCTTCGGAGCTGTCCAAATGTGCATCAGGTCTCTGAACCCTCTCTCTCTAGCAGGGTCTTTGTAGGCATAGCAACTGCTACATCTTTTCAGAAACAGAAAGGTTTGTATGGAACTCTTTGTTTCAAAGACATGAAAGGAGCAAGTGACAGTTGAAGCCTCATTAATTATTTTGGGGTTTGATATGGGAACATTTTGAAGGTGGTTCCTGAGAAGTCAGTGACTGAGAATCAGTGAAAATGCCAGGATATATACCTGGCGCTGATACAGAGATCCTCTCAGATATCCATTCCTCTGTATTGGAATGACAGAATGTTAGGGGTTTGGAAGGGACTTTCAGAGATCACCTAGTCCTAGCCACCTGCCTAAGCAGGAGCACCTAGGGCAGGCCACACAGGAACAAATCCACATGGGTTTTGAAAGCCTCCAGTGAAGGAAACTCCACAACCTCTCTGGGCACCACAGAAAAGAGACTGGCACCTTCATCTTGACACCCACACTATGCTATTTGTAGATCTACAATCCCTTCTTACCATTGTGGTACATAACTGTGTTTGCTTTGTTTTCTTTTTTAACAGTTGAGAAAGGGCTATGCAAGGACAGTGATAGAAATCAACACCCCTAAAATAGACCAAGTGCCTATCGTCGATGTGATGATAAATGACTTTGGTGATCAGAATCAGAAGTTTGGATTTGAGGTCGGTCCTGTCTGCTTCCTCGGTTAAGCTTAAGAGAAAATCAGACCAAGAGCAATGTTGCACTTTGGTGCTACCCACCTACTTGGTGCCACATGCAAGTTTTGAGGCAGGGTGGCACAGGAGTACACCTCGCTGTGTGCCTGTGCCTCACCCAGACAGCAGCACTTGCCCCATCAGGGCCAGAATCACATGACTTAAACCCATTGGCAAGGGTGCTGTGGCACAGACCACGCAGGGCTCACCTTAGAACACCCCTTTGGATTCCTTCGGTGCTGAAAAATTGAAATGACATGGTGCTCCTTCCCTTCCAACACAGAGATGTTAGAATGTTGAATTCCATGTAACTATTCTTTGTACAGCACTGTGCTGTTAGCTCTGGCCACTTCAAAACTTGCATGTGTCTCTGAACAGCATCTGCCTCTCCTTTTACCAGTACAAGTGACACTGTCGCTTTGTGTATGTATCCTCCGAAAACAAAGGCTATCTTTGGCACTGAAGCCAACTCCATTTCTGATGAGTAATAAAATCCCTTTGTATATATTGTTGTTGAAGAGCTTTGTTATTTGAAGTCACCAACAACATTTAAGGTGGCAAAACTGGAAGATCTCAAGCGGCACACTCCAACAACTCTTCTGCTGATACCATTTTATGAAGATGAAAATTCAGTAATGAAAGCACCTTCAAAGGTGCTGTCTTCCATGGTGCTATACCTCAAGCTTTTTTGTTTCCTTTTCTAGTTCCGTAATTTCATAAGATACCTGTACATACCTAAAATAAACACCTCTATACTTTTGGGGAGGGAAATATATAAGAAAAACACAACTTCTGTGTAAGAGATCTGTTAAAAATTCATGTGAAATAAATTACTGGCATAGCTCTCCTTTTCTGGTTTTTAGCACATCTGAATTTGTTTCCAGTGTGCTTCTTTGGTCTGCATAAATATTAAAACTGGACTCTAAACAGTTATTTATGAATTTTTGCAGTGTTTACTTAGATCTTTATGTAAGCAATGATGGATGTTTGCATTCTGAACAGGATACTGAAGTTCCACAGAATGGTCCTATCGAGTATTTGCCTGTCTCATTAATATGGATTCTCTTTCCCTGTTATTTCACCTGAAGGCCAGGGATGCAATATGTCTAGGTCATGTGATTCTACAGAGTTGCTAAGCAACATAGGAGGGGACTGCTTCCTACTGAGCTGTCTTTGACCCAAACTGTTACAACTTGGCTGTTCCAGTCTCAACAAAAAAATTAAATGTTGGTTTGGCCTTCCCTCTGAACATTTTATTCAGGTAGTTGGAAGTAGAAATTACATTTTAGCTTTACAACACAAATCCTTTTGTAATTATTTTTCATAATATATGTAAGACTTGAAAAGAAATGTTTGTTTCTATTTCCTATGCATTGTTAAATTAAATAGTACTAGTTTCTGCTGCCTCATTTCCAACTGGTATGTTCTTATGCACGTTTATACATGTAAAAGTGAGATTTCAAAAGTCATCATCTTGCTGTTCATATTTTCTCTCATTTTTGAACCAAAGTTTGTAATTGTCACCTCAAAGAGGAAAATACAAATTTTATTAATAAAATCAAGTCTTCTCTACCTGGACTGGTCATTCTTTTCTTCCATCACCCAAAATTCATGCACTGCCATCGCACTGCCTCCAGCCCATCCAGACTCAAAGTAATGCTACTATATGTCCCAGCCAGCACTGAGCAACAGCACTGGGAACAGAGGTATTAACAGAAGAGACACTGTTCTGGCCATTGGCAGCATGCAACAAGGCTGATAATTTCACCTCTGGTTTGTATGCATTTGTAGCTTCAGTGTTATCAAACATGAGATAGGGAGTGGATACTGTTACTCACTCTCTTACAACCTACCATGTCTGAGTGCTTATCCCTGTAAGGTCCCACAAAATAGGACAATTTTCCTGCTTTATTTATGAGAAATGAAAGACAACAGCTAGACTAAAAGCCAGAAAATACTAGAGCACAACATTTCCATTATCTTGTTTTAGATACTGGAACCAGAACTGGTGCGAGGTTCAAGCAAGAGACATGACACATGCCACATCAGACCTCTTCCAGTTTATATTTTGTTAACCGGCTGCTGTTCTTCACAAGCTTTGGTTGTGTCCACAACAGCTGTGAATGTAGCTCCCAACAAATCTGCCAGAGAAGCAGCTGCTTTCTGGGCCGAGTTCTTTAGGGCAACTGTTAAAATAAAGATGGTTGTGATTGGCAGAGCCAGGATTAGGCTGCAGCTGGACAGTATTTATGAGTCAATAATATATGAAAGAAGTCAAACAAACCCAGATCTTTTCCACAGTTAGTCACAAGATCTTGTCAAGGTTCCTGCTGACAACATCCCAAAGGAGGAAATTAACCTGAGTCTTCTACACCTGTCAGGTTTATTCTTCAGCCCTTCCTAAGGCCTTAGCCAAGCTATTCATCATGAAAACATGACACCACTAGCAACTATCCTAACTCCTCTTTGTCCATTTCATTTCACTAGGCTGATCTTGCTCATCACTGTGCAATATCTGGATTTTGCCTCCAAACACTGACAAAACAGAACCTGGATATTCTACTTCACCCCACCTTGGAGTGGAATGGAGAGTTTTCCTTGCAAGTTTGCTGTGAGGCTCTCTAAAGAGAAAAGCCACAGTGATGGTTTCTTCGCTGCAAACACAGATGTTGCTACTGTTTGTGTGGAAATGCAGTAAGAAGGCACACAGCAAACAGAAGCCAACAAATTGTACAGATTGAGGCCATGTTGTACCCAGACCAACATGGTCATACAACAGGATCTGTGTGACAAGCTACAACTAGAGACACATGAACTGTCTTATGTAGAGTTTGTCTCTCTTCTCCCCTGGCCATGGGATACTTCCTAAAAAGTAAGGAAGATCTAAGTGCGCAGTCATGGCTAACATTAGTAGTCACCTCGTGACACAAAAAGCTACCATCTGTTTCAGAAAAAAAAAAAAAACAAAACAAACCCACAGTGGTTTGTTTAAGATTCTTCCCACTGGAAACAGCTCTGTTAATTTAAAAATGAATGACCATTAGGAAATGCCTTGCTAGCAATTAGTTTTCTATTACAAGCACACTCATTTCTCTGTGAACGAACATCTTCTATTGTACATGCACCAAAAATGACATGAAAATTACAAAGACAGGATATTAAATGTCACAGCTATTCTATTTAGCCAGAAAGGTGTCTTATTTGTGTTCCTTTTCTAGGCATGTACATTATCAAAGTCTCATTACTCATTCAGTAAAAAGCAAAGACAGGATTACTGCAAAAGAGTAGAGTACTCTAAAGCTCCTTTTTTCATTTTGTTTTCACTAAGGACAACAAAGATTATTGCAGCGCTGAAGGCTGCAAGCATACAGATACTCAGACATGCTGCTTTAGTCAAAATGTGGCTTGTTGCTTCCTAAACTGTCTGAATGAAGGCTGTGTTGTAACGAGAATGGAACCAAAGGCTACAAGGTTACTGCAAACATGTTTTGTCTGGATTCTCTCAGGAGCTTTGCCAGACTTTGACTTTGTTCCCTGTTTCTCAAGGGTGGAGAACTGAACTCCATCAAAACACATCTAACTTCACTGAGACAACCAGGAGTTGTTAAGAATTCAGCAGTGAGACTGGGACCTGTGTCTTCTCTGCAACTTGGTATGATCTAAGACTTTTATTTAAGATCAAAAAGACATTGCAGCTAAATCTTGCTGAAGCATAAAAGAATTCCAGTTTGCACAGCGATTAAAATGCAGATGACAATTAAAATTCAGTCTGTCCAACATGCTGCCATTATGTTATACACTACTACAACTTAACTTACAGCCACAGAAAATGAGCAAGGGCTCAGCCAATGGGTTAGGATAAAATCCACAAGTAAGAAAGCAATGCATATTCTTTCCTCTTCCCTCTCTTTATGGTGCTAGCTTGTCCCGGCATAGAATGACGGAGCATCCTAGGATTGATCCAATTCCTGGGCTCTCTTCTCCCTCTACTGTTAAAAGGTTTGGTAGGGGGTGAAGGGTGGAGCACCCCAGGTGGCCCCGGGACCCAGGGCGGGGGACCTCGGGATGCCCATATACGTCGAACCTTGAATCAATTGGCCGGCCAGGAAATGTTGGACGCCTGATGGACAGTTTCGTACGCCCCGCAGGGTACTTAAACGGGTCAGCAGCCATTTTTCCGCGCTCTTCTTCCCGCTCTCCTCGTCCACCGCCATCCGTGCAGCAGCTGGGAGAAGCCCCAGCCACGTGCGCAGCAACGGGCAGCGAGGCACGGCAGCTTTATTCCACGTGGCAAGGCTGACCCCTCTCTCTCTTTTTTCCAGTTTCTCTCCCTCTTCCTAATCCCTCTTTTATTTTCCTTAAATCGGTTTCCCTCCTTCCGTGGTCTCCCCCCTCGGTTCGGGAAAAGGCGTGTTTCCCCCCTTTGCCTCGCGCTCCCGCGGATACCCATAGACGCGGTCGGGATCTGTTTTTTGCATGTAACCTCTCTGTTTTTCCCCAGTCCTGGTTGTTAAACGTTTATACCTGACGTTTGAGCGATACTCGTGTCTTTTCTGCTGACCGAAATCCAAAGAACCGGCGAGGAGGGCACTAGGACCCCTCGCCCCACGGGACCTCGCATTTAATTAGCCCAATCCCGTGACATAGCTTCTCTGTTAAAGTCAAGAGGGTAGTCTCCAGGAAGAAACTTGACTCTGTTCTCTGACTTGCTTTCATCCTCATTTGGTAATGTGTATTCTGTGATTCTGGTGGATGCTGCTACCTACCTGGTTGCCTTTCAGTGTCTCTTGCCCAGGTGCACTCTAATGGTAGCAGTAGTTTTCAGTGTCCTGATTGTCAGCCATTGTACACCCAAGTGACTATGTTATTGCTTTCTCTCATACTCAGCTTCTATTTTCAGAGCAACACAGGCGTCAGCAAGGATAATCACTCAACATCTTTCATGACTGTAAACTAGCAAACCTCTGCCACAGTGTCAGTAAGCCCTCAACAAATAGAACAACATTAAGACATTAATTGCTTCCCAAACAATACAGTAAGCAGAATAGCTGATGGAACATTCATCATCCTTTCTTCTGCCGTCTACATTAAGGAAGACTGGATATAAGTACCTGTCAAAGACACTCTGTATTGTGCTCAAGCCTTTGCCTCATGCCTTCAATGGTGATCAGTAAAGTGAGTTGCAAGAAGAAAAACAGTTCTCTAAACTGGTTCTTCTGCTGTGTTTTAACTATAGGAAAGATGTAGTGGATAATTAAAAGAATGGTTCCAACTCCACAGGGCTGAGACAATAAGGCTGCCCAGAGTCCCAAGGTCATGCTAAGAACCAGAAATGAACACAGAAACCTTCTGTTCAGTCCCATGAATTATCTCAGAGCCAGAGATCTTGAAAATGGCCAGAGTAAACCAGGTGCTGCAGCAGCACACTGCCATAGTACTGCACGGCCAGCAGAGGCCCAGCCTGCTAGGTCTGGAGTTCCCTAGCACAATTAGAAGGTAAACACAACTATAGCACAGCCCTAAACCTGGGATTTTAATGGAAAACGTCAATATCATGAACTGAACTGAAGACACAAGTAACAAACAACAGTTAGGACATGCCAGCACAATTTGTGTCTGTGAAAGAGAGATATTAATTTGTTATTTGTTGGTTACTGGAAGCTTACACAGCAAGCCTGGTGAAGCCAGACAGGCTGTTCTTAATGACTTCAGTAGCTGCTAAGAGCAGGCACTGCTCACTACAGCACAGAAAGCATATTAATTGGTGTGAAGAGTTAAGCCCCCCTGGCACCCCCTGTCTTTTCCCAAGGAATGGTTTCACCCTTTTCCCAGGTTGCATGGTTAGACACTCCCACTTCCTGCTAGGATTTTGGGACTATAAGAGGGGGAACCCAGTCCCCCACGGGTCTCTCTCTTCTCCCTTCTCCGCTTCCCCTCGTGCCAGCAGGTCGAGCACCTGCTCGCGCTCTGTGCTGCTGCAGCACGTGTCTCCCTGCCGCCCTGTGTTCCAGCACTGTTACTGTCTGCTGAAACTGGGACTGAAACTTTTTCGCTATAGGACTCCTGCATCCTGCTTTCCAAAGCCAATCGAACTTCAGCTGCCTGCCGCAGTTGTATATTTTTGTTTTCCTTCTCCCCTTTTCTCCCTGGTCTCTGTACCCTTTTCCCTTATTCCCCATATCCCAAAGCTTGTTTCCCTTTCTCCCACCTTTTGTAAAAAAAAACCCTTTCCCCTTACTTGTTGTTAAAGTTTATCCTTTTTACTTCCAAATCATTCTGAGTCTTTATTGGGCTTTTGGGCTCAGGGTGGGGGCAGCTAGCCTCAACCCAATACAATTGGAAAGTAGAAAGATTTAGAATGAAGTTATTGACTGTAATGGAGGGGCAATTAATTGATGCAAGATTATTTTTTTCAAAATTAATATTATTTATTAATTTTGATATTCAAAACTCTTACCACCCCCAAACACTAATTTTAATAATAATCGGTTTGTTTGCAGTGGTCATGGAATATATTACATAAAGGAGATCTAGATCTAAAAATAGTAACTAGCAATATATAAACATTAATGGAACCCAGCTGAACTGGAAGAGAAGGTTCTTGCAGTCAATGTACTGCTTGTGGCTAGTTATCCCACTTGCCCACTAGATGGACTCAGGGCCCCTTTCTGCTTACAGCAGAAGGCTATGTAGATTACAAACTTTACATGTTTACTCACAAATATTATTTCTCTCCCAACTTGTGAGGCTAGCAACAGATAGAGACAGTACCCAAACGCTTGCAGGGAATTCTGTCGTTGGCCTTGTTGGTCACTGAGACTTCTGATTCATCCCAAGCTCCACAGGATGCTAGGGAAAGGGAGCAGACAATCTCTGACCTGGTACTGGTTTTCTGTGGATGATCTGTGCACCTCCAAGGCTGCTCATCTCAACAGGTGCAGGCAGGATGTCTTGTGATGTGCAATCTCAGCATGGCATCATGCTGGCTGCTGGCTATGCAAGCTGTTCCAGTTAAACTTGAAGCAGTTAAAGCTGTTCCAGTTAAACTCGAAGCAGGAAGTTTCCATGTTGTTCAGCAGATTGAGTTATAACTTAATGCTATAAACAATAAGGCATTATCATTGCCAGTGGCAGCAGACAATAATGGCAGGCAGCAGCAGGCACAGATACAGTGGCAGAGGACAGATACAATGGCAAAGCATGTTGTGTTACCTGCTTGTCTGTTTTTATATCAATGCCTGAGACTAATGGGCCTTTGGACATAGATTAGCCAATCAGCATGGCAGTTAACCAAGCTGAACCATATCTGGGTGAAGCCACAGGCTTGCTATACCCATATGAGGGAAGAACACAGGCCTAGCACAATGTTGGCACAACTCAAGCATACCTTGTTTACCACAAGATGCAAGCAGGAGCAAAACAAGTCAGGGCAAGCCTGGGTCCTTAGACTCCATGGCTCCAGGTCTTTTGTCCTTTTTCCAGGCAGTTGCTTCTCGCCAAAACAGAAGAAAGGAGAGCAGAAAAACATGTCGGGGCAAGCCAGCATATGTATAAGCCTATCTTGACCTTCTTTCTGACAAATACAAATTAGAAACAAATAGGCAAGGTTTTCTATTCCATTTTTACAGGCTCCTGAGCATACACCTTTTTTTACTAGAATATCATCTCAATAGCAGCTCAGATGAGAGAGTAGCTCTGGTTTGTGGGCCTGTTGCACAGCACTGTGTTAAGGCTCAGGCTCTGCAGAATGCATAAATATATAACATTCAGAACAGCTAACATTCAGAACAGCCTTTATGCAGAAACTTTCTGGTTTGCACGTATGAACACCACTTATCCCTTTGTCATTCCTCGGAAGGATTTTTAAAATACACAATTTGCTCTAGACCTGCAGATCTCCTCAATGCACAGGCATTAAGATTAAAGCTGTTTACTGTCAGAAAGGGCAAAAAAATAGAGTTTTAGTTTGTAAAAAGCTTCCACAGCACTGTCATTTCTGAACACAAAAAAAAGTATGTTTCACCTGTCAACCTCTCCTCCTTTTTCTAACTGGGATGTTTCTATTTGACATTATGAGGTGTTTTTCTTCAAAACAACTGAAGATATTTGACTGGTAGGATCCACACCAAGATTGTTTCCCTTTCTACTAGGGGACAGGAGCTGAGTACAATACTGACAGTATAATAAAGATATCTGCATAAAAGAAAGGCACAAAAAACCCCACACAGAAATAATTCTCAATGTACAACAGAAAGGAGAGAAAAGGGGGGGGGTGGAGGAAGGAAATAAAGAAACTGGGGAAATAGGTGGGAGAGAGAGAATGAGAGCAGAACTGAAGCTCCCTCCTGTCCTCAAGTGAGAAATCTTTATGGGAGAATTCCATGTGACTGCTGATAGACAGCAGCAGTCAAGGTTTGTTTATCACAGTCATTGCAAAGCCAAAATTGGGGGGGGGGGGGGGGGGGCACCAGCCCCTTAGTTTAGACGGCAGCAGCAAAACTAGCTTATAGAAACAGCACCCACATCTTTGTCCCTTGTTCTCCCTCCCTTCTTTCCCTACCTTGAACAGACATTCTTGAAATTGCTTCCTCTGCAGCACCTCTATTCTCTTGAAGCAGACACATTATATTGTGGCACTGAAAAGTGCAGCTAATCTGAAAAGGGCAAGAAGAGGTTTAAATTCTAGGGTGAGATACTTGAAAGAAGGAGAATATACAATGTGGGACGGTGAGCAGGCTGCAAAAAAATCAATATCCTGACACACTTTCAGACTCACAGAACACAGAGCCTGAGCAGCTGTCCAGATTAGGAACAGGCAATTATAAGGTCTGCTCAGTTTCTGTATCCTTTTCTTAGCACAGAAAAGCATACAAGGACACAGCCCTGTGGTTCTCCTGAAGACTGTCTCTGCAACATAGGTCAGGTGAAAACAAAAAGGAAATTGGTTTGCTTTGATGACCATGTAAAACCTCCCTCTGTATACTGAAGTTGGTCTGATTCATTTTCTAAATACATTAACATCAAAACAAAACTGCAATACTTCGAGGAACCACATCTGAACTAACACTGCATCTTTCCATGATGATTTTCCTGGAAAAAGCAATGAAAACTCTAAAACAAGCCAGCACACATGAAATAATGATACCTGGGAAATTGCCTGATTAAATGATTCTTGACTATTTGACGCCATTGAGCAGTTTTGCACGCATAAATTCATCTCTCACATTTTGCATCATCTTTCTGATGATTGCATGCCTAAGTGTACCACATAGAAACAGGAGCTAGCTGGTGAGACTACTCATTATATTTAATGAGTAGGTTAGAATTATCTGCTATAAAACTAAGATGAAAACAAAATCACAGATCTGAAAGTCAGCTAAGGGCTGAAATACATGCAAGCACGGCTAGTGAATAAGCTCATAATATGCACAATGATAAACCCTTCCCAAGGAGACACAGTAAACTCAGATGTATGTTCCCTGAGCACAGTTCAGCTATGCTGGTGTGAAATGACACATTTAACTCTAACAAGACACATAACTCACAGGAGGCAAAACCACTGTGCCCCCAGCCTGCAATGGTCTGTGCTCTGGCCTGCAGGGCAGCCCAAGGAGCCTGCAGCTGAGAACAGCAAGCCCAAAATGATCACACAGGTCTCTGGGCATGCAGGGAACCCAAAATATAACCTCCACTGGTTTCCTGCAGGCAGCAGCGGGCCACTCCGCCTCCTTCAATAAGCATATTTATAGTTACTCTACCTGATTGGTTTGCAGCTTCTTCACCTTCAATTAAAGCAATAGTACCTACAAAGCTGGTAGCATGTGCTCCTAGAGATGGTCTTCTAGGCAAGAGGCTTCTTAACTCAAGTGGGGAAAAGGGATGTGGAGTGGTGTTACAGAAATAATCAGTTAAGCTAACTCACGAGGATTGAGGTTTACATCTTGAAACCACTTTACATCTTTGAAACTTAGTGTTTCTCTAGGTTTTGATGTCCCCTTACAACTTTCTTCTTTACTATGATGGGAATTTCCAGCACAAGCTAGGCATCATCAGTCTTTTGACTCCTCTTCAAGCCTATAATCACCAAGACAAGGCATGCTTTATTTATATAAAGTAACCAGCTTTACCCAATAAAGCCCCTGAATAATTGTTTCCTGACATTCAACCCTACCATAAGCTGTTTCACCACAACCTAGGCCTTTACTCAATCAGTTTCACTCAGATAACAATGCCACCTCACACTCACTTGTGTTTTCTACCAAGCCATGCAAACACTTCCCATCAGCTAGCACATATCTGAGGATTATTCTCTGGGAGGTAGGATGTATACAGCCTAAGGTTAGAAACATTTCTAAAGAGTAAAGGCAAGAAAATGAGTTATTTATTTTCCTTACCTAGGTGCCTCTGTGGCAGAAAGGGCTTCACAATTCAGCAAAACCCAACAGCAGGTATGCAAATATTGGGTATTTACACAGCTCTCCAAATTAGCTAGGCATGTGACATCAGTTTTGAGACACCTTTTAAAGAGTTTTTACAAGGAGAACTCTTACATTGAGACATGACTCATGTTAAGCAGCTTTGTGGTAGATGTAGAAGCTCATCTTGTAATCTCTTCCTCTGAAAGCTGTGATTGAAAACTAAGCCCCATTTAGAGTTTTATGGTTGAGCCTGGAAGCTTCCTTCAGTAAACTCATTCCTGAGTAAATTGCTGCTGGAGCTCATCACCCATTCTAGAATAGTCTAGAAATATTATATATTTCCCAGTTACCTTCATCTGTCACATTAAAGTAATATTTCTGACATGATAACCACTAAAGAGTGAGACAGAAAAAGTCAAAGCTTCCTTAGTCAAAAAGGGGAAGGAGCACACAGTGCTGTTACATCCCAACTTTAAAGATAAGCAGTTTAAAATAAGAAATACTTTCATCCATCTCCTTTAAGAATTCCTCTACACTCACATTTTTAGGCTGTTTCTATGTAACACACACAATGAAATAAGAGACCTGCACCAGTCCTACACATAGACAAGCAGCAAATTAATAGTTGTGGACTAGACTGGGCTCTTCCCCTCAGTTCTCCTTAGCTATGAATTGTCTTAGGCTGAGGGTATCCTAGAGAAAGCAATGGATCAGTAACTCTTGATTGAAGTATTCAGCTGCCAGACAGGCAGGTGGGAATTTCAAGTTAAAACATTCCTGCACAGTGGAGAACTTCAGACCATAGTAATCCTTAAATTAACACAGTTGTAAGCTACATATTCTCCTTTGCTACTGCTGTTCCTATCTGAATTGCAAAACAACTTCTTACCCTTAACAAGCTCTAGTTGCACAAAAAATACAAGGGGATATTTCAAACACCTAGGGATGAAAGGAGAGAAATGTTAAGACAGTTTTAAGCTGTATCCCTCCTGAAGATAAATGCAAATTCTGTCTGCTGCATGCTCTCAGAACAGCAGAAATAAATACACAAGAAGGGAAACCCCCCAGCCCCCACAAAATGGTGTGCTTTGATGAAAGCACTGTTGAACTGAAAAATGCTGGCACACAGTAAGTGCCAACCTTGAGGTATCTTATAGATCTCTGAAAGTTTGAAAGCAAATCCAAAGACACTGCTTCAGTAGGGTTGCTGCACACAGGTGCAATACATTCTCTTTTTCAGCTTCTTAAAATATTTTAGATGCTGTTAGTAAAAAAAAACAACAAACCTTCTGTCAATAACTCATCATAAACATATGCCAGTGTAAAAGATACAAAAGTTAGTTTTGCAGAAGTGACTCACATAAATATAAATCCATATGGAAACAAAAATCCACTCTCCACTGTGGTGATATTAACTGCTTATTAAAAAAACCCTTTGGTCTAATTTCACATCATTTCCATGTTTTGTGGTGATATACAACCAAGACTGCAGAGACCTACTGAAGGCTGCTAGCAGGGTAAGTGAAAGAGCCATTCTACTTTTCTGACTGCTATTACGGTAACGCGATCAGGGTCTTGACAGATGCTAAGAAGAACAATTTTGCTGATTGACTTTTCTTCATACTTAAGGGTGTGGGTAATAGAAGAAAACACAGACAACTGGCTGGACTTTTGATTGCCCTGCTCACTGATATGGAGCACCCAAACAGGCAACAATTAGTACAGCTTGTGCCAAAAGACCCCTCAAGTTAATTCAAATTAAGTCTGAATAAATTGAATCCGATTGACATTCATGCACATTCCCACACACAGGTTAAAGAAGCTCCTTCTGCACTACACTATCCTTTATTTACAAGGAAAGTACATGCGAAGATGTCTTTTGAGTAAATATTTTCAAAAGATTTCTAACTCTGAAAGCCAAACTTCTGGGAGATGTCTGTGTCCTTCAGAACAGCATTTCCAGATTCATAACAAAAGAGGTTTGCTTTCTCCAATTCATATCTCTCACTTGCTACATTCCACAAATCTGAAGAGGTTCTTAATCAGCATTTTGTCAGTAACAATCACAGTAACTGACTTTTATTTGGGTGAACGTCACAGCCAAGGTAATATAACTATCAGACTCTAGTAAGAAAGGAAAGTCCTAAGGATGAAGCCATACACCAGATGCTTTTTAAAAGCAGCAAATCAATTGATTATTGAAAACCCTAGCTCCTTGCAGTACTTTCCCTGTAGTCCTTCCTAGGCAGATTTAGATACCATTGTTTCTGAGTCAGCCTCTAAAAATTTTATTTGTAACTTGCAAGTGGAAATCTGTTCTTACTAGCAAAGCAGTGACAAGATTTTCTAGCTGATGTGCTATCAGTGTTCAATTACCTAGAGGTGAAAGCTACTGTAACCTCATCCAAATCTGTTAGCTCAATCTCACCTGATCCTAAACCCCTGTTAGAAGACCCCAGAAACAGCTCTGCAGTGCAGTCAGACACATTCACCTAAAGCCTAATGCATTCTGATGGGAAAAGATCAACACACACACACACACACACACACACACACACACACACACACACATACACATACACACACATACACACACACATACACACACACACACAAATATCCATCCGCAGCACTGCTTGTGTAGTAGGTACCCTACTCTACCTGTGGCCTGGAGCTCCCATGGGTATCAGAGCCAGGAGGTTTCAAAGATGTGTTCGGAATATCTAAAACAAATAGAATAGAAGGACCATGTCAGAGGAGAAGGTTGAGTGAGTCAGTCCATGAGCATGGGACTCAGCATGCTGCATTTTCAGCTACCACAGACACAATGAATGTGTCCACAGTGGTGGTTACATTTTTTTTTTTTTTTTNCCTGAGGTGCACTTTGTTTTGGAGCCAACAGGTTTTTGCTATTCGTGGAATCCTGTGAACATTAGGAACCCAACATCCTTGAGAACAACCAGATGAATTAACCAGAAAACTGTTACTGGGCTACCTTCATAAACCAAAGATTAGTTTCTGATCCATAACTTCCAACAGCCTTTTAGGAGATGTTTCTTGAAGTTTTGTCCTTTAAAATACTAACACATGCATCTTCTGGTTTAGGCCAGTAGCTGTACTTCCTGGGTAGTCAAGTACCTGCTTATTCACTTGATGGGTCATTATTGGACTAAAATTTTTGGAGAAGCACATCTGCTAAAAATTTAAGTTCCAAAATAGCAGGTCAGCATTTCATCTCAGCACACAAAGGAATACTTTGCACCACAGGAAAATCAGCTCACTTTGCTTGTTTTATTTAGGGATTAGAAAGGAGGCTGAGGAGAATAAATTTTCAAAGACTGTGGTCACAGGGGAAAAAAATAATTCCAAATCACAGACAGCAGTATTTATTTATTTTCTGGGTAAAACAACCTGCTTGATTGGAAAATGTAGCAGGAACAGGGGAATAATTAGCAACATTTGAAGTAGTTTGGCAACTACTTCATCAGTAAGCTCTGAATGTAATATGTTCAATAGACCATTTCTTTAATGCTGTTGCAGCAGCACCTGATGAATTAGAACAACAAACATATCAAAATGTACTTACTCCATGCTTGTTTGTCATGTGATGCAAACCAGCACTGATTCTGCAAACCATTTTTCCCATCTGAAACCTACATCAGTGAGACAATCTGAATGCAAGTCTTCAATGTACTTGTACATATGCAAACCCTTCATTAAATTGCATGGCCCTATCTAGCTACATAAACAGTGAACGTATTGTCAAAATTCATTTATGATCCAAGTTAGCATTTGTCAGAGAATCAAACCTGTTAAAACTACCTTGGAAAGTATCTTTACTTCAACTGCCTCTTGAGTATTACATTTTATTTCTTACTACTATTACTGCCAAAATAACTGTCTTAGTAAGTTTAAAAAGACAGCCCCCTTCATGCAGACATGCTGCACCACCGTGCTGAACTCTAACACTCCACAAACCATGACAAAAGACATTATAATGACTTTTGCCTTTCTGCACAAGTGTGTGTATGACTGCTTGTTGCAGCTGGAAGTATACCATGCCACCTAGCAGCTGACACTCTATATTATGCTGTGCATACAGACTGTGCTAGACAGAAAAAGCAACTTAGTGTGATCTCACAGCCAGTTGCATTGAAAAGAGCTCTGAACTGGCCACTCTTTTTGCGACATTTCCCACAGGACATTCTGGTAGCCTTGGGGTCTTTTATTTTCAGGTACTTAAGAAGCCAATATTGTGGCCATGTGCATTCTCTGCAATAAGCACATGTTATTGAAATAAATTAGACTAAGTACATACTCAGGAGAAAATTAGTTTTACAGGCATGAGTGCTACTGGAGCTACCAGACTCAGTGAACTCTTTACCACGTGGATCTGCGATAACATGGCAGCTTAAGCAAGCTGCTGGCTGAATCAAACAAGTCTATCTCGACTGTGTATCATCTAAATTATCCTGTCTCATAAGCTGATTTCAGTCCATTAGGACAGACTTCTAGCTTCACAGTACATACAGTCATTACTTGCCCTCCAACCATTTGTCTTCATCCAAAGCAGCACTCAGCCACCTTGGTACTTATTACTGTTAACAAGAATGTGGTCTACCTTAATATAGTGTCAAATGAAATCAGAAAGAGTTGTGTGGATGACAGCAAGAGAAACTGCATCAGCATACACAATGTTACCATGTAGATAAGAATTATAAATGAGTACTGGAAAACAATTTAAGCAGACACTCAGAAAGAAACCAAATGTGCCACTGCGGATAAACAATGTCTGAAGCAGGTGCGTAAGAATCCTCCTAATTTTCTAATTCTTGATATGGGACTGAAAATCATTAGAGTCATTAAAGCACTCAGGACATGTAGTAGGTTAGAACTGAGCTGAGCTGGGGTTTATTCTCCTCAAAATATCTTTCTAATGCTGTGTTTTGCAGTGCTGTAGCTGAGCATTGATAATGCACCAGTGCTGTGACTACTATGAAACTGAGCACCCAGGCTAGTTTTTTTCCAGCATCTCCCTGCCCCAAGATGCTGAGAGGTCACAGCTGAGCCAGCTGATCCTTACTGGCCAAAAGGATATTCCATGCCATATGATGTCACTTCAGATACAAGAACGAAGGGAAAAAAGGAAGTTTCAGGGAAGATTTGTCCATGGCATCTGTTATCCAAAAGTAACACTAAGCATAGAGAGCCCTGCTTCCTGAGACCGAACATCATCCTGCTGATGGGAAGGAGAGATTAACATCTCTCTCTTTGCTTCTGCTTCCATGTCGTCTACTGCTTTTGCTTGTTTTCATTACTAAATTGCTTCTATCTTATAACTGGCTTTTGTTATATTTCCGCCTCTCCCCTGTCCATTTAAGAGGGGGAGTAATGGAGCTGCTCTGGCTGGCATTTGGCCCCCAGCCAGGGCAAAACCACCACACCATGGAAAGTACCTTCACTAGAAGCACCTCTACTGCAAGAACACCCTTATCTTTTGCTACCAAGACAGGCATTATAAAGCATGCTGGGTACCTGCATAAGCATATCAATACCTTGCACATTAAAACTGTTCATTTAGCAGAGACTAACCAGCCTAAAAGCTTTCTAGCTCATTTGAACACCTTCTGGTTTTCTTGTTAATGGTGGCACTAGTGTTCAGTAACTGCACTGCTATTGGAGCTGGTTTAACAAAACCTTGCTACTCTTCCTCTTTAGAGACCACATCTGAGTATCTAACAGATGTTCAAAATACTCAGTCCTTGGAAAGACACAACAGAATGTCTAAACACAAAGCCACTTGAACCACTTCTACAATCTCTAGTTACTGTGCCTAAAAGTAAGAACAAGCTACTGACTTTATCCTTTGAATCAGCTTCTACTAATCATCAAGGAGTCAGGATTCTAGACTGATCCCATGCAATATTACAGAAACTGTATGTTAAATTTGTCCCTGGTTCTTACCATGTTACGCATTTCTGGCGGGGGGGAGGGGGGTGGGGAGGGTTCTGACATTACAGCCTCTTCTGTCTTCCAATTCTTGCTTCCAGTCTTTGGAAGTAGAAGAAACACAACTCTGGAATCTTAAGAGCATGAACAAAAGGATAGTTTTGCCTTTGACAGCACTGAGTTTTAGGTTAAAAACACACACTTAAGGAAATACATTCATTTAACTGAATATTCCTCACTTAACTAAATAATTCACGTTTATCATCACCTCAGGTATGCTACTCAGCTTTTGTATACAAGGAATTCACAAGCTCTGTGCACACAGTAATGCTCTTTTGGAAGAAAAGCATGCACCAGCTGATGGCCTTATGGAATCTAAGGATGTGCTGAGACCAAATCAGATGCAGGCGTGGTTTAGGAGCACTGGTAATTTTCACTTCACGTGAAATACATTTAAGAGTAAAACTGTCTGCAGGATAAGAAACACCTTCATTAAGGATGGATGCCTATATGTACTCCTTTCCTTTCTGTATGCCTTACTCTCCTCTTTTAGCCACAGGATAGTTACTAGTGGACATCTTTCCTAACTTTTTCTGATATGGCCAGCTTTGTAACCAGCTGTCTCTTCAGAGTTCCTTAACTCCCTTCCCTGCCCATCCTTCTCCACACCCTTTTTTTCCAGAGATGTATTCCCAAGTATTCATATTTGCTCTTTTGAGCCCACACTGAGACTACATAAATCAAATCTAATCTGCTCTCCTACCTGATAAACTAATCTCTTTTTTTATTTCTTTTCTTTTCCCCAAAGGTATATCTATATGTACCTGACTTTTAGATTCCCTAGCCAGTGAAGGTTACTGATGGTCCACCCCAACTCTGGTGCTACATGTCTTGAGTATTACGGCCTATTCTGTTCCCAGAACAGAGAAGCTGACATCTCTTGCCCCTGTAATCTCATCAAATCAGGACCAGGTTTATGCAGGACAGTATGCTCGGATTCTGCCACCACTTACAGGTAAGGAAAAAAGGAGGCTGGCTTTGATGACTGGTGGTACAATGACACTAAAACAGAAAACTTTGTTTAAAGAAAAAAAAAACAAACACTTATTTTTAAAATTCAAGCTTATATTATAACTCTAAAAACCTTTTTTTGTTCTTCTGAAGTTAATTACACACATCTGAAGCAACCAACCATCAGATCAGCCTTTTGCCTGACCCACTAGTGTTAGCCAGGCCTCTCTCGCATTCTGTTGGAACAGTTGAATAGAATTGTAAGTAAGAACTCTCTGATAACAACAGAAAACAATACATCTGCAGTCTGCCTGCAGTCTACCTGTTCTCAATTTTTTTTTTTTGTTTTTGTTTTAAAGAATTGCTGGCCTCCAAGCTGCTTCCATGATTATTTTCCTTTCTCAAAGGAAGTCTACAGAGCACTCACATGAGATGAATACTTACTATGAGATGGGGAGCTGATTTAACATACCTCATGCAATGCTGTAAGTAGTTAACATGGTTTTCTAGCCCTTACATACTGAAATCAAATGTTGACAGTGTTTGCTGGAGGAAACAGAGTTGCCATTGGTTACAGATTAATGACCATTATGTTCTGTAGGTGG
Organism: Psilopogon haemacephalus; assembly: GCA_013396835.1. Lineage (NCBI taxonomy): Eukaryota > Metazoa > Chordata > Aves > Piciformes > Megalaimidae > Psilopogon > Psilopogon haemacephalus. The sequence goes on from VWZI01023555.1 coordinate 150,783, forward strand.
GAATATCTCAGATCACAGCAAGCAAGATTGTGAACTGTATAAAAGAACAGAATTTTTAGAAGCAATTTTCTTTTCTTCCCTCATTATACTGCAAAATTCAGTGAAAGGGGAAAAAAAGCCAAACCCACAACAGGATTTTATCATCTTTTTGGTAATCAGGCAACAGAACTGACATACAAGTGTGTAGTGGGTTAAGGAGTTACCTGCCCCCCCACACCTTTTGTAAACCCCGGCTAAGACTCAGGACACTGGAAGTTGATAAATGAAGCTTTATATTTACAGCAATGCAAATACACAAGCAAATATTTACAAGATATAACAGATATTTACAGAAATATACAGTAAAAAGGTAATACACACACCACACCCCTCCCGGAGATCAAAAATCCCCAAGAGAGGGTAACCAAACCCCCCTACCACCTTTCCCCCCTT
>VWZI01023555.1:159166-287140 GCA_013396835.1 Psilopogon haemacephalus
CCCCTCAACCCCTCCTGGACCTTGAACAGGAAGGGGAGGAGAGACTCCAGGGGCTGGACCAACTCTAGGGTGTTTGTCACACCCATACCAGGACAGGTCTGATGAGAGCAGAGTAAAGGGGGAAAATCCCCTCCCTTGCCCTGCTGTCCACACTTCTCCCAGTTGCTGTTTGGTCTGTGTGCACACTGCTGGCTCATGTTGAGCTTTACATCAACCAAGACCCCCAGGTCCTGTTACTCAGAGCTGCTCTCCAGCCACTTGCCACCCAGCCTGGATTTGTGCTTGGGCTTGCACCCACCCAGGGGAAGGACCTTACACTTTGCCTTGTGGAATTTCATGAGGTAGGCCTGGGCCCACCTCTCCAGCCTCTCCAGATCCCTCTGGATGGCAATCCCTGCCCTCTAGCAAGTCGACTGTGCCACACACCTTGGTGTCATCTGCAAACTTGCTGAGGGTGTACTCGGTTCCTCTGTCCCTATCACCGACAAAGATGTTAAACAGCACTGGTCCCAGCACTGACCCCTGAGGGATGCCACTTGTCACTGGTCTCCAGGTGGACATTGTGCTCTTGATCACCACTCTCTGCGTGTGACCATCCAGCCAATTTCTTATCCAGTGAGTTGTTCACCCATCAAGTCTGTGTTTTTCCAGTTTGGTGACCAGGATGTCATGCGGCATAGAGTCAAACGCCTTACTCTATCCAGGTAGATGACATAATTTGCCCTTCCCTTGTCCACCACTGCTGTGACTTCATCACAAAAAGCCCAAATTTGTCAGGCATGATTTGCCCTTGGTGAAGCCATGCTGGTTACCACAAATCAGCTCTGCTTTGTTTTCCATTGATCTTGCCAGGCACAGAGGTGAAACTAACTGGTCTGTAGTTACCAGGGTCTTCCTTTTTTCCTCTTCTTGAAGATGGGTTCTGTTTGCCACTTCACCAGTCTGCCACGACCTTTCAAATACGATGGACAGTGGTTTAGCAACTTTTATCTGCCAGTTCCTTCAGGACTCATGAGTACATCTCCAGCCCCATGGACTTGTGCACATTCAGATTCTTCAGATGTTCATGAACAAGATATTCAATTATAGTGGGCAGATCTTCCTTCTTCCAATCCTTACTTTTGCTCTCTGGGTCTTGGACATTGTGGCTGGAGCCCTTGCTGTTAAAGATTGAGGCAAAGAAGTCATTGAGCACCTCAGTCTTATCCATATCCTTTGTCACCAGCTCTCCATTTCCCTTCTGGAAGGGTCCCACGTTCTCCCTAGTCTTCCTTTTCTCACTGATATACCTGAAGCAGTTCTTGTTCTCCTTAATGTCCCTAGCCAGATTTAATTCCAACCTGATCTCTGGTGGCACAAACATTTTTTTTGCATTCATCCCAGGTTACCTGTCCTTGCTTCCACTCTCTACAGGCTTTCTTCTTACATCTAAGTGTGCCCAGGAGCTCTCTATTCATCCATGTAGGCCTCCTGGTGTTCTTACCTGCCTTACTCTTTTTCAGGATGCATTGGTTCTGAGCCTGGAGGAGGTGATCCTTGAGCATAGACCAACTTTATTGGGTCCTACTTCCTTCCAGGTTTTTTTTTTTTTCCCATGGCACCCTGCTAAGGAGGTGCCTGAAGTGGTTTAAGTTTGCTCTTTTGAAGTCCAGAGCAGTGAGTTTGCTATGTACTCTCCTTGATGGCTTGAGGATCTTAAACTCTACCATTTCACAGTCACTGCAGCCAAGGCTGCACTGCAGCTACCACCTGAAGGGGATCTGGCTCATCTCTGCAAAACTTCCACTGCATTATGTTGTCCACAGAATGCTTCTGGGCAGCAGGTTGAGAGTCCTTACTAATCCCCCACTGCTCCCACACTGGTCTGTCCTCCCATGGCTTGCCACATGGAAGCCTGAATACATTATCTCCCTCCCCCTTCACATCCCATTTAAAGCCCTGTCAATTAGCCCTGCAATCTCCTCCACAAAGACCCTCTTCCCTCTTTGATAAAGGTGTCTTCTGTTTGCTGTCAACAATCCTGGTGCTGTATATATCATACTATTGTCAAAGAACCCAAATTTATGGTGATGACACCACCCACGGAGCCATGTATTAAAAGACTGTATTCATCTGCTTAATCCAGTGTCTCCACCATTGATCGGATAACAGAAGAGAAATTATTTGTGCCCCAGGATCTCAAACTACTCGTACCAAGACCATGAAGCCTTTTTTATTGCTCTATGACTACCAGTCATTATTTCTTCTCCTCCTAAATGGAAGATCAATAATGGATAGTAGTCCGTACAGCACACCAGGCTAGAAATTTTCCTAGCAACATCCCTTACCCAGGCTCCAGGTAGGCAAAATCATTTTGTTTCTGCCTCCTTATTTCCTTCACTCTTGCTTTGAAGCCTTCTCTTCACATACAATTATCTATGTATTTTTAATTTATGCCTTCCAAATTACTGCCTGGCTGCTCATCTCATCAACATATGGTTGCTCTGCTGGCTGGTGGCACAGACCCCATATCTGGAAACCGATTATGTGCCATCCTGTGGCTGGCACATATTTACATATCTTAAAGGCAATTATCAAGTGTTGCCACTTCAGAATATCTTCACCAATTAAAAAGTTTTACCCAGATCTACTTACAGCACTTAATTATGCTCACTATGTAGTAGGTAATAATTTCAAAATTAAAATTTGGTGCTAAATCTGGCATTATCATTCTAACCCTCCCACTCAGATCTCAAAGCTTCCATTCTCTTATATTCAAAATAGGGATTTGTGAGATAAAGAAACTGTTAAATACTTGCATCCACCCCTTCCAAAAGGAAGATGAAAGGTACACTGCTACTCCTATTTTATTTGGAATGCTACATTTCCTCTCTCAGATGTCCAGTAAGAAGAGTGCAGAAAATGAGTGCTCTTCTCTTGAGAATAAAATCTAAGGATGTTTCTGAGCTTAGAGGATCCTTCTTGCCAAAGTTTGAGCCACTAGGGATCATCTTACAGCTGCTCAATAACAATGCTGGGGTTTGTATAAATGTGTGATGAAACAATGCAGAGCTGCTCATCTGAGCCTGTCTAATTGTTCTTGTACCAGCACCTTAGGAGCTGATGCTATTATAGTACTTTGTTGGCATTTTTAAAAGCAATTGCCTCTTTGAGCTAAGCAAACCCTGGAGATGAATAAAGCTGTGGTGAATACAGATGCAATGTTAATTAACAGAGACTCTAAATGGAAATGTTCTAATAATATTTTTTAAAAATATAAACGAGTCTATTGACATGTCATTCATCCAGGAAATACTTTGAAAATCAAGTTATATTCCCCTGAAATGTTGATTCCCTTTGCTAGGATATACTGAGCTGAAATGCTAGGAAGCAACCCTGGTGATTCTATGATTAAGCACCCCACATTAATTATTAGTGATAGAACCTTCACACCATCTGACGTATGTAAGCAAAAGAAAGGAATACACCACAGAATGTTCTACTGCTTCAAAGAACACCAGAACACCTATATGTAAGAATGGGTTAGAGAAACTCAAATTAGCTCCTCTGTGGAAAAAAAATGTTCACAGAATCAGAAAATAAATTAAAACAATGAGCATCACTACAGAGTGAAAACATCTGGTATTGTTGTGCTCAAGTTACAAGCAGTACTAATATGTAATATTTAAGCTAATCTTGTCCCAGACGTGAGGTCAGAAGGTAGATAAAGTGATTTTATTAATCCTCCTTTAGAACTGATTTTACTATGCTAATATTTTTCTCCACCTTGCGTTGTCCATACACTGATGCTGTCCTTAAGACAAATCATAGAATCATAGAATGGTTTAGGTTGGAAGAGACCTCAAAGATCATCCAGGTCCAACCCTCCACCATAGGCAGGGACACCTCCCATGAGATCAGGTCGCTCAAGACCTCATCCAGCCTGGCCTTGAACACATCCAGGGAGGGAGCAGACACAACCTCCCTGGGCAACCTGTTCCAGTGCCTCACCACCCTCACTGTGAAGAATTTCTTCCTAACATCCCGTTCAAATCTCCCCTCCACCTATTTGAACCCATTCCCCCTCATCCTGTCATTACAAGACCTTGTGAATAGTCCCTCCCCAGCCCTCCTGTAGGCCCCCCTCAGATACTGGTAGGCTGCTATAAGGTCTCCTCAAAGCCTTCTCTTCTCCAGGCTGAAAAGCCCCAACTCTTTCAGCCTGTCCTCATAGCAGAGGTGCTCCAGCCCTCTGAGCATCTTTGTGGTCCTCCTCTGGACTTTCTCCAGCAGTTCCATGTCCTTCCTGTGCTGGGGGCTCCAGAACTGCACACAGTACTCCAGGTGGGGTCTGACAAGAGCAGAGTAAAGAGGGAGAATCACCTCCCTTGCCCTGCTGTTAATGCTTCTCTTAATGCAGCCCAGGAATACGACCTATAAATGAAGCAATAATAGTGATGATTGGTTTGGTTTCTCTTCATCTAGTTAATTATTTCAGCCTGTACTGAATATACAGTTCAAATGGCTTAAATCACTCCTGGGACTGAGACACAACTTTGTTGTCTTGTGGATTCTCTGTGGGTTTCCTAATTATTGATGTTGTGGTGCCAGTGTCCCTAAGTCATTTAAATAGCTTTGAAAATGTAGTCCAAGCTCTCCTAGCCACTGTTCCACTCCAAAGATTTCTCTTTTTACTCATGTAATATCACCTTTATTCTATGACCTTCAACTCAACTACTGCTAAACAGATTCACAAAGCATACAGTTGCCTGGAAATTCCTGGATTTCTCATGGCCCCTCAAAGAATGTTTTAAAGAGTGTCCTTTCATATAAGATTTTGCAATTTCTTAGAAAGATTGAATTTTACTAAATACTCAGCAGATTTCAGATCTTGTATGCTATTGTTGTGGTGGTTCTTATACTTCTTTCAAGCCACATCAGATTTAAATGTTATCCTTGATTTTGTTGAAATTGTGATTTTTTTTTCTCCCCATAGCATCATCAGTTCTTACATCCTACGATAAATAGCAGGTGGCCCTCATCAGTCTCATTCCATCCATTATCTATTCCTTCAAAAGCTGTTTTTGTTTTTGTTTTTTGGTACGCATTTTATAATGCCCTCCTGAAATTTTCGTAGCACATATCACGAGATACCATATGCTTAGTTCTTTTATCATACTTAGGGCTTATTTATTAGAAGCAGAGACAATCTTTGATCTGAGTATTTGCTTCCAACACTAGGAGGACACAACACTACATTGCCTCAAGATACACTCATGCAGTATTTAGTAATTGCTCATAGGAACAGCAATTTGAATGTCTGAGCCCCCAAAAGAAGTCCGCAATAGCTTTTTTTACCCATACATTCCTCACCCTCCTGTAGTCCACAGGACTAAAGAAGTGTTTAATGCTATGCATGTTGAAGATCTACCTTCCTACATCAGGAAAAACTATTTTCTCACAGGTAGGAAAAATATACACACAAGAAAATATATTAAACAATCCTGAGTGGTATCTTCTTTTAAATACTAACTTTTGTCTCCTTGCACTTCACAGCTGTTACCAGAAAAGTACAGACTGTGAGACCTGAAATTCCCGTGATGGAATAACTTGTGTTCCAAAAGGCCTTTGTCCAAAGAGAGGACATCTGTAACGAGCGTGTTGCTTATAGCCTGTGTTTGCTCCTTGCCTGAAGCTCTTACCATACTACAGAAAAACTCCTCTCCAGAAGTTATTGATATCTATCTGGGTAGCCTGAGAAAGAGACCCCAATGGATTTTACAGCTCCTAGGTCATTAAGACCAAAGGCTCTCACAATGATCTCCTTCTGTTCCAAGAGCTGAAACAAATTTGAGAATAGCACTTCACAGCTGTGTTAATGTTACAAACTAAAGAAACTTCATGGCTTGAGGCAGATTTGAGGAGTTAAAAGCAGATTCAGCAGTACTATTTTTACATTGCTAAGTAAGCACAAAACTCTGTCTCAACTTCTGAGGAAAAGCAGTAGTGAGAAGAGTTTACCTTTGACAGAATAGAGAACACCTGTCTCCAGAGACAGTGCTGCTGCTAATGCCGTGCAGAAAACAGTGTGAGCCAGTCACCAGCTCTGCAGAGTGATGAAAGAAGATGAATAAGCAGATTTCTATTAAAAACTAATACTGAACCTAGAAGTTTAGAAGCCTGGCTTCTCTTTCTTGGCAAGTTCTCTCTAACTTTAGTTAGCTTTGAACTGATTTACTAGACCTTAGGCTTCACCTTTCCTCCTATTATTGTTTTGAGTGGCATTAATACAGGAAAGCACACAGTGGAAGCTGTCAAAAAATAATTTTAAATATTTAATCATTAAAAATAACAAAGATTTCACTGTTTGCTTTAATATTTGACCCACTGCAAACAAAACATACCTTTGTCTTCTGTAGGAATGCAATGGCAACTATTTTGCATTATATTTGCTATGCAATTTTCACAGAATCACAGAAACATCCGTGTTGGAAAAGATCCTCAGGACCACCAAGTCCAACCTATCATCCTCCTCTGCAAGATTCACCTCAAACCATATCCCTCAGGACCACATCCAAATGACTCTTAAACACATCCAGGGTGGGTGACTCAACCACCTCCCTGGGCAGCTCATTCCACTCTCTCTATGAAAAACTTTTTCCTCATGCCGAACCTAAGCCTCCCCAGTCACAGCTTGAGGCCACTCCCCCTTGTTCTGTCTCCAATTACCTGTGAGAAGAGACCAGCAGCAGCCTCTCCACAATGTCCCTTCAGGCAGTTGTAGACAGCAATGAGGTCTCCCCTCAGCCTCCTCTTTTCCAAACTAAACAGCCCCAGTTCCTTCAATTGCTCCTCATAACATTTATTCTCTAGGCCCTTCACCAGCTTTGTTGCTCTCCTCTGGACCCGCTCCAGCACCTCCACATCTCTCATGTATTGCGGTGCGCAGCTTTGTTAATCAGGCATTCATATCACAGCTAGAAAAGATGGAGTGACTCTATTTGACTGACACCAAGAAGCACAGGATGGGAAGCATTTTAAGAGGACAGACTGCCATTTTGAAAGCAGTTCCAAATTAAACAGGAGGATGAGAACAAACCAAATGGAAAGCTCAGCAGAAAAGCCAGCCCTCAAATCCAGAACCAGAAGCTGCAGCCGGAACAGGAAGCCTCTGGTGTTACAACCTGACCTTCATGCCCCATCACACTTCATTCCAGCCAGCACTTCCATTCTGAAGCTGGTATGACAGCAGCATAGCATCAATACCAGCAGCAGGTTCAACTCAACCTATGACAGCTTCCCTACCCAGATACAGGTTTTTCAGTGGTTAAGTAAATGTCCCTCATAATAAACCTACATATTTAGACAAATAAATTACTCACTCTGACATACCTTTCATCACTGGATATTCATTCATTCATCGATTACTATTGCTAAAAATGATCTATGGTATGCACCATTAACAGGATGGAGACACTTCCCCTTCATGTCATTTTGGAAGTGCATCAGTTGGTTACAAAACATTGCTTCTTCTCATTCCACCTTGGCCTGAGTTAGAATTTGTTAGCTGTCAGGGAAAAAAAAAAGCTTTAAAGGGGTAGGAAAGCAAAACTAGCAGATTCCATTGAAACTCCACTGTTAAGCTATGTTTCTAGGAAGGCACAGATGGGTAATATCTAGTTTTGGCACAGCTGAATGTTTGAAAAATCAGTATGATAAATGTGAGTTTTGTCTTATCTGATACCATTTCTGTAGGCCAAAACACACCAGTGATTGCCTAAATGTCTTTTTCAAAGTTACTCTGCTAAAATAAGTATGAAGGAAACTAAATACCACTTTTTTTTTTTTTTTTTTTTTCTGCAAAGGCATTGTAAAAAATACACCAGTGGGCATATAGTCCTGCAGGAACGTCTGCACCACATTCTTTTCTCTTACATCCAATGAATATGGAGACTCATGTATTCTCTTCCTTCTTGCAGCAACTTTTAACACATGAAAACCTACTGCAGATGCATGATGAGAAGAGACACTTTAAAGAAAACACAGCAAATTCATCCCAGCTCCCCTTGGACAACTCCCGTTTCTTTGCCTGCCACAGCTGTGAAGCAGTCTATAAAATCAGTCTAAGCCACAAACAGGAGCTTTGGCCTGTAGGCAGGATAAATCCTTCACTGCACAAGACAAAATTGCTTTTCTCCTTGCTTGTACATACTGGAAGATCTACTGGAAGGTGTTTAAGAGGAGGTTGGATGAGGCACTGGGTGCCATGGTTTAGTTAATTAGAAGGGTTAGGTTATAGGTTGGACTTGATCTCAAAGGTCTTTAAATTCTGTGATCTGTTGTCCCAGGTTGGGAACTATAGAGTTAAAAATTCTCTGGGCACTAGAAAAATGGTCATTCAATCCCATAATTCTCCTATCTCTTTACAAGCACATGGAAAGGCCAGCTCACTCTCCTTTCCTCCCCCTCCAGCTGTGTCTGGGCAGGAGCTGTGTTATCAGGACAAACATGTCAGAAGTAGGGGGGAAGAGGAGGATTGGAGTACTGGGGATTATAGGTTTAGTTTTCAGTTGGGGAGAAAATTCAAGTGGTTTGCTATGATTTCTGCATCTGCTTTGTAATTTTCTTCCTGTATCTTTCTACCCAAAATATAATTCTATCTCCAATTCATTTGAGAGATTCATTCTGTCAGCTTTAAAACCATGACAGAATTTATTGATGGCCCATACGAGGAACGACATTACTGGTTTGAATAGTTTGAATTGGAGAAAATACAGAATTGAAGCTTGGGGGAAGTGATGCCTTTTGTTGGGATTGGGACCATGTCTTGCGGTATGTATGTACGTGTGCATGCTGATGGAGAGTGCCGTCTGGATCATTATAGTGCTGCATGCTTCTGAACTTGCTCCCTGGGCTGAAGTGGCAGCGGAGTGAGAGGGAAGTCTGCTGAGAGGAAGCACTTGTCCCTCCTGCCAGTGGCCCGTGGCAGCCATGGAGGCTTGAAGAAAAGCGACTTGGAGAGGTAAACCTCTCCCATCTTGGGTAGCAGAGGATGGAGAAGCAAGCAGCAGGTGGCAACTTGAAAGGTTTGAGGTGATTGAGAACGATCCAGGTCTGCCACCCCCCAGGCTGCTGCAGCTAGACCTGGCTCATGGCATGGTGCCGAGCAGCACTGCACAGGTTGAGCTGGAGGAGTGGGGTAGAGCGGAGCAGGTCAGCCCATTCGTGTCTCCCCTTCCTGATACAAATCCACAAGCGGTGGAAATGCAAGTGTCTCCGGGAGCAGAAATGCAGGTGTCTCTGGATATGCTGGCAGCCTCTCCTGCTCCCCTGGCTCCAGGCAGTACTTCAAAGATGGCACCACACGGAAGCAGGGTGTTCCACATTGGCAGGCTGATAGCAGTGGCAGCCATTGCACAGGTCATCTTCATCCTCTGGTTGGGCCACAGCCACTCCCCACTCAGGGGATGAGCTGATGATGCCACAAGAAATGGCCATGAATCAGTACCTGTTTTGCCCCAGTGCAGGCAGCATGCATGGGCAGGCAGCAGCTACAAATGGCGAGCCTGCATTTGGAGTGTGTCCTTCTGGGGTACCCACAGAGAGCAACGATGGGAATCCGCTCCCCCCGCTGCGAGTCTGTCCTGAATTTACAGTGGTGGAACTGGCGTTACCGAGTATGGGCAGCGAAGGGGGTTTGCTCCCATTCTTGTTAACTCCTGCCAGTTCTGCAGAGGGTTCCCAGCCAGGACTAATGGCAAAGGGCAGTGTGACTCTGCAGATCTCTGCTGAGTTTACAGTGGTGGCAAAAGCAGTAGTGGCAGCCTTGTTGCTGAGTTCTAGTGGCAGGACAGACCACGAGGGTGCCCTAACAGTAACAACTCCTCCGGCCAGTGAGGTGGTGATAAGGATGGATGGTCCTGGTCTGCTAGTGCCTCTTGTGAACAGCACTGACCCCATAGTGATTTTCTTCCCTATTCAGCTACCCCCTCCTTGTACACCACCAGATCCTCCTTCTTTTCAGCTGTCCATTGAGAGGGTAGATGGGGAGGTGTTGGAGAATGTTAAATAATATTTGAAAACAATTCTGTTTAGATTGGGTAAGGAAGATAAGGGCACAGACTGGTGGTGTGGTGGGTTCACTTTTGATTGTGCAGCTAGAGCAGAGGAATTGCAGGATGGAACCTTCATGGGTGGTGGATGGCCTGGCACAAGAGACGAATAGAAGCATGGAACTCTTGTAGATACTGGAACTCTGAGAGATGGAACTCATCTGCGAAGAAGGGATTTTCAGTCCTGCATAGATGAGAAGCAGAATGAAGTGGCAGCTTGAAGAATGGATTGAACTGGACTTAACTGCCCCATTTGACTGCCCCAGGGGTGGAGACATGCCATTTGACATGAACGTGAACTGATCCAGATTGTGCTGAGAGGGACTCTAAGAGAATCTGCAATGAGTAATTGAGACTTTGCAGTGGTGGTTGCTTGTGCATTTGTAGTTCAGTGGTAGAACATCATTCAACGTGGGAGACCTGGGTTCAATTCGTGGCTATATGCACCGACAGCAAAGATTTGAGTGAGGATGGACTGGGACTGTCATTTGATGTTGAGTGCTACTGAGCACAATGCAGATGAGACTAGAGTTCCTCTGTGAAAATATTCTGTTGAGAAAAACAAAAAATGTATGGGTGTTTTCTGCCTTTGGGTAGGGATACAACCTGTCTTCTTATGGGCTTGACCTGTTTTGTGCTCTGTTGTCTGTAGTGCTGAGGACACTAATCCCTTTCTAGGAATTGCAGAACCTTAGAGGTTGGAAGGAACCTCCACAGATCAAGTCCAATCTCCCTGCCAAGGCAGGATCACTTAGGGTAGTTCACTCAGGAACACATCAAGGCAGGTTCTGAAAGTCTCCAGAAAAGACTTCACCTCTCTGGGCAGCCTCTTCCAGAGCCCAGTCACCCTCACTGTAAAGAAGTTTCTACTTATGTTCCAATTTGTAGCCATTGCTCCTTGTCCTATGTAGTAGTTTAGCAGTTACCTGCCCCCCNGAAACACCACACCCCTCCCAGAGACCAAAATCCCCAAGAGGGTAACCAACCACCCCTACCACCTTTCCCCTCTTCCCCAATCTTATCTCACCACCTGTTGATGCTGAAGATAAGCGGAAGTAGATCAGCCAGGGGGATTAGTAGTAGAAGAGAAGTTAGTAGAATTACTGAGAATTAGCTACCAAGGCAGAGGGACAAAGGAGACCATGTAAGAGAAGCAGCCGTAGCCAGAGCAGTCAGAAACTGTCTGATATCTAATGTTTTGGGTACAATTTTTAAAAACAACTTTTTTTTTTTTCTTTCTCAGTAAAGCTCTGGGGTGAAGTGACATACTGTGTTTACCTCTCTCAGTCAATAGTCTAATTTCTCATTCAAATTCTCCAATTAGCTCAAACCAGCACATCCTATCACTGCTGACCAGTGAAAAGAGATTGGCCCCATCCACTTGATGCCCACCCCTCAGATATTTGTTTACACTGATCAGATCCCCTCTCAGTCTTCTCCAGACTAAACAGGTCTCTGTCTCTCTCCATAGGGGAGATGCTCAAGTCCCACAGTCATCCTAGTGGCTCTCCACTGGATTCTCTCCAGCAGGTCCCTGTCTCTCTTGAACTGGGGAGCCCAAAACTGGATATAATATTCCAGGTGTGGTTTCACCAGGGCAGAGTAGAGGGGGAGAAGAACCTCCCTGGATCTGCTGGCCACACTCTTCCTGATGCACCCCAGGATGCCATTGGCACTCTTGGCCCCAAGGGCACATTGCCATCTCATGCAGAACTTGCTGTCCACCAGGACTCCAAGGTCTTTCTCCAAGGAGCTGTTTTCCAGCAGGGCAGCATCCAACCTGTACTGGTGCCTGTTGTTATTCCTCCCCAGATGGAGATATGATGCAGATATATGCTTTCAACTGCATAACCAAAATGCCCAGTCCTAGGGAAACACAAAAGAGTTTGGGGTTTTTTTCCCAAAAATCACCAGAATCTATTTTCTTGCCACCACAGTGGCCACATTCTTCTTCATATTCCAGTATTCTCACAAAGGCAAGTCTGCCACCGTGTTCTTTTTCACTGCTTGATGACTTCTACTGTATCTCTGCAAAATGCTATCATTCTATTTTTTTCTTTCTTAAATTCTTTCTCTGTTTTACAGCACTGCCTCATTTCTTGCAGACATCTGTCTACAGTTGTCATTCAATAACACTGGCTTTAAAAGCCTAAAATCTTTGGAGACTGTTGGTCACATCAACCCTGTACATGCTGACATAAGAACTGTGTAAAAAGAGGAGATAAATATAGCTTGGTTTTGTGGGTTTGACCCAGCACTTTCAGGTTTTATGGATTATGTAGTTCTAGCAGGAGGTAATTCTCTTTGACTGGTATGAATATGAGCCTGTACTTACTGCAGCCAGACATGGCCTAACTCTTCCTGAATGTCAAAAGAAGTCACATGTCTCAATGCCATTTGGGGCTACTGAAACTGTCTCCATTTGTTAGTGCCCATATTTTAAGTGAAAAACTTCATTCCCTCTGCCTAGACCTGTGTGCTTCTATGACTGTAAGCATAATTATATAGATATCAGATTAAAATTAGATACAGAGAGTTGTGAGTAACACAAAGCTCTCCAGCCACTGGGTGTCAATGTTGATGCATATCACATAAAGAAAGAATAATTTTATAGCGAACAGAAAACAAATGTTTCTAAGTAGATAGTATAAATGGATTATCTAGGTTGAAAATTTGCCTATTCTTTCCCTCCTATAGCATTGTCCCCTTCCGGTAAGTGCTTTATACAAACATATGTACAGACATACCCATTTTTCCTGCACTGTTTGTACCATGGAAGTTCCTTCTTACTCAGTTTCATTGTGTTTCAGCTGCGTCAAAATCCACACTGAATTCCCATAGACAGTCTGACTACAAGGACAAAAGCAATTTTTTTTTTTTTTTTTTTTTTGAGCAGAAATTAGCAACTGTTTGGATGAAGTATTTGAGGACACTGAAAACTGCACATATCTTACTAATGTGTGGAGCAGTATCGGTAAGTTCTGTAGCTTTCATGCTCCTTGTTTATTCACAACAAGCCTCCTGATTTCTAGGACAATAAAGCATCTTGGCTTACTCCGGTGCACACTGCACGTAGCGTTGCTGGAGTTTCTGCCTTGGATCCAAATCTTTCCTGTCAAATAATACTTAAGGCTTACTATACTGAAGGGCGTTTCCCAGAGGTTTATGATAAGTTATCTAACAAAAATAACATAAGTGAAGACTTAGCATATTTAGTATTCCATTCTATCACAGAAAAATAAAGTATGAAGAAGCTAATTTAGATGTGAGAAGCCTTATTCAGGACATCATCCTAAAGCCGGCTGCAGCTCTAGGAGGAGTTGGCATTTTTATCCTGACATGTCTTTTCTAAAAGAAAAAAAGAGAGCAAAAAATCTAACTTAATATACAGACAGTAAACTCCATAGGGATTTCTTCCACACATTCTGTCTTATTATTGCTTTTCAACACACAGTATAACACTTGTTGAAAGCTGCTCATCACATTGCAATAAAGGTGACTACTTTCAGCTCCTTCGCCTTATCTCTCTTATTTCTCATACTATTCTAGCATTTTAGTTAAGGCCTTTTCTTATGTGAATTAATTTAGGTCAAACTCCTCCCAGTGCTGCTTCTAATTAACCTGCACAGTAGCTGGGTGACCCTATAACAGAAGGATAAACCTGCAGATATTGATCTCTGCTCCTTTCTGTAATTCAAATAAATTAGGTCTTCAATCTAAGATACATACATAGTTGCGACTTTACATATAAGAGAGCCAGAAATAAAATATTATCTAGACCCATACTGTGTCCCTTTCACCCTTCAACTACTCACTGCAACAGAGGTCCTTTGGGAAGCCTTAGGGCTCCAGAATTACAGGCATCCAGAATTCTGGGCTGGACATTTTGATACAGTGTCAAAAGACACACTTCACAATGCAGACCCGTCCTTTTTGAGTCAGTGGAGGAGACTCCACTTAGAAACAGCATCTAGTAAACTTGTTTCTGTGAAACGCCCACATTTCCCTAGGACACCAATACCTAGGCCACAGTCATCCCAGGGCTTGGAGTGTAAAACTGGGCAGCAGGACTTCAAGTTGTAGCAGCTCACATTGACCTGTTTCCAGAGTCTTAAGCATTAATCAAAATGCACCTGCTGAGCACAGTCAAACATTGGTCACTCAGACCAATTCAAATCAGTTGTAAGATTACAACTTCTAATCAAAACCAGTTACCAAATCCTTCTTTCTGCCTTTTACGTACACCTGACTTCAACAGGTCTTTCTTTTTGAAGGCTTAATGGGTTATGGATACTGCTGGTAGTGAATCTATTCTTTCTGCACCATGGAAAAATCGTCTGTGTCTGTCAGATCCTATATCTAATGCATTAGTTTTCTTTTCTAGAATATCTTTCAAATGTCATTAAACTTTAAAAAACAACTAAGAAATTATCCATCCATTAATTCTCCCAACACATCCAGCAATGTAACTGCCCTGATTGCTCAAACACTGCTATTAAATGTGTTTCAGCTCAATAGAAGTTTCTGTTTAAACACATTCTGCAGAGTACTGGGTTACTAATATAATGAGCCATCTCTCTTGATCTGGCAGAGATCAAATACTTGCCAAAACAGTGAATACCTATTCTACCTTGTAGGAACCTTTATATTAAAAGAAAACCTCAGAACTTAAAATGCAATAGGGCAAAAAGAAGTGCTTAGCAAATTACAGCTTCCAGGAGCTTTGCTGGATCTCCAAGTTGAACTACTTATTTTATGGAGATCAGAGACATACCTTCTCCAGATTCCTAATACCATTTAGGTCTCTTTTTTTTTTTTTTTTTTTTTTTTGGTTTTTTTAACTCAGCTGATGAGGGAAGCATNAATGGAAATTCATTTTCTCTAATATTGCCTTAACTCTCTTCAAATAAATCCTTGGGCAAACTTCCAAGGGCAATGTTCCTATAATACAAAAGTTCGTCAGTTCTTTATTTTCTTTTTATAACCCTGAGGAGATGGTGGCTTGACTACACAGTATTGAGCTGTTAATCCATATAGAGAAATACACAGAGGTCAACACTTTATTTTAGAGTTCCCTAAGTGATTAGATCTGTAAAAAACAATAAAGACAAATAATACAGTGATTCTCCTTTTCTATAGGTCTTCACAGTTCTTTATGGTAAATGTGGGTAGTCTCAGCTATCTCCCTGTGTAAGTGTGCAGTACCCATTTAGTTAAAATGCCTATATACCTCAACAGGAGTTCTCAAAATCACCCCCAGGACCAGACTCCAGTAGTCTTTTTTTCAAGAAAGAAGACGGTCACTGTACTTTGCCCACTGACTGTCATATAAGGCACTAATAGATATCAAAAGCTCTGGTTTACTGCTCTGTTCCTACTCCATGATGTACAGCTTAGGCAGTTTATGAAGGGGGAAGAACTAGCAGGATTTGAGTCTGCTCTACTCCAAGGATGCGATTGAGCTCACCTAAGTGCATTTTAGCAACAGAGGAGTCTGGGTTTCCATCAGTGTCATTTAGAGGGCAATTCATCATCCCCATCAAGCTACTTCCAGTTAGCTTGAACACTGTTCTAACTCTGCTGAGAGCAGATTTGATTTTAACTGACCATGGTAGGAACCTAGACATCTACATCAGAGAAATCTTTCTACATTTCAGGCCCAGAAATTAGGAAAAATTAATCCTTTTAATAGACATTTAATTGAATCCTTACTTGGATAGTCTATGGATCCTCATCACAATTAACCATCTCATGAATATGGCATGCAACAGTTTCAGCAATGATACCTTCAGTGTTCAAGTATACTCCAAATTTGGTTTGGTATGCACTAGCACATATTAAGCTGTAGTACAATCCCTGCATGGGTAACTGCCTCCTTCAGTGAATCCAGGCAAGCTACTCTGTGTGCCATCCTCCCTACTCTATTACTTCTTAAGGCACCAAAGAACACAAACTTTGTGTTGTAACACCTTGCACAACAAGCAGAGCAATGTGTCTCCTTTTAATACAAAGATTCAAGTAAAGAATTAATTTGCTTCTCTTCAGGAAAGTGCAGATCTGTAGATCTGTAATGATCTTCTCTGAAATCTTAGCTACTCTGTTGCATTAAACGAGTAACTGGTAAACAATTTCGTGTGACCTTTCTTTGCACATAGACAATATAAACATATTTTGTTAACCAATTTCTCCCAGGGTTTCTCTCTGTTGATAAACATGGAGAACTGCCGGGGTCACTTCTCACATGCAGAGATGGAACGACACAGTACACCAATATGATGAATAATGGTCGAACCCTTTATTATGGACAGGATCATTCTTTTATAGTGTTAGCTTATCAGCTAAGGCAACATGCCTAATTCTGTTTGGTAACATGAGTTCTGCAGGACGCTGTCCATCCTAATCAGAAGCATACTAATTGGTTGGTATAATTAAACACAGTCCCATTCATTAATATTCATGATAACCTGTTATTCTTAAACAGATGTTTCGCTATCTCTTTACCCTCTGTGGGAAGTAGTCACCATGTTATGGGAGTCAGAGGCCCATGTAGATTGTTTTCCCTAACTGTGTGAGAACCAAGGCCAGGCTTCGTCATTATCTCATGATCCTGCAGAGAACAGCCCTGGTATGGTCTTCCTGGCAGGAGACAAGAAAACACCTTGTGTTGTCATGGTAGGCCTAATAGGTCAAAATATGCCTGAACATGTACTGGCTTGCCCAGACATGTTTTTCTGCTCTCCCTCTGTCTGGGGAGAAGCAAGTGCAGGAAAGAGGAAAAAAGAACCTGGAGCCAGTGAATCTGAACGACCATGGCTTGACCAGACTTGTTTTTCTCCTATTTACAGCCTTTGGTAAACACTTGGCTTGTACCTGCCTCATGTTTGCCTATGTCTTTCCCAAATTTGGGTAAAGCAAGCCCATGGCTTCATTTAATATGGTCAAGCTTGGCTAACTGCCATTCTGATTGGCTATTCTGTGACCAAAGGCCCATTAGTCTCAGACTGATTTGATAAGAGGATATGAGCACGTAACACAATGTGCTTTGCCATTGTATCTGTGCTGCTGTCTGCCATAATTGCCCTCTGTTTCTGGCAGTGATACTGCCTTATTGCTTTATAGCATTATACTTTGCTAATCTATAAGGTAGTTTGTTTGCCTTGAAACTGCCTGCTTCAAGTTTACCAGTAACCAGCTTTAATTGCCTCCACACGATCAGCCTGCATATCCAGTGTGTCATTTGTGCTGAGATTGTCCTCTGTGAAGACGGGAAGTCCTGGAGAAACACAGATCATCCAAAGAGCCAGAACCAGGTCAAAGATTGTCTGCACCTTTCCCCAGCAGCCTGTTAAGCCTAGGAAGAATCAGAAGTCTCAACAGCCAACAAGCAATCAACAGAACTCCGTAAAAGCATTTGGGTACTGTCTTAAACTGTTGCTAGAACCGCGAGTCAGGAGATAATATTTTGTGAGTAAATACTTAAAGCCTCTTGTAATTTAGTAGTTGCCTTCTGCCATAAGCAGAAAGAAGCTTCCTGAGTCCATCTAGTGGGCAAGCGGTATATTGACCGCAAGAACCTTCTCTTCCAGTTCAATTAATGTTTGTATATTATTGCTAGTTATTATTTCTAGATCTAGTTATTCCTTTATGCAATGCATTCCATGACCATTGCAAAAGAACCAATTATTAAAATTACTGGTCAGGAGTGGTGAGTTTTGAATACCAAAATTAATAAACAATATTGATTTTGAAAAATACAATCTTGCATTCATTAATTACCCCTTCATTACATGTGTGCATTGACTTCCTAGTCCACTTGTGAGACAGTATTCCAGCCACGTAGCATCAGCAATACCAAAATCAAATACCACGACAGACAGCTAAAACTCTTTGTGTTCTTTAAGCACAGCTGTGGTTATGCTGTCTGGAACAAGTATCTGCTCACCAGTCACATGCCAGAAAGCCTGTCCTGTACAGACACTGGATGGTTTCTAATGCCATGACTATTATTTTTCACTTATTTCAAACAGTCAGTAAGCATTTTCCTTTCAGAGGACTGAACAGAAGCCTTTTCACATAAAGGGAAGATGGACTTAACAAAAATTATTCACCCTGAATACTCAATAATCCCAGCTAAAAAAACTTCAGTGACTAAACAGGTTTTGACTGGAAAGAAATTGTTTCATTTAGTATGATTTCTTTTATTTCTTCCAGGTAGGTTTGTTAGCACTGAAAATTGTTCTTGGGAGAGCTCACATTTTTAAAAATTACTATCTTAAATATGAAAATTAGGAGAAAAGGTATCTTGCACCATTACTTTAAAAGTCTTGCTCATTTACTGTCATTACCCAAAGCTAAATCTGAATTCTAAAATTGCCTTGAAAATGCAATTTTTGTCCAAAAGACCCCAAGACATTTTATGCACAAGTGGTTGCATTAATACATTTTATAGGTTTTCAATACTGTGTAAAACTTATTTTCTACAGCACAGGGTTTTATTATTTCACTTTAAAAATTCACCACTTTATGCTCATTTTTATCTCTCCAGGGAAATCTTGTCAATTTTCAAAATAGCTGGGGTTATTTTGAGTGAAAAAACCCAAAGACAATTATATAATTAGGCTAATAGCACGATTCTGAAACTCTCAAGCAGTCTTCACAATTTCTCTACCAAGGAAAGCTTCAGAGAAAGGTCATTCTGACTACATTATTAGTAGTATTCTTGTATTTTATGTAACCATTGAATACAAACAAAGTTCAAGAGAGGATTCCCCTTCTTAAAAACAGGTTAGTAAATTAAGTGCCTCCTCTTAACATGTTTGTAAAACAGCTTTATGCTAGTGAGCATTTAATAGGTAAGAGGATCACTCATACTGTTGATGCAGATCTGCTTTCATAGCAGAAACACAAAGATGTGTTCCTGTTATGGAGGGGGTTGTGATAAATTAACGTGATATGAATTTGTGAAATTAATATTTTTTATTAAATTTTGATATCCAAACTTTTCCACCACTGACCACTTATTTTTAATATTAAACAGGCTCGATTTTAGCATTTATGGAATGATTACATAAACAATATTTAGATCTAGAAGTATCTATTAATATGCATAATCAATTGTAACTTAATACTGGAACATCTCCTTGTGGCAGAGCAGGGCACTGCCCCACTGGAGGTTTGAATGAGGTGTAAACTTTGACAGGACACGCCCAGTCCACTGCCCCACCAGAGGTGTGAATGGGGCAGGAAAAGGTCTTCCTCCCTCCCCACCTCTGTCACCAGAGGTTTTTCACTTGTCCCATCTCATGGGGATTATCAATATATTGGAAGTACCCAGAATACTTGCAGGGTTTCTGGCTGGTCTGGCTGCTGCTGCTGCTGCTACAGCAGTTGCTGTGGCCGTGGCTGAGAATTGATTCACCGCAGGCTCCATGGACTGGAGGAAGGAGAGGGGGTACAGACGGTTTCTGAGCTTTTCCTGGATTTTCAATGATCTGTGTTGCCTTCAGGGCTTGGTCGTCTTCAGAAGAAGCAGGTTGCTGCAGGTGCAGGCAGACATCTTGTGATTTATCTCAGCAGATGTAGATCTCACACTTCTAATTGTGTGAAGGCTATTCAGATTGCTCCTGGAAAAACTCAATGGTTCCAGGGTGGAATATAGCTTATATCACTATATAATAATAATAAGGCATTACAGGCACAGATCCAGAAGAACACAGAATAACAGCAAAATCATGGCAGAAGCATAAGCATGGCAAAAGCACACTGTGTTATCTGCTTATCTGCATTTAGTATCAATGCCTGAGATTGATTGGACCCTTTTGGACATTAGTATATCCAATCAGAGTGGCAGTAAGCCAAGTCTTACCATATCTGGGTGAAAGCATAGGCTTGCTTATATCGTATGGGGGAAGAGCGTAGGCCCAGCACAGGCACAGCATAAGGCTAGCACATGCACCTTGTTTACCACAGGTTACAAGCAGGAGAAAAACAAGTTATATAAGCGAGAGTGCTCAGACTCCATTGCACCATTTCATTTGACCCTTTTCCTGCCAGTTGCTTCTTCCCCCAAAACAGAGAGACGGCAGAAAAACATGTCTGGGCAAGCCAGCACACGTACAGGCCTATTTTGACCCTTCAGGTCTACCATAACAGTTCCCTCACAGTCAAACATCTAAAGCCAAAGAATATTTAGCCCTAACAGGCTGTGCCACATGTTAGCATTTCTTCACATGGTAAGGTTTATCAGGACATCAGCAGTATCTTTTCCTTCATAATGGAATGTAAAATTATACTACTTATGCATATATTTCATCAAATATTTATGATGCACCATTTGGTTTGTGCTTCATTTTCAATAAAGTTCCTCTACAATCAATTGCTTTCCTTTTTTCTGGAACTGGCTCCTCTAGTTTCCAGCTCAGGCCTGCAGGTCAACAAGTGTCTGGTGCCATCTGGCTTAGTCCTAGATCTTTGCATAGCTTGGCAGTTGTATGGGAAATGAAGACTAACACTTCTGGCTCAGGCACAGAAGTAGGCATTGCACTTTTCTGTCTGATCACGTGGGAATTTCAAGGCATGCAGCCACTTTGAAAAAAAAAAAAAAAAACTATATAAAAGAGATGGTTTTTGCAGGATGATATCAACATAAACTTTGCCTTTTTGATTGAGTTATACTAGCAGAGACCTGACAGTGTTGCCCACTCTGTGCAGTATTTGTTAAAAGCTAAAATTACAACTAGGCAAAGAGTTCTTTCAGTAAACAAAACCTCACTAAGCAACCACTGCTTCTAGTCCCTAGGTTTAATACCTATCATAGAATGAATGTTAAAAACCCTGGAAATATCAAGCTTCTGATTAATTTTGCAGCAAGGCCCAAGGATAGTTCTCTGCTATAAACCTCTGCCACACATCAGAATTTTTCATCTGCAGGATGAAGCCATCTGTGGCCAGGTAATAGCCATCTGTTCTCATGCCAGCATTATCCTCAAGCACTTCACATTTAACCTTGAGCTTTTTATAAAAAGCAGCCACGCTCTCGGGAATTCTTAAATCTGTTGAGGACAAAATATTTATGTTTGGTTTTCCCTCTCAGGAGGAAAGGAAGTATTCATGACTTACATGATCAGCCTTTCCAGAAAGCGATCAAATAACTTGATGAAAATAAGAAGCCCACCTGAGTGTTGCACCAGCCCTTGGGAAGACAGGAATGTACTAGTGAACAGCGCTGTCACTGTTCTGAGCCACCACTCTGCAGATGTCTCTCCTATTAACACACCTGCTAAAACTGTTTTCCATGTAGTGTTTAGTCGTGCTACTGCTTAGTTATCAGTGAGGCTCAGGCACTACAACCACATGAAGCTCAGATTTTGCAACGTGGTGTAACTGATGTGTATGCAAGCAGAAGCTTTAATTTTCAAGTATTTAATATCCAGCATCTTCTCTTTACATTGCCTAAAAGCATCAAGTAAACACAATGTAATTTTTTCAGTGCAGAGATATAACTACAAGACTGAATTCTCTAAAAGTAAAGTAAGTTATATTTAAAGCAAACCCAAAAGATTCTGCTATGTTTCAGAAGAGCAAGAAACAAATAGCTATCAGCAATGACATCAAATTTCCAAGAATGAATTGAATAAATACAAAAGAGCTAAGTGAGGAGAAAGGAAATTCTAATGTTAATTGAGAACTGACAACATGATGATGAGACTTTCTTGGTTTCCCCTTCTGATATTTCTGAGACTTATTTGCTAAATCATGATTTATGTATGATTTTTTCCTTGATGGAATGCATTTCAAGGAACTGTATGGAGCTTACCTTTTAAAGAAGGACTGTAATGCACAGTGGTTTCTGGAGAATTCTGGGCTAAGGTGGTGTTGGTTTAGATGCTGTTTCACCTAGTGAAACCTGCTTTGTATTTCTCAGTTTCAAGACCTATAATCCCCAAAAGCAAAACCAATGCAAATGCTTGTTTTCATACCTGATTTCAGTGATTATTTACAGCTGCTGACACTTTTGCATTGTTTTCAGATTTTCTTCAGTCTTTTTCTCTGTCCAGACTTCAATATAAAGAGGAAAAAGAATCTTCGAAATTGTCATCAGACTTTTGGTGCAACATTTTAATTTCTTTTTGCAATGAAAAATAAGTTTGAACTTGGGAAATAAGAGTCTAAAAATAAATGCAAACATTTAACTCAAATCCAAAGAAAGGTTCTGGTCCTGTATTTGTCTACAAACCTTTTCACCCCATCTGCGAATGCATTAATTTCCAGCATTTGTTATTTTTGTAGGGTAAACTCCCGTTTTCTTTCCATAAAGAACACCAGGGGGAGGGATTTCAAATCTTTGTTTCCTGTAGTCTAGAGTAGCACCAATGCACCTCATTTCAGAGCAAAACTGGCAGTGACTATTTTTGTACAAACCTTTCCAAGGTGTTCTCTTTTGACAGCAGAAGATCAATCATTCTTTCACAACCAGCTATCAGAGACTGCAGTCGCTCCAAACCTGTATTTGCTTAGCTTTAAAATATGTTTCAAGTCAGACTCTAATTTAGCTTTCCCACTAGAATATTTTTCCTTAATATATCTTTTTAGTCATAATATTAGTATTATCTTAAAATACCAAAACTGACCTCGGACTAATGTTTGTTTATTGTTATGTGCCAAGGGATATTATAATCAGGGTATAAAATCTTGCATCCTAAACTGTTTTGAGCATATTAGACCCATGCAAACACCAGGACAAACAGGGCATCTACTCAAAGTGTTCACTTATGGGACACAAGCTACAGAAATATTTAAAACTTTGGATTTTACAGATGGTTCCTGATGCCACCCAGGAATGCAGCAGTCATGGTCATAGTGACGCAGATGGGAGAGATCCCTTGTCAACCAGATGGAAATGTAAGGAGGACTACACACTCACTGGTATCAAATTAGCATAGAGTGGCTCCAGTGGTGCTTTTGTAATCCAGGCTGTGCAAACTCCTGTCATCCAAGTCTTTCAATTTGTTCTAGAGAGCCATAGATCTAGTTTTGTGGGATAAATCTGCAGCACATACTCTTCCAAATCCACAGCATGTACAAGATTGCATCTACCCTGGGAAATGCAGCTATGTTGCACCAAGTTCTAAGCTGAAGAACAGAATTAATTGTTACACAAAATACCCCAAAATTAAGAATATCAGCTACTCCAGACTGTAACAGCAGCTGATATCCTATATTACATCATCTATGTTGACAGATAATTGCTCTGACAATAGAAGAGCAGAATTCATCCAGTGACCACCACTCTAGCCATCTACTTTAGATCATAATACATCATAATTTATAAGCACAGAACAACTACAGCTAATGATCTTGTTCAAGTGTCACCTTCCCACTCCACTGTTCCACTCTCTGCTTTGTTTTCCAAGATTCATCTCTTCACCTGAATGGAAAAATGACATTTTAATTGCAATGGTGTTAAGAGCCCATCAGAAAGTGAGCCCAGTTTTCTTTTTCCTCAAAGAAGTATTGGCAGTCACTAAGAATAAATAAGAACAGCTCTGCTGAAGTCGGTAACATCTGATGATTTATATCTATTGAGGATGTGGAGTGGATTACATATTGCAGAGTCATTTCTGTTCTAAGAGTTATGTCACCCCACTGCAGAATGAATTTCTACAGCGGAGCTTATGGTCTAACTGAGCTTGCAGAATATTTATGTGTGGTGATGATACACAAGAAGATACTGCTTGGGTTTCCCTTAGAAGAGGAGCTCTGAGCTTTCACTTAGAATAGAAATGCTTGTTTTCTAACTTCAACTCTAGTAGTGAAATTTTTAGGAATCTCCCAGTGAAACAATGAACTCATTACTGTAAATCTAGACATGCGTGTATTTAAGATGCAGCTGTGCCTTTCATTTCTTTTCAGGCATACTTCTAAGTAAGTATCTCAAAACAGACTTAAAGTCCAATCACTTTACACTCCTACAGACAGTTCTCTGACTGATACTAAAGCGAGTGAATACTGCAAAGGTGTTTTCCAACTAGAACTGTACAGAAGAACTGGAATTGTCAGTTCATCTGCAGTAGTTATTATACTACCACTACTACGTTTGTCCACATTCAACTTGAAGCCTTGCTGAAACAAGTGAAGTGAAAGGCTTCTGGCAGTATCAGAAACAAAGTGTGTGTCATAAGTAAAGAGGACAGAGAGCTTGATCACAGAGAGACTAAATCCTGTGCATCTGCTGGGAGACTCAGCATATAGGTGGACAGCAGCTATGTGAGCTAAGCAGGAGTAACAACAACTGTTTAATAACCAGAATAGATTTAGCCTGGAAAACTGCTTACAGTCCTGAAATATGCTTTGTCTGTAGCCCTTTTACAGACAAATGTACATTGATCTGTTTGATTACCAGCTGGTTGGATAAGTGGTTGAACTTATATCATGAAAATACAAACCTGAGTTAGAATTTTCTGCTCATAATTAATTTGTATGTATATATAGCCTATAAGACTTGAAAAAATTATTGCTGCATTGTGATTCAAATTCCATTCCCACTCAATCCTGAAGTGCTCTGGTACAGCAAAGTAAATTTTTAATTTGATGCAGTAAAAGGAAACAGCTAACCAAATGTAAAAACTAAAAGGTTCGACAAGGAGGCAATACAATGGAATATTAGAAAATAACTTTTTTTTTTTTTCCTACTTTTCTTGGGACTACTTAAAAAAACAAACAAACAAAAAAACCCCAAACCTTATTTCACAGCCAACTATCATTTAAATAATAGTAATCTTGACCAGCTCTAGTAATTAGCAATAATTATCTCCATACTAATTTTGCATACTGCCTTGAAATTTGCTGCCCAAATGTGTGGGGTTTTGTTTCCTACCAGATTACCTAAACATCCTGAACATTTTGCTCTGGAAATAGTCACTGCACTTGTTCTCAAAAGTAGCAGGGCCAGCAGCTTTATCGATCAGAAGCTCTGGCATTTCTTAAAATTACTGGTACCTGACTTAGCACAGTTTGTCACTGGCTAAAAATCAGGGAAGTGGTGGAATTCCCTTTGTGGTTTTTGGAACAAATGCAAATGGATTCCATCTTCCTGAGGAGGTTTTATTGTGTTTTCCTCTTCTCAAAAGGAAAAATTTCTATCACTGTGACAAAAAACATACTGCACAGAGTAACAACTTCCGGCAATCTCTGAGAAACTTATGTATTGCTTTAAAGCAGAATAGCACTTTCCTTGGAAATGCCTGAGATGACACTACGATATATATGTATTTCCAAAATACCTACAAGCAAAATTTAGGGGAGGAAAACCAATCAACCACATAACAAGGAAACCCCCTAAAAAGCAATTCCATTACACAGCCTAATCTAAGTCACTGATGGAAGTAATAAGCAGTGCTGAAATCTTAGAATCCTCCACAGTTTCCTACCAGACTCCTTTATGACTGTGGAATATCCCATACTTTCACTTACATAAAAACCTGGATGCCATAAGGACAATTATTTAATTGCCTTTCTGCTCCTTTCTTTGCATTTCTGCACAGTTTCAATCTTTCTTAGCCTCTTGGTTCATCTCCTCACCTAATACCTACACCTGGGCTTTCCTCTAAAATCTCTTTGTGGCCAAGAAGCCAAAATCTCTTTGTGGCCCCAGCAGGTGTAAAGCCACAGAAGATTTCCTGCACGGCATAAGTGGAAGCAG
Source organism: Psilopogon haemacephalus (assembly GCA_013396835.1). Lineage (NCBI taxonomy): Eukaryota > Metazoa > Chordata > Aves > Piciformes > Megalaimidae > Psilopogon > Psilopogon haemacephalus. The sequence goes on from VWZI01023555.1 coordinate 184,958, forward strand.
GGCAAAGCTAGTATCTCCTTTGCAGTACCAACTGCAGACAGTAACAAAAGTCATTGTCCCACAGAGGGTGGGCTGGACAGAACTTTGTAAATAGCACGTTTTAAATGTATCAACAGACATGCTGAGGATTTTCTTAATTAAAAAACACTGAAAATTAAAAAGAAGGATTTGCAGAGTCTTTGTACTTATTCACATTGACATTGGCTCATTATAATGGCTTTAAAAAATTATTTCCTAGGTCTAGAAATTTGAATGTCCACAGCTTAACTCAGGATCTCCAGAATTGGGTTTTTAAGGAAGCAGAGAAAGGCTTCATATGAGTAATGTGAAAGATATGTGAAACAATCCTAAATCTGAAGAACTGGCTAAATCATCTAATGTGTTCAGGCCTCTTCAGCTCACCTTTTCTAGTAGAGAGAACCATCCATCTTCCCTCAAGATGACCTAAAACCAGGGGCTTGTTGGCCAGCACAGAAATTATGCCTTTCTTTCTATGTAAAAAATCAAATCACCAGGATCTCTGTTGGGATCAATAAAATATTATAAGGATAAATGATCTTGTGGATTTTCATAAATGTAGTTGGGTGGTTTCTTTAACAGCCTGAAGAAGTACAGAAAGAACAACAAACTCTAAATTCAGTGGAAAAAGCACCAGTGCGGTAAGTTCATACTTAAGTATAGTTTTAATTTCCTTGCACTAGAAACTGCCAGCCAGTAGTAAGTAGGCTGCAATAGTTCTGTATTAGCACATACATCAGTATCGACATATTCATACAATTAATTATTGCACCCTGGACAAATAATTTATGTGTTCTTCATAATTCCAGGGCAGAGCACAAATGCTGCTTCACCCATACTTTTTATCTGTGCTACCTCACTTGGTCTCTGCACTGAGTAACCTCTCTTAGAACTCCTGCCGTAAAAGCAAGTGAATATGTAATGCACCCCATAGAACTCCAGGTATCATGAAACTGATCTTCGTGTACATGCAATGTTTAAGCACTCTATCAAGAAAAAACTCATCAGTTAAATTTCTTTCTTTCTTTTTTTGTTATCTTCCCATGAACATGTTTGATTCAATACTCAGTCATGCAGAGATTAATAGTTATTAATCTTCCAGATGATTTTATAACAAGCTCCAAATTTAATTTTTCACTTGCACGTTTAACAGTCCTGTTTAACCCTAACAGAAAGTTAATTAATTCCCTGAAGAGCTCATTTGTACAGCTTCAAGTACCTGTCATAAACAGAAGCTCTTAACTGAAATTTCTAAATGTTACAATCCCATCCCATTTCACTAGGCCATTTAATTGTTGAAAATACATTTGTGTACTCGAGTACTGATGATCCTGCAGGAAAACATTTAGAAGAGTAAGTCCTACCACTCCCTGACTCAAACAAACCCTGCCCCCCCACACCCCCCCCCCCCCCCCCCCCCCCCCAAAAAAAAAAAACATCCTCAGGCAGGGATACCAATGTGTACAATTACTTCATTAGGAATAAACCTTGATTTGGGTCTGTATCTACCTAATGTGCATCTTAACAGCTTTGTTATTAATCATGTCTCAATGTAAACCCTTTGAAGTTGCTGTTCCTCAATGGCGTTCATTAGAAATACTCTCTGTGGGAATCACCAGCTTACTTCGTTGCAGTTCCTACCTGCTGTTAATTTTCTTAAGAAAACATATACAAATGAACAGTGTTTTAAGAGACAGTGGTGAAAGTTTATATGCTTGTGTGTTTGACTGCAGGGGACTACAGATGCTCCTCTGCTGCTGCTCTACACTGTATGATAGTGGGCAGCACTATCATGCTTTAATCAAGAACACTCAATGTCACAAAGGTTAACAACAGAAAATGCAGTTTGCAGAAGAAAAGCTTTCTTGTTTTTAACAGAAGTAACTTAATCTGTGGCAGTTGGTATAGTCTTGTAGAGAGTAGGAAAATAAATGGGGATTGATAGTTTTGGGTGGTTTTTTTTTTAATGAAATAGGTTTTTTATTTTCTTATTCATACTTCTCCCATTTCCTTTCAAACTGCAGCTTTCCAACAGCCTTCAGGACAGATTTAATAATTTGTCTGAGGTAAAAATTTGCCATTTTACATCTCCAACAGGGCGTGGAGCTTCCTCACAGAATTAAAATCTTATTTATTTCAAACCAGTGAAGATCCACTTCTGCTTAATGTGAACTCCGCTACTGAATAATAGTCTCCTCCAGTCACAATGTGTGTAAGTTAGGTCCTGTGAAGTGGCTGTAAAGATCAAATCATAGTTCTATTGCAGAGATGTAAAAGTGTTGCATGAAACTGGAAAAATACCAGAGCAGGTTTTAGGTCCCTCAGCATGTTTGGGCTAGTTTGGAAGGTAATATCCAGAAGGAAAGTCTAAAAGTAAGTCTCCCATGAAGCTTCATATTTGGAAGCTGGGTTATCATAACACAGCTTCAGAAAGTGGATGTGCAAGAGTGATTCAAAGTATCTGGAGGAGAGTCAGAAAATCATCTCTCCCTCACGTGATTTCATAGTGGAAGTGATAAGAGTATTGCAAACCCCCACACTGGGAAGCAGCACTGATGTGTTAATGTAGCAGAGAAGGGCTCGGCTGGACTGTGAAATCAACTCTGTGTTTGGAGGCTTACCACATTTTTTAACTCCTTTCCAAAACAAAAAACAATACTGACATTTTGGAAAAGGTCATACAATGGTTGCAGTCCTAGAATACATGAAGGGAAAAAAAATATTTTGATTATGCAATGACTAGATTTTCAAATCTCTGGTATCTGTTATGGCTACAGCCAAAACTAGAGGCAAAACCTGCAGATTTTCCATCCTTAGGCATTATATGCCAAAATTAACTGGAAGTGGGGAACTCATTGAAGTGTGACTAATTAAAAACAGCAAAAAATTCTCTGCATCCAGGGTAACTCAGAAATTACATTGACCAGAAAGGCATCCAAATTTCCTTCCCCCACATCCCTCCTTTCACTAAATGTTTTATCCGCAGTATTACTTGGCAGAAGCATTTACTCAATATCAGCCTTGCTGAAACCTGTTTGGGATGTAAAGTGCAACAGAAAAAAAATAAAAGAAGGTGTATTTACTAAAAGAGATGCTACTTATATCCTTCTTGCAAATTAAGGCAGAAAATAGAACCTACACACAATACGTGATACTGATTTATGGGATAAGGATTTCAGGACATCACTGATTCACAGCATCAGTAAAAGCTATAGCACTTACTACTAAAATGCATTTGCAAATAATTTGAGAGATTCTTAAAAGTTTTCAGAATGTAGTAATGCAGAATATAAAGAAAAGTATTTCATTCTCCCAAGATTCCAGGAATATTGGAAAAATAAGTTGTGATTATTAATAGATCTTCCACAAATCTGAAGACATAGGTGGTCACCCTTCGTTTTGGTTCTTGCAGTAAGTTCTGCCTGCCAACAGTTCAAGCAGCAGGTATTTTCTGTGACAGTCTTTATTCATTCTAACACCACAGCATGTGAGCATTCCAACAGCATCACAGAATGGGCTGGGTTGGGAAGGACCTCCAAAGGTCATCCAGTCCAACTCCCTCTGCAGTCAGCAGGGGCATCCTCAACTAAATCAGGTTCCAGAGCCCCATCAAGCCTCACCTTGATTATCTCCAGGCATGGGGCCCCAATCACCTCCCTGGGCAACCTATTCTAGTGTTCCATTTCCTTTGCTTGTTTTTAGCTCCTGAGTTTAAAATGAAAAAAAATTATACATGATAATTTTTCCACAAAGAAAAAGGGTTGAAGCAGGTCAGTCAGTAGGCACTGCCATTTGAAAAAACTGGTAACAATCAAGCAGCAACTGTGAAATGTATAATTTTCAACAGTCAGTTTTCTCTTATCTCATAATGACATAGAAGGCAACACATTTACCAAAAAGGTACTACTGTGCCAGGCTGCTTGAGCTGGGAGCAGGGAAGCACAGAACAGCATCAGCACCAGCCTTTCAGTCTGAAACTGAAGAGTCCAGACAGCACACATGCAGCAGTGTTAGAAAGCACATCTTTCCACAAGCACCATTTTGAGTAAAGCCTTCCTGTCAAGAAAACACAATCAGAGTATGTGTGGAGTGTTTTTTCCCCTGATGTGAGGTTACTAGTCTGTAATTTCAGACTCTCATAAAATAGTATGTAAAGAATTCTTTCTAAAATCCATTTTCCTATTAGTATCTGTTTCCACTGAAGTAGCCTCATATGAACCCTAATGACAACACAGATTATGCTAGGAAAATCTCCTTAGGCATGGTTTAGATCAAACAATGAGCTTCAAACCAAATAAAGGTGTAGCTTTGTCATTAATTCTGATTGTGCATTAATATTACGTGACTACTGTAATAACATAAAGCTTAAAAAGCTGTGGTTTAGAACTTTTAGGTAATGTATATCTGTACAGTGTCTAAATTAGGCAGTGTTCCAAATAAAATAGTAGGGATACTCATTCTTTAACAATTGTAATAAGGAAGGACACAGTTGCATGGAGTACAGATGGATGTTCCTGGAAGCGTACTAATGGTGATCAGGCTTCCTTTGTCATCCCAACCTACAGGAATCTATGGATGGTTTTCTGTCATTTGATGCCTGCATCACTGTAACTTATGTGAATGTATATGATATGCTATGCATATATATATGTATTAGCTTTAAAATTACCAGGATATCTACACAAATGCATACATAAAAATCCTTAAAAGCTGCTCTAAAATCCAAAGATATCTGTATGAATGGCAGTGAGTTGAGCATAGACTCATCGGTATCACTCAGCTGACAGAAGTGCCTTCTTGAGAATGTCAACCCTTACTTCCATTAGAAATCATAAAATAGAATCACAGAATTGTTAAGGTTTGAAAAGACTTTCTAAGATCATTGAGTCCAACCACAACTCAACTACCACAACCACTAAACTATACCCTGAAGTCTACATCTACAGCTTCTTGGTCATCTCCAGGGACGGCAACTCCACCACATCCCTGGGCAGCTAGTTACTTGGGAGAAGATGCCAGAAATGAAGGTAGGTTGTAAGGCATGCTGAATATACAGATGAGCTCTGTGTTCTATTTAAAAAGCAAAACAAAACCAACATATCTAGGACTCCAGAAAAGCCTCAAAGGAACAAAAAAGCTGTCAGACAACAGTGCACTTCCAGCAGTTCAGCAGGGCTCTTCTTTTTGCAAAGAGAAGCCTGGCTGTTAACTAGGATGAAACAAAGCAGAAAACATTTCATTAATGCTTTGCATACATTTTGTACAAGATTAATTTCAAATACTTTACATCATGTGTTCATGAAAACATCTTTAGCCTACAATCTTAGAGGAACTGTGATATTTCAGCATTATTTTAGATAGGCATCAAGTGACAGTGAGGAACTCAAGAAAGAGAATAACAAAAACCTCAAAAATATAAAATATTGCATCTTTCCATAAAATATGTTTATCTAATGCAGTGGCTTTTCCCCCCTACTGGCATTTAAACAACAAGGAGCAATTTAGTGTAAGCCATGATGTCAGAAAGCAATGGTCTCTGACCCAGACATCTGCTCATTAGCAAGGGGTGACAGAGCAACCCAGAAATTTCACTGTCCTTGAATGAATCAATAGCTAGAGAGACATAACAGATTTGGCAAGACACCCCAGAACAATAACATGTGTTCTATTTCTTTTCATACATGTTACCTCTGCCTCTTCCCTAGGATGCCCTTTTCAGAGATATAGATGACATTCTTGGTTTTGACATTTTTTGTCAAAGAAAATGGAACAGATCAGCTAAATGAGACCTTGAGAAAGAAGAGAATGACAAAACAAAAAACGCTTTTAAATGTCTGCTTCACTGGGAACTGTTTGGAGTGGAAAAGCCATCTAAAAGCGTACAGAAACTTCAGTTCCTTCCTCTGAGCCTCAAATGATCTTCCAGACAAATACTTTATATCTCCTAAAAAATTCTGCCTTTTGAAAACAGAACAGTTTTAACTGAAAAGGGAAACAACAAAAATCATTCAAAGAAAGCAAAAATACTTTAAAAATACAGTGAGATAGTTTCCATGGTGATTTTGTCCAATGCCATCACGGACAGCACTGAAATGCTTTCTGTGTGTTCTGGTTTTTATCTTGCTGAAGTTGACCTCATTGCTGCATTTACTTTTTGTGAACATTGTTGTTCTTTTAGTGAATATTGCTGAAGCATGGAGAGCTGCAGCTGTAATGAAGCCAAGTGGTATTTGCCATTTACTTCCAGAAGGCAGTGTCGGGAATAGCTGCATTCAGCCTACCATCTTGCTTTTAATAAGGGCACATAAGGAAGATAGATACCCTTAAGTAAGAGTGTTAGACAGGGATGCACTCATTCTTCTGGTATGATCTTTTCTGAACTTTGGCAGCCACTTGGCCTGTGCACAAGAATTGTAGTCCCTTACATCTGAAATTTACATTAGATACTATTGCAAGCATTTACAGAAACTACTTTACTTCAAGACCTCTCTCCTCCCCTCTAAATGCAGCAGAACAGAAAGTGCTTACAGTATTTTTGTGAGCTTCCCATTATAAATCTGGGTGCTAGCAGTTCTGCATTCCTAGGGCAAACATTCCACTCAAACTAAGTGGACAACCAACCACATGTACACTCAGCAGATTCTTCACAAGCAAAGAGTGAAAACTAGGGTAATGTCTGCACACTGCAAAACTTTGAACAGCTGAGATGTCCATATTTGCACAGCTATATGCTCTTAACTGCCTAGTGGGTGGGACTTTTTACACCATGGAGAGCATCTTCGTCTCCTAGGTTTCACTGCTATGGTCAGATATGAAGTATTCAGGAGAATGCAGTAACTGAAATTTTCCAGGTATACTTTATTTGTTATAATACATATCCATTTTTAATGTAAAATGGGGAGAGAGCAAGACCTAATACAAGGAAAAATTTTGTCTGAGTCTTATTTTATCCTATCCTGTGTAAGTTTATCAAATTCCTTCCCCTGTCCCCTCCTTTTTTAGAAAGCCCACTAACAATCTTCTGCTAGTTTGCCGCACTGCCCATGCAGTAACAAACACGGTCCTAAGCAATACACAAATAACAACCACCAGTATCCAGATAGAAGTCAAAAGTCTGTGTTCCAGCCTTTTCCTGAATGGCATATTTTGTTCTATCCTAGATAAATTTACTAGTGGATTTCCTTTCTTTTTGGTCCTGGACTGCCTTTGTTGGTTGCTTGATCACCATAATTTAACAGCATTTGAAAGACACAATAATGAGGAATTCTGCAATGGCTGCTTCCCAAGAAATCAATCAAGAGATCTCTTTCAGTGTCTACCAAGAAACTCATTAAAAAGTGACAAATGAAGCTGTAACTTTCTCAACCTCATTCCCTATAGGCTTCTGATGCACTTAAAACCTAACAGTGAAGAACACTAACTCTGCGTCTCTGGACATGCATTGACAGGCCATTGGCTAGGGTCAGAGATACTATGGATCTGAAAAAGTCACAAAGACAAAAATGGCTGCAGGGATAATACATTGCTCTATAAGGACTTACATTATTTGCATAGTTTGCTATATAAAAATCAAGTAAATAAAAAAACCCCATCAGCCTCACTTTTCAGGCTCACAGCCTTCACTGGGCTGCCAATTACTACCACGATGATTTGTCCTACTGAGTAGTAAATAGCTGTTGATAGGTGCCCTGAATCAGCAAAGCAAGAGGCAAACAGGAAGAATGCTACGTACCTGGCACATTGTAGTCATCTTCTGCTCACTTGGGTATTTCAGACAGGCATGTATTAAGCTTGCTTACGCCCTCTCTCTTACTCGGCATAGTATTTTGTTATCACCTTCTGTTTCTCATGTGATCACATGGTGCCATACTTCCAAGAGCAATAATACATTCTAATAACAACACTGAACTTAAAACTATAGATTATAAAAAACTATAGAGTCTCCTGAACTGTACAACACCAAATGCCTGCAGGAATTGCTGCAGTTCTCCAGAAGAGTTTTCAATATGCAGGGTATAAAATATTTGTCTACACACCAACTCTTGATCTTCTGGAAAAGTTCCTTAACCTTCAGAGTCTTAGTAATTTTTCTTAAAAATGAAGTCATAATAAATTAAGAGTTAGTGACTTGATTAAAGACTTGCTAAGATGAAAAGGGTTCTTTCTTTGTGATTATGATGTTCATTCAAGATGACATTCACTCACGTGCTGAGGTTCAGCGCAAAACCTATGCTCTGTTTAAAACATACTTAATCCCAAAGGGCTCTCTCTGCATGAGCCAACTTGTTCTCTGCAGAATAAATAATGATGATAAATAACCATAAACCATAACTAGTGATGAACAATGTCATCAAGCATTAGAATTAAACATAAATTCATTTAATGGAAGCATCTAAGCAGCAGTCAGGTAAATATTGCCCTGTTACTAATCTAGGACATATATGACATACCATAAATCAAACTCAAGATTCAAGGTTTCAAGTATATACTGAGAAACAAATTCTTGACAGGTTTCCTGCATGCTTTTCACTGTTCTCTTATCCTGAGAAGAACATGCTAAATCCAGTGTTTCACAGAAATGCTCTTCAGAACTAAAATAGTTTGATGTGTCTGTGGAATTATTTCCTACTTAGGAGAACTGGTTTGGCTTTTTGTTTTGTTTTTTTTTGTTTTTTTTTTAATTTAGACTAGAATATACAGGCATTCCCTGAAGATGTGTTTAGAAAAAGTCACATCTTAGTATCAATAAGAAACACAATGTAAGAGATAATTAATGTTAATCCCATCCTTTAAGATGACACAAGTTAAAGCAGAATGGACAGATGCCTATTCTGTGGTTTAGTTGGCTCAACAAGATCTAACCTGAATATCACCTTCTGACCTGTCCTCTTGTGCTATTTCACAAGAGAAGGCTGTAGGCATAAGTGGTCACAGAACTCTCCTCCATACTGATAGAAGAGAGAATATGAAAATTTCCTTTTCTCAGCACACATACATCCAGGACAACTTCACAAGAAATCTACACTTTTGGGCTAAATCTTCAGCATTAAAATGTGTCTGCTAAATTTTGTTAATCCGTTATGCAGTAATTGCATGTGTATTTTGATTTTGTTTTCTGGATCAAAACCAATCTGATAGGCCTACACTATCTGTATTGTTTTAAGTAGTTTAGTAGTACAATTTTAAAAATCTCTTTCAACGAAAGATGCAGTAACCCAGAAACACCACATCAAAAATCATCTATGCACAACTGGAGCAGCAATAAATACTGGGATTCAGATATCTTTGCTGTAGCTGAGAGAGTCACAGGCTCTGTTTTGCATCCTAACAAAGCTATCAACAGAATTTGCTTTGATTTTACAGTATTATAACTGCAGTGAAAATTGCTCAACACTACTATCCAGAACAGTATGAATCCCAGTGTCCTCACTGGCATTGCTGCTGCTGTAATTATTTTTTTATTACTATTTTATTTGGAGGAGTCTTTAGAACTCCAGTTACAGGAAGTTAAACAAATGCATAATATGCTGTATGAGAGGAAAATACTTGAGAAAAACTTAGGCAAGGCTCAAAAGAAACATCTGCAGAAATATTTAGATGAAAACAGGGAGCTCCCAAATTATCCTGGAATCCATAGACCAAAATTTCATGACCCACTGAAGGTACTCACACTAGAAAGAAACACCAAGTTTCCACTGCACAAGTCTCCAAAGATCTGAATACCAAATGTAACTTGGTTTCAGTAGAATAGCTCTGCAGCTTTTTGCATGTACTAGATTTAATTCATTTTCATAAGGTGTTCCTGCTTGGAATTAATTTCCATAATGATATTCCAAGGGACATGAAAAGGTACGTGCATGGAAGCATTTCTGAAAATGTTAATTTCACAGGTTAAAAAGGTGGGTTTTTTCTCCTTTACCAAAATTTTGGCCTATAATTTTCTGTTGTGCCAGTACATACCACTCTTTCAACAGCATGATAGATTCCTCACCCTTTCCCTTTTTCCTTTCTCTCTAGCCCACCAAAATTTTAATGCATCCCAAAGAATCACATGCCAGAAAATTAACATCTTTGTTCAAAACTGAAAAATCAACCTGGGCCTCTCATATCACAGTGGGTGTTTCAAGAAGAGCCCTATCTGGTTTCCTCAAGACAAAGTTCAGGTTACATATCAATCCCAAGAGGACAGAAACTAAGATTTTACCCCTACCAACAAAGACACAAATCCTTAGAAACTGACCTCCAGATGCACACCTCCTGGTGCAAAGGTACCATCGCTTCCTTCTCACCTTGACATATGGGCCTGTTTATACTGGAAACACAAATGCAAAAGCAAATGGAGACAGGTGAACATGTGAGGATCTCGCATTATAGACTGCATTAGCACCTGGGGTGCCACAATGAGTTCAGGAGCTCAGAAGGCAAAAAGTACTGTGAAGTGTCCCAGTATAAAGAGTGGTCCTAACATCTCTCCTACAACTCACTTTAAGGCATTAGCCCACCCATGGTCTGCTTAAGGAGCTGCTGTGACTCTCTACCCAGAAGTGAGATGGTGCAACACCTCACATTCTAGCAACTGTACTTTTAGGAGCAAATCTCAAGAAACCAGAAAGGCTGAAGAAAACAGATGCAGGGACAAAAACATGGTAAGATAACACTAGAGAGTGATCACTATAATCAGTGATCGCTGCTGCTGAACTGCTACTGCAGGTAAACTGTTTTGTAAGCCCTAAAGCAGAGGAACTATGTAACACAGGGCAGACCTTTCACTGATGGTAGCTGTTAAGCACAGGTATAAGCAGAAAGGAAGAAACAGCTTCTGCTGAAAAAAAAAACCCCAAAACCTAGTAATAATTGAAATGGTAGTATATAAAAGCAGTAAGTTACAGAAAGACTCAGCTCAATATGTGACACTTCCCAGTGTCAAGGAGCTGTCCAATGTATATAATTGCACTTCTCCTGCTGTACTTGTGTGTTTTCAAAACACTAATTTGCTCTTGTTCTCAATGCCTTCAGATACTGAAGGTATTGGCTGAGATTTCACATTACTGCCTGCTCCATATATGCTTTATTTTCTAAAATAAACACAGCTAGAGAGACAAGTGGTTTAGAAAGAAAACCAGAGCCTGTGCAATTCTGAAAAGACTTAACTTGCCTTCAGAATACAACCTGGCTATCTGCAAGGCAGATGCCAATTGAAATCCTGGGCAGGGAGCAAAATGGTTATTACTAATGTCTTGTTCCTTTGGATTTGGACACACATCATTAGGGCAGAAGTGAGACACAAAAAATGGCTTTTGTCAGCACTTTTGGAAGTGCATCCCACTCTCTTCTTCCGTTAACTGCACTCTACCCAGCCACTGAAGTTACAGACCTAAGTGCTAGCAGGAAGCTATCAGTGTAAGTCCTTAACTTAGCCTAGCACCACCTTTGGACTCTCTTTCTTACTCTGAATTACAGATGAATCACACTTACTGCCCTAAACTTCTTCACACTGGCACTTCCTTACTTCTGCTGTGACCATCTTACTCTGAATTAAAAGATGCGCCTGAGCACTTTAACCTCTGCTGTTGCAGCCTCAGTCTTTCCTCTAAAATTAGCATTTTTGACTCTCCAAAGTAGCAGCATAGGCCACCTAAGGAGCTTTGAAAAATCATAAACTTGTCCAAATTACTTTCAGCTTGCCCTGTTCTGATACTTTTCTTGAAAGCCAATAAAACTATTTCAGTAAGAAAGGCAGTATGTGCTGTTAGAGTACATCCAGAAATAGTGTGCACACTACCATGACCAAAGTGACAGGTGAAATGCAGTGAGTTGTTTCCTGGAAAAGCTCCTTCAGAAGATGTTCGCCAAGGAACGAGTCTGAGGGCCTTTCCCTGAATTCCTGAAGGACTCCAACAATTACAGCAGCTGGCATACTGCTCCTCATCCTGCAGGTCACAGGCTTTCCTGACTTCTTTAATACAACCCTTTAATACCTAATCCCCATGCTTCTTAATTGTAGTCAACCATGGAAACACCAAGGCTGAATCTTCCTTCTGGTAACTCACCTCTCTCTCTGCCAGTGTCCTTAGGGTATGATGGTGCGTTTGAGTGCAACTCATCTGCTCTCAGACCATATTCTAATTATGTGTATGCACAGAGGAGGAGCAGGCTGAGCCTCTGGCAGCCAACACACAATTAACAATTCTGAGGTTTCACTAAGGTTCTAGTAAAACAAAAAAAAAAAAACTATCCAAGATTTGGATTTAGCTCATACAATAGGCAAGAATCCTACAGAACTGAAAGGCTTCATGAACACTAGTGAAGTTTTGCTATAATGTCACCTTAGAATCTGCCACTTTGGATGGCTGTAAGACACATAGGTCAGGAGTTTTTAATGCTGAGTATACACTGTAATCCAGAATATAATTTAATTATCATATCTGATGTGAAAATATGCTTTGTTTATTCTGAAGCTACATAGATAACATGAAGCCTGAATTAAACCAAAACTCTCATAGGGTAATAGATGTATTTTCTTATCAATATGATGGAGAAGAAAAAGGACTGCCATGGTGTTTAAAATCAGAGACACTGACACTGATTGTAAATGATCCTGTCTTTTTACTTCATAGTCATGTAGTCTTAAAGATTTGTTGTATTTCATCTCCAAGCATCCTTTAGCACACTTGAGAACCAGAATAAATGCAAACTCAGAAGCCTGCTTGAGACTAGTGTCACTAAGAATTCACTGGGCCACTCCATTGAACTGCTCAGACACGTTCTCTATTAGCATTTCAGCACATTTACTACAAGAATGTGGAACTTTGAGCAGCACCTCCTGCTCCCTACTCGCTTCCTGTCTCTCTTAATAGTGCAGCAAATTTCAAAGGATAATACAGTCTGAAATGAAACTATCTCTTGACTGAAAAAATTATCCTCAGACATTACTTCTAAACATGAAGTAGAACTGTTTGGTCTTACCTTAAAAGTTATTACCAAGATTGGATTTCACATGCTGCTTTAACACATCACAGCGATTTTGTAGGATGTAGATTTTCTTTCCACAACACCTTGCTTCTGGCTTCAGAATATATTTCATATATTTGGATGTGAACATTATGTGAAGACAAACCGCACACAAGTTTCCACATACCACTGCACCCCACACCTCCTGGTACAGCAAGCTGTCTTACACCTGAAGTCACAGAGCATAACCTGCTAATAGAAAAGGCTAGGAACTTGGCTCATAATCATGGGATTATGCTGAGCAGGTATAATGAAGCAGAGGATCCCAAGTGGTTTGTCATCTATTTTGTATTCAACAAGATAGTAAAAAAGCATAAAAAATTAATAAAGTCTAGTGTTCATTTCTATTCATATTTCAAAGCACTTTTCTGATTTAGGCTCATATAACCCTAGCATGAGTTATTTAGAAGAATGCTATTGGAGACACAGAAATAGATGTGACATTAAAATACAAGACTAAGTTAATCCCTGCAATGAATTCCACTACAATCTAGATGAATGAGAATGATCAGGATATATGGACATGATACTAATATATCACATCATACATAATGTGGTTGAAGAAACCAGAACAGGCATTAGTCCTTTGACCTTATATCTCAAAATGTACTTTTTCCAGAACAAACTAAATATAAATCTTGAGGATATAGAAAAATAAGAGAGTTTAGAGTCAAACCCATACACTAGAAAATTATACTTTAAAATTTACAATAACTCAATCAACCTGATTAGATGATGTCCCATCATGTGCATAAACTCAGAGCATCTAACATTTATTTGTGAATTGAAAATGCTGTCTCTAACTATTTGATACCAATGTTTCCTAAGGCTTCTTAGTTGCCAACAATCACATCCCTCTGTTATGCTGGCAGCATGCTCAATCACAAAGTGCTTGGGTCTTTTCATTTGAGGCATCATTGCCAGAGAAATACAAATACACTGAGCTGACAGCATGAATGCATTCAGAAAGCATTGGCTAGAAACAGTCTGAATGGGACAACATTGGGAAGAAATAAAGAGCAGTGGGATATAGTTCCAACAAATATTGTGCCTTTGCTTGAAGAAGTGAGCGAACATTGAAAAGGCTCACTGCTAGCCACCAACCATGCCTAACAACTCTTCATGAGGGACACATATTGCAAGTAAAAGCACTGCCTTGTATTTATTCCACAACAGTTAAAAACCATCTTCTGACTTCTCTCTCACCCATTAATTTCTATACCACTGTACTTGCATATAACATACAGACACATGCATGTACCAAGCATATACATGTGTATAGCACACATATAATAACAATATACCTACAAAAATATATTCACATGTAATTGTTATTGGTAAGCCCACCATGCCCCACTACAACAACTATTGAAGAGAAAAGCCTGCTGTCCTATAAAGTCATTTTTGCTGGCAGAGCTTAGGGCTGCCATGTAGTTGCTTGGTGCTTCTGCAGAGCAAAACACTTTTTGCTGCACAGTAAGAAGGGTGTCATGAAGGAGACAGACAAAGCAGGAGTCTAACAGCCACTATTTTATTACAATTAAATCAGCTCTCCTTCCAACACAATAAAATTCCAGGTTCAGATGTTGGTTGGGAAAATACTGCAGAGCCCATTAGCACAGGGAGGAGACCTGAGAAACAAGGGAGAATGGATACAGGTACTTGTCAGGAAGAACAAGGGAAACCCCTTCCAGCCCCCCTCATCTCCTCTGTTGCCCTTTCACAACAGATATAGGGCTCTAGAGGTTGAGGGTGAGGTGATCTTAGGAACAGAAGTAATACCATCTGGAGGGTGGACTAGAGCAAATCAGTCCCCACCCTCACATCAGAACTTCTATCAAAAAAAAAAAAAAAAGACCAACAACACCCAAAACCCACAACAAAACACAAAAAAAACCCTCAAACACCAAAAAAACCCCAGGAGGGTAATTGTTATTGGTGACTCCCTTCTGAGAGGAACTGAGGACCCCATATGTCGGCCAGAACCCTCCCACAGGGAAGTCTTCTTGCCTCCCTGGGGCCTGGGTCAGAGATGTTGCCAAAATGCTGCCTAATATAGTGCAGCCCTCTGACTACTATCCCTTATTGGTTATGCAGGTGTGTCCTGGTAGGGCATAAATCCTGCCAGATCAGTTCAAACTCCTGCTCTCCTCCTCTCGTTGCAGGTCCAGGAGTTTGATGGATTGAGCAACACAATGAAGGGTTTGGCCCCAACAAAGCTGCCAGGGCTAAGGACTTAGCACCACCAAGTCAGGTGTCTTGTGCTGCCCCTCAACGTGCCTAGATGGACACATAGAGACAGAACTTTGAATTCATTGGCCAAAACAATGGATGCTAGTGCCTATTGGCCAGTTGCACTTTCAAAATAGTGTATTTAATGGGGTTGATTTAGAAAACGTTCACTCCTTTTCCTGCGACCTTCACTGGGACTGGAGGTCTACTCACAGCTCTTTAAAGGCAGCCACATGCTGCAGTGTGTTGTGCAGCTTACACCAGCAGCCTCACAGCGAGGCAGCTCTTTCCTCCTTCTCTACCAGGAATACTTCGTATCTCTGCTCCAGCACCCAGTGAGTACACAAGCTAAGACTCCATAGGCATAGTTAGGTTTTTCCCTGTTTCCGGGTTCCTGTTTTCCAAGTTCTGACTGTTTAAACTGTTTAAACTCTTTAATTCCATGTTTACAAAATACCATTTGTGTAACTACTTCCTGTCAACCGAATATCCAAAGAATCTCAGGGAATTTTCCCAATTTTTTTAATACTGATAATAAAAATTAATATTCATAATAATCGATTGTTGATTTCCAAATCAAGGTGGGAAGTGATGAGCTAGATAACAGAGGTCTAAAAGCAGTCAAAAGGGACTTCAAGGCACTGGGAAAAGTAGTTGAGAGACAGGGAGCACAGGTAATTTTTTTCAATACCTTTAGTTGCAGGTAAGAATGCTGAAAAAAATGGGAAAACATGTCTGATTAACACGTGGCTCAGAAGCTGGTGCCACCAACAAAATTTTGGGTTCTTTGATCTTGGGGAACTTTATACAGCTCTGGTTCTGCTAGTGACAGAGGGGGTACCTCTGTCTCAGAGGAGGAGAAAGATCCTGGCACACAAGCTGGCAGGGCTTGTTGAAAGGGCTTTAAACTAGGCTGGAAGGGGGAGGGGGTCAAACACAGCAGTACTAAAGATGAACCAAAGGAGGCTGAGTGTGATAAGCCAGAGATAGAAGCAAAATCAGCAGCCCAACTGAAATGTATGTACACCAATGCACTCAGTACTGGTAATAAGCAAGAGGAGCTGGAAGCCTTGGTGCAAGAGGCAAACTATGATGCTGTTGCCATTGCAGAAACATGGTGGGATGACTCACACAACTGGAGCACTGTAATCAATGACTACAGACTCTTCAGGAGAGATAAGTGAGGGAGAAGGGGGGAAGGAGTGGCCCTGTATATCAGGGAGACACTGGACATCATGGAAGTAGAGATTAAGGATGATCAGGTGGAGTCCCTGTGGGTAAGAATTAGGGGAAAGTCAACAAGGTGGACATCCTGGTTGGAGTCTGTTATAGACCACCCAACCAGGAAGAAGAGGTTGACTTATTAGTCTTTAAACAGCTGGAGGCTGCCTCCAAGATCATTTGCCCTCATTCTTGTGGGTGAGTTCAACTTGCCAGACATCTGCTGGGAATGTAACACTGCAGAGAAGAAGCAGTCTCGAAAGTTCCTAGAGTGTATGGAGGATAGCTTCTTAACCCAGCTGTTACATTAGCATACCAGGGGTGCAGCCCTACTCGCCCTGCTGTTCACAAATAGAGAAGCACTGGTGGGAGATGTGGTGATTAGCGGTTGCCTGGGGTCCAGTGACCATGAAATAATAGAGTTTTCAATATATGGTGAAACCAGGAGGGACATCAAAAAAACCTCCACACGGGACTTCCACACTGGCTTATTTAAGGAACTGGGAAAGTTCCTTGAGAAATAGCCCTTAAAAACAAAGGGGTCCAGGAAGGCTGGACCTACTTCAAGAAAGAACTCTTGTAGGCACAGGAACAGGCTGTCCCAATGTGCCGGAAGGTGAGCCCATGAGGGAGACAGCCAGAATGGATGGGCAAGGAGCTTGTAAAGGAATTAGGGAGAAAAAAAGAGGGCATATCACCTTTGTAAAAAAAAGGGAAGGTATCCCAGGAAGAGTTTAAAGACGTTGCTGGGTCTCGTAGGGAAAAAAATTTGAGAGGCAAAAGCCCATTTAGAGCTTGGACTGGCCACTGGTGTCAAGGGGAACAAAAAATGTTTCTATAAATATATTAATAGCAAAAGAAGGGTCAAGGACAACCTCCACTCTTTACTGGATGTGGAGGGGAATATAGTAACAAAAGATGTGGAAAAGGCAGAGGTACTTAATACCTTCTTTGCTTCAATCTTCAATAGTGGGAAAGGTTGTCTTCAGGACAACTGCCCTCCTGAATTGGCAGATGGAGCCAGGGACCAGTATAGTCCCGCTGTAATCCAGGAGGAAGCAGTAAGGGACCTGCTGAGGCAATTGGATCCTCACAAGTCCATGGGACAAGAGGGGATCCATCCTAGGGTGCTGAGAGAGCTGGCAGATGAGCTGGCCAAGCTGCTCTCTATCATCTATCAGCAGTCCTGGCTCTCTGGAGAGGTCCCTGAAGACTGGAAGCTGGCCAGAGGAGGGACCAGAGGAGGGACCAGTAAATTACAGACCTGTCAGCCTGACCTCAGTGCCAGGCAAGGTTATGGAACAGGTCATCTTGAGTGCAAACACACAGCACTTACAGGATGGTCAAGGGATCAGGCTCAGCCAGCATGGGTTTAGGAAGGGACAGGTCCTGCCTGACCAACCTGATTGTCTTTTATGATCAGGTTACCTGCCTGGTGAACACAAGGAAGGCTGTGGATGTAGTCTACCTGGACTTCAGCAAAGGCTTTGACACCATCTGCCACAACAAGCTGCTGGCAAAGCTGACAGCTCGTGGCGTGGACAGATCCACTCTGAAATGGGTCGAGAACTGTCTACAGGGCTGGGCCCAGAGAGTGGTGGTGAATGGTGCCACATCCAGCTGGTGACCAGTCAGTAGTGGTAGGCCCCAGGGATCAGTGCTGGGCCCAATCCTGTTTAATATTTTTATTGATGACCTGGACAAGGGGAGTGTGTCCAATATCAGTATATTTGCAGATGACACCAAATTAGGAGCAGGTATTGATCTATTGAAGGGTAGCAGGGGGCACAACCACATGGAAAGTTAATGTTTTAGTAAGGTACCAAGGATCTCACTGAGGACTTAAAAGTAAGCTAGGTTAAGTAAAATTAAGCAGGGAGAGTAGACTCTTTCATCAGATTTGAAGCTCATGAAAGCCAGGGAATCTTATGGCTGGATAAGGAGAATAATAGAATAATAGAATTGGTTCAGCTGGAAAAGATTTCTAAGATCATTGGGTCCCACTGTCAAACTGATACCACCATGGCCACTAAACCACATCCCAAATTTCCATGTCCACGTGTTTCTTGAACAACTCCAGGGATGCTGACTCCAACACCTCCCTGGTAACCTAATCCAGTGCCTAACCACTCTTTATGTAAAGCAATTTTCCTTAATGTCCAATGTCAACCTCCCCTGGAACAATTTCCGGCCAGTTCCTCTTCTTCTATCACCTGACACTAGGGACAAGAGATCAACACTTGCCTCACTGCAACCTCCTTCCAGGCAGTTGTAGAGAGCAATGAGGTCTCCCCTCTTCTTCAGACAACAGCATGTATTGGCATTAAACAAAACAAAAAGTTATTCTAGCCAGTAATGACATTTTTTCTATTGTTTAGGATTTTTTTTCTTGCATTTTTCCTTTTCTCTGATGTGACAAAACCATTGCTTCTAATACTACACTGAAATCAGTCTTAGTCATTACTTCTAAACCCATGCTTCAGTAACATCTCTAGGGGGTTACCTAGCACATATTGGACTAGTCTGGAAGTGTTCTGTAGGCATATTACAGTATTGGCTCATTTTTCTTGCAATTTACAAGTACCTTATTTCAGAATTATTAAAGCAGGGAAATCTCACTGGATTTTGTGTTCTTTCTGTGCAAGTACCAAGAGATCCTTAAAATATTTTAGCAACTACAAAATCTGTTATCAGGCATGCCAAATAATCTCCACATGAATGCATTTCCCTTTTTTCCACTAAACAATCTCATCCTAGTTACTTCCTGAATTTCAGCCTGACAAAAATCTGGTCCAGGGTCATTTTTCACTAGTCTAATAGCAATGTGTTTAACTGCATGGAATTGTTTCAGTGGAACAGCAGCCCTCCAGAATAATTTTTTCAACAAGCCTCCTTCAGCATCCTTCAGGCATGGTCTACAAAAGCCTATTTCTCACTCTTGAGGAGGTACAGACAGGTATGGACAAAAGTAGAATGTATATATGCACAGAGCACATCAGTAGGAAGCCTCTGCAGAGAAATGAAGGAAGAGTGGTGACATACGGCTTTGAGGTGAAGCTGGAAGCAGTAGCAAGAAGCCAAAGACCAAGTGAATGACCACAGTACACTCAACAAGGGACAATACCCAGCCACAAAAGAAACACCTGCCCAACTCTCAGGGACTGCCACATGAGAGAAATTATGGTGAAAGCTGTGCAGCTCTCTGTTGCAGATCTCTGTCCTGACTAGAATGTGTTCACTGATGCTCTATCTTCCTCACCCAGGCCTTTCCTCACTGCTTCTTCCTGGCAGTGCTTCCAGCAGATAATTAAAAGCAACATACAACCTTCAGGATATGTACCCTACTACACTCAAAGCTCACTTCTAAATTTTAGAGCTGCCATTGTAAAGCATGATAGCAGAAACAGTTATTCCTGCAAGAATGGAAGTACAGATGTAAAAGATAAAGCATGATTTATCTATCAGATTTATTAATTAACTGCCAGCCACCAATGAGCAGATATAGGGGCAGCAAAATGTTGCTGGTTTTCCACTAACATTTGCTTGTTTTCAAACAATTGTAGGATCACAATTTTGGAAAGCAGCAAAGGCAGACCTTTTCAAGATGTGTTTTCTAGCTCGATTACCTTGTGCCATGACACTGGAGAAACTGCAATACTTACTGTCAGCTGAACATCTTCCATGTCGGGTGGAACTTCCCCATTTCTCCAAATACAGACTGCATCAGGCCCCTAAAAATCTGTGTCCTTCTCAGAGTTTCAGGTTCTCTAATTGTAATGAATGGACACAGGCACAAAGAAGTCTACAGCAAACAATTTTACAAACAAGTTCCCAAGTATTAGTTTCCTTTTAACTTCTTCCTTTGCACAGTCTGCCCAGAAAAAGATGAAATTCATAGTAACAAAGCTCAGTATTTTCACACTGACTTAGATATGCTCAGGTTTTGCTTTTCTAGAAACGTCCTGTGAGAGCCCAAGCGTTTCCATCGCCTCAAACACTGCCACTGATGGCCGGGCGTGTGCAGGGCACTTTGCACATCCCTGGCACCTACTGCCCTGCCCCGCTCCTGCCAGGGAAGCAGGAGAGAGCGGGGGGGCGGAGAAAGCCGCTGGGCTCCGCTCGGCTCCCCTCTCCTCATCCGCCGCCGCTCCGCACTGCCTGCTCTGCACTGCCTGCTCTGCACTGCTCCGCGCCTGTTGATTCGTGCCGCTGCCTGCGTGCCTAGAGGGCTCCGCGGCAGGCAGCCTCCGCGGCAGGCGGCCACGGGGCGCATCTCTGCTCCTGCCGCGCCGCCCGGCCCCCATGGCTGCCTGCGCCCCGCATTCAAGCCACCCGGCACTGCCCTGCTTCACGCTGCCTGTGGCCTAGAGCACACAAGCCAGGGAAATGGTGCTATCCCTTCTCTTTGATAGTATTTTCCCCACTGCTTTCGCCACTGCTTTTCCCTCCCATTTTCCCTCTTTGTCTCACAATCCCAGTTCGTCAGCCATTTGGCGTTGTTTCGCCTTCGCTTACTCCAATTATGTGAGCCTTGGCGCGGCTGCTCCCCGCCCCGTGCTGAGCAGGGTTGGTAAAGGGAGGACAGGGTCCTGCCACGTCTTAGCAAATACGCGTATTAGGAGAGCAAAGGAAGTGTTTAGAACCCCCTCGTTTAGTTTAGGAAACACCTTGCAGTATCGGCTGTCACAGAAAGACTGAGCCCTTCGGGAGGAATTTTGTTCTGTCTGCAGCACTTCTTTCAGCTATTTGCCCACAGACTGTACCTAGGAGCACCCTCCATGCCAGCCACATTACTGTCTCCACTGAGAACTGATCTAATTTCAGTAAGAATGGGCTTTACTCCTTTGCTGAGTGTGTCTGGAATAGATAGTCGGGTCCCTACACAGGCAGTGTCTACAGTGCCCCTCAATAGTATGTAATTGCAAATACAGCAGCAATGGAGTACTCAGATATAAGCTTGTCAAAGAATAAGAGATTTCCTGGCAAGCAAAAGTGCTTCATGGCATGAGCTACAAACATTGCTTGGTGATACAATGATAATATACAGCATTAGACATCACAAAGTGACAGCAGAATGTAAGAATGTTGACCAAACTAGAAAAAAAAATGGTCTGGACTAGAATGGAATATTTGAGCTAAAGCACTGATATAGTAACCAGTATTTCATTTTTAATACTGTTTTTGTAAGACAGATTCCTTGAGGTTTCATTCAATTATTTCAACTTCATAATTTCCACTTATTTGAAGGAACGTGCCACAGAATTTTTCCATAAGCAGCTTGATGTACTCACCACAAAACAGTCCTCAACCTGTAACTCAGCTAGCTTGTTATTTATCGTTTTGTGAATATCAAACTATAGAGTCCTCTTAGTCTGGAGGGAGATGAAATAACTCACATTTTCTAAATTCACAAATTTTGAACACAAAAATATTTATACAGTTTGCAATTACTTTTTAAAAGCATCAGTTAAATTTCTGAACACAACTCCATCACTTTGGTACTGAAGCAGTCCCCCAAGTGGGAAGATTGTTCCACAAACACTGCGCGGTGATGCCAATGTGAAATGTTCTCCATTGTATGGCTATGACAGTGAGAATGTCATTCAGAAAACTTCACCATGGTCTTCTCTAGTAGGACGGTAAGCACTGGGGATTGACAGTAACAGAGGGGCATCTCACACTCAGGAATGCTAAATTGTTTTTTCTTCTTAAATATATAATACAGAATTCCTCCAAAAAGTAATTATTTCAATCTTTAATGTGAATTATCTACTCCAATTCACTGGTGAGATATTTTTTTTTATAATAATAAACAATCATAATTATTTGACAGGTCCACAGAAAATAATATAATAATTTGTAAACTGAGATTTTGTGGGGTTTTTTAAAGCTGTTTTCACTTAAAGGAGGTGAGCCTATATCTGATTCATAGAAAGAATTGGGACCTACATCCAGAGAATTTTATATGGAACAACTGATGGATTTGATCACTCCAAGTTTCAAGTTTAAGGAAGATGTTGCTTTTGGCATCAGATTTTCGATTAGACAACATTATGGCAGAGGCTAAAGATACCACATACGTGCACTAGGCTTTCATCACAGAGATGGGAAAGAAAGAAATACTGTAATTAAGTCCATGCATTATATCACACAATGAATTATTTTACACGTGTAAAATTTTAGTTTAAATTAGCTAGATGGAATAAAAGCATCAATACCTTTATGATCTCCTGCATTCTTCTGCTGATGATGTGTGTTCCAATCCACAGGACAACACAGGAGTATGACATATACCAAAGAAAGAAAGCTGCCAAAGTGTAGCATCCTTGTAGATGAATTACAGAATTATTTTTTTACATGCTCCCTCTCTTTTATGCATATAAGTCATAAAATAGTTTGCTGTAGACCCTGTATATCATTGGAGCGGGTTCAATGATATTCAGTATATATTCAGTAATACTGAAAATACATCAACTGACTTCAGCCCAGTTTCAGAAACAAACAAACAAACAAAAAAATTGAGCAGAATTTTCTCTAAATGCATAATTAAAAAAGTGCATTACTGCTACACAACAGACACAACAATGTCTCTTTGAGCTCAAGGAAACTACATATATTTTTTTCTTATGTAATTTAATCATTATATTAGTGTTTTTTAAAAATATCCTACTTTCCCATCTAATTATAAACCTAACTATTATTTTAAAGTAAGGTATACTGCTGAGGAAATTATTGTCTCCCACTTGTAGCATCAAGGGTCTTTATTTAACTTTGAAGTAAAACAAGAGCTAATTTAGGTACAAGAAGGGCGAGTCTGGTTATGTAAGCCTTGGGATGAAATTTCACTGGAAATGAAACATTTCAAATGAAAATCAGCCTGTTATACTCGCCTTTTCCTTGGGCCTAGAAGCAATACAATTGCAGCTCATCCACTCAATCACTTCTGACTTTCAGAGTTTTGGTTTTTTTTTCCAGAGGGGTGTTTAAATGAGATACTTAAATGTATTTTATGCTGAGCAGTCCAAGTACATGCATTAACAGAACTGACTTTGGGTCTTTTACCTAAGAATAATTACAGAAATAATTTTATCTGTCATGTGGGGAACTCAGAATAAAATGAGCTGTCACGAAGTGTTGTGTCATGTCATCATACACATGCACACACACATGCTGCACAGGAGGAATGCTGCAGTTGTTCACTTTCTGTCCTGTCTAAGAGGCACAGCTTTGCTCTGGGAATGTGCTAACATTAGATTTCCCACTAGAGCCTTTTTAATTGAGAGATATTTTTCCTGTATCATAGAGGCAGTTCTGTTCTTGAAACTGTACTATGTTCAAACTAGAGGCACTCTCGTCCAACTCCTTTTAAGCAGTGGAAGAAAGGAAGAAGAGGTATGGCAGACATTCTGACAAGAAGAAGCAAAGCAACATATATTTTCAACATTTTGCTTACATAATTTTGTGTTCCAGAAACCCTTGAGATTTGCATTGCTTTTGACTTCACTGAACATTTCAGGTCTACCAATTCCAACTCACATATCCACTGTCAGATGGAGAGCCCTGGATTTGTTACTACAGCTCCCTTTTCAACTTAAGTAGCTTGGTCTCATTCTTTCCTAGAATTAATGAAATAGTATAAAAGCTACTTAAATGCATTTTAAAAAGCAAAGCGGACTACTCCAAGCCATATACACAGATGAACTGGAATAATAATGAAAAGAGTTTTTGATTTGCTCATTTTGAACTGATTCTCAGACGATATTCCTACAAAATGTATCGATATGACGTATCAATATGCAAGCAACTAGGACTCTAGGATTACCATACAAGTAACTTTATAAAGTTCCAGGTGAGCATAAATAAACTGGAAGTTATTTTCAGTCATTCTGATATAAAATTTAAAAACTTAATTACCAGAAAGATGTTTTCAAATTCAGTACTATTGTAGTCTCACTTAACCAGGCTATGAACACTGAAAAATAATTGAGTGTGAAAGTTATTGTAACTTAAGAAAATTGAAATGGAAGCAGTGACAGTGACAGCCACATCTGAGCTGCATGGAAGTGTGCCAGCTAAGGACCTTCATACTGACTGCTATGGTGAAAAACAATCACACACAGATGTTCTCATTCTTAGCTGCAGTATCTTAGTCCTGTAATAAAATCATTCTTATTGTATTTAATCCATTTGAGTTTAATATGTCACAATTTATTTAATTATATATTTCATATTACCTGTGTCTACATTTTCAATTCCACCATGCAACAAACTGTATTTCACACCCTGTGTACACTTACTAATTGCCAGGTGCCATTTTATAGGGTCATGATATATTTGTATTCAATAGAAACAGCACATACATGCCACAGTGATGTTGCTATAATAGGCACTGATTAGGAAATGTTGTTTGGAAAACCACTGTTTGAAATGGCATTGATGAAAAGAAAAGTCAACTGAAAGAATCTCCCCAATTAATTGAGGAGTTTAATAAATAGACCTATGAGATAAAGAACACATCTACCAAAAACACTCAGTGTTAACATTGCTGCTACAATTAAAGTAAAAAAATAATGTTGCCATTCCTTCTAGATTGGGAAGAATCAAGGTAGGGTTTTTATAGTTAGAAATTATTATGAAATCGATTATTTCTGATTTTTTTTCTCCTCGTGTTTATCAATGCAGCCTTTTCTAAATAAATTAATAAAAACAAAACAACAAAAACCAAAGAAGAAAGTGAAAAGTATCAAGTTTTCCTAGAAATGGTAGTGATTTATTACCTATTTCTTGTCAGGAAAACACACCTTCTTCCCTTCAAGTCCAAGGAAAGCCTGCTTAGTTTTAGGCTAAGATTTTCACAGTAGAGGTGCTTTAGTTCCAAATCACCAATGGCCAAGGAAAGAGAAAAAAAAAGAAAATCTAAACTTCCATTTCTGATTCATAAAATAAACCTGGAAAAGTCCTTGTTAGGAACTTCTAGAACTGTTTGTTCTGACTTGGAATGAAAATTCCAAACCTTAGTTATTTCAGATGTGGACCATTTTTAGCTCCTGTAAGTGCTGAACCAGAGAAAGGTCAGGTTACCTCAGAATCATTGTATTGTTTTTAAGTGGAAAATCACACATTGCTGCTGAGTGTAGGACATGTGCACTATTCTATATGTCTATTAGATTGCCATGCTTTTCAGGAAATTTCACTTGCAAAGATGCAATTAACAGAAACAGCCTTTTTCCCTCCAGGTAGATCATTACTGCCAGGCCTAATTTACTGATATTTTGCAGCAGATGATCAGATATTAACTTCTGTAGGACTTGCACAGGCAAATGTGTTTGTAACAGTTGTCTATTACATTTTAATCTCACATTCCTCACAGTAATTTCATTGACTTTCCTTAATGACAGGTTTTGCCCTGTATGTAACTGTAGTTATAATTAAGTTGTACCTCAGCTAACCAACAGGAAGCAATGTAACATCTAGAAATCACTTTCTTTTTTTTTTTTCCAGAGTGTTCTAGTTTAACACAGTCTTTCCCCTACAGCATGGAAGTGAAGGAAAGTAACACATACACCTACATATAAAAAAGCCTCCAAATTGAGACAGAGTTGAGATGATAACATAACACACAATTACCTTCGCCTATCTCCAGAGAAAGCGCAGCAGAAAGCAGCAGCAAGCAGAATCCACCAAGCTAAAAACCCGAGCCAGGGAGCTACTCCCCCATCCCTCCCCATCTGGCTGCCATCCCAGCAGAAGAGAGCCACCAACCAAAACACAGGAACCCAAAAGCAGCAACAGGAACAGGAAGCCTCTCGTGTTACAATCTAAACTCCAAGCCCTATGACACTTTGCTCCAGCCAGCACTTGCCTTCTGAAGTGGGCATGAGGCAGAATAGTCTGAACAAAAGCGGATGAGAACTCGACCTATGACAAAATATAAGCTTAAAAGCCTAAACTAGTAAGTCCAAATCAGCTATCAGTGATAAATCCTGAGTAATAAATAGGCTCCTGTGGTCGTGCCATGCTTCTCTTTGTGTGAATTACTTGCAAAATAAATGTGTTTTCTTTTCATATATCCACATTCCTCATGATAATCTGTTCCTGCAGTAGGTCAGATGAAAACTATCATAGTTGAAAATATCAGGAGAGCATCACAAACAGTTTGTGATGGATGAGCTGTCCGTATATGCCAAACAAGCAACAAGAAGATATCCTTCTGTTCAGGGGTCCCAGACACAACAGTGCTTGTTGCTCAGTTGCTGAAGCCATGAGTTATTTAATGATGGTCAGCATATTATGTTACAGAGGAAAAAAAGCTTTGCTCTTTCAAGGAGTCTCCTTAATTTAGTTCAATTTGCAGAGATACTGCTACTTATTGTAAACTCAATGAAAACTACCATTTTCTGTTTCCTATACATTTAAATTTTCTAACATGCTGCAAAACTCTCTATTCAAACTGCATCACTCCCTTTTAGAGTCAATTGTCAAAAAAGCATGAGTTTGTAAGGGTAGGTAGATTAATAGATGCTGAGGATTTCCGGCATCTTGGAAAACACAGAAGTTTAGGCTGCTGGTGTATAAGAGCAACTTGACATCTTTATTGTCAGTTGTCACAGTGCAGCTTGAGTAACAGCCAGAAAAAAATGTGAAACCTAGAGAGTGGCTGTTTGGCTCCCACATTTTTCTGGGCTGGCCATAACACGAATTGCTCATGTGCTCACTTTTAAGCTTATGGTCACAATAATCACATTTCATTTACAAGGCGTGACTGAAATTGTTGACTATGCTGTTGTCATTATAAAATAGAACTGTAGTATCACCAACAACATAGCAAAAGATCAGATATTTGTTTAAAATCTTAGTCTCTAACTTCTAGAATCAGATTAGACTTTCACTCTGACAGAAAATTAATTTAAACCCTTGTTTTGTATAAAAAGCTTTTGAATGTGAGGTCTAAAGACTTGGAAAATCCACTCAGTACTACTATGTAGACATGAATGAACTGGAGTTTAAGCACTGGAAAGCTAAAAATTGATTTTTGCAAAAACAGGAGGCAACTCTATTTTGTGGCAGCTAAAACTTGCCTCAGATAGTCAAAGTTTCCACAGCTGATAAAAGACTTCTGTTCCACAGAATTTTTCAACATTTTGAGATATATTACTCCAGATTATTTTGATTTTTAATATATTATTATTCCTCAGAAAATTCAGATTTTAATCAAGTAAGAAACATTTAAATTTCCTAGACGAGACATTTTATGCTTCTTTAAAAAACACTACTTGTGTGTGTTAAGTGGAGTACTAGAAATTAGAAAAATAGAGCAGTACAATGTACATCTTCAATCAAACTTTCTTAACAATTACTTTCTGACAGTCTTGAACTGAGCTATTAATTGTCAGTTCAGTATTGCATTCCATTTCCTTAGATGAGATTTAGAGCCGAATGAAGCAAGGCACAGGGGAAGATAGCCACAACATAAGCCTTCCAGGCTTTTATGTTTAGATCAGAGGGTATTGATTTACTATTCTGAGGATGAAGAAAATAGAAAGACTTTAAGTGCTGAGATCAGTGACAGCTCTGACTTTTGCTCTGAGTTCCACCATCTTTATTCAAAATAAGTCAATATGCACATGCAAATCTCTGAAAGGCTTGGAAGTTTCTGGAGTAGTATTTCATCTTCTGGAACAATTGCAGCAAACAAAATGAATTATGCAAGCAGCTCTCAGCTTGCACTGGAAGGTGGCAGAACAAGGTCGATAGCATATTGCAGAACAACAGGGGGGAAGGCAATTGGTTACTAGCACTGCAATGAAGCTTTGCTTTCAGAAGCAGAATTAAGACAATAAACAGAAACTAATTTTGGCCTCCCCTGGTGCAATCCCCAAACCTAAGTGTCAAATCTCACTCAAGAAAAGTTCCATGGAAAGAAGAAGTGCAGAACAATGTGTTTCCTCCCAAATCTAACACCTAGGGAGTATGGAGAGTGCACATGACTAAACTTTGGAGTCCTTAGATGATGCTATTTCAATTGGATGCACATATACCAGTACAGTTTTATCCTGTTCCTAAATTCAAAGAAAGTCATCATCTTGTGTCTGAAAAACAGCAGATTTTTAATCTGCAACTGGGTATCTTGACTTTGATAGAAGATAAGTTAAAAAAAGATCAGGTTTTTTGTCCATAGGAATTTTTTTTTGTAGGCCATAAAATGTTAGCAAAAAGGTTTTTCTAAAATGAGCAAGAGCAAATTGACATATTTCTCTGTTTCTACTCAAATCCACATAGCCACATTTTCATTCCTTGTCTGCAGTACTCATTAACTCTTCATTCAGGTTTTATGAAGAACCCATTTATGGTTAATAATAAAGATCATCTGTCCAAGAACAGCCAGCAACAGAGACAGCAGCAGCTTTGGTACCTCTTTAGCAAAGGTTCTTTCTTCCCAGTGGCACCATTTCTGCAGCTTACAAGAAAGCAGCAGCCGTGTAAAAAGTCTCTTGAACAAACCTTTATCGATTACTTCACTGAACCTATCAGAAATAATAATGCATAATTTCTCAAGCAATAATGTCCATCACCAGTTGAAACCTCAAAGTACATGAAAGCATCCAGAGAGCTAAGGGTGAAATATGCTATGGCTATGCAGAGACCAGAAAACTGCTCTGCAGAGATAAAGTGCCCAGAGGAAGAATATCTGGATCACTCATTAAAAGCCAGGACAAGAGTGCTGCTACAGTTATTCAGATGAATAACAGAGTTATTGGATCACATCTGAGAACTCTGTATAGTCTCCCCAGACTACTCCATCTGTACTGATTTTTTTCCCTGAATCTAAAGGAGTCTTCCATATCAAGCTACAGTGGATCTTGCCCCCTCTACATTTAGCAAGTTTAAAGACTTTTTAACAACCTTCTATCTCAAGGCAAAATCACTCTGTACATAAATCCAGGGCTAAAACATAAAGAAATACTGAGAGCAATCTTAAGACCTCAAGATGTCACAGAAATGATAGTCAATGTATTGTTAAGATCCTGTGATCTAGATGTTTAAAATTATCCTGAGACAATTTAGGAAATTTAAGAAAAAAACAAGATAGGTAGGACTCAGGAGCCTTCATCCCCCATCCCTCCCCTGTCACTCGATTACTCTCAGCTGCTTTTTGGCCTCAGAATGAATGCATGAGCTTAAACTGGGACTGTTTACACATATGTTAGGAAGAGAGGAAGGCAGAAAAAAATAAGAGCAATGTACAGAGGAAAGGGACCTCAATAAACAAATCAATTTCCTCTCACGATATTGCAGTGACAGCAACCACCCAACAATATTTATTATGTTGTTTTATAAAAATGAATGACTACACTGTGAATTGTTACAATACTCTGAGTATCCCTCTGCAGGATAGATGTCACAGTAAGGAAGAGCCCAGTCTGACTCCTGCATAAACAGGGAGAATAGAATTCATCCCCTTTGGGCAGCAGGAGGGAATGGATGAGTGAAAAAGTCCACTCAATACAAAGAAGGATGTTTTGTGTTACAGACACTGTATCTTATTAAATGTGAAGTACTTGTGTGGTTGTTGTTTATATGGCATTGCTCCGAACATGGAATATCATGGTCTCAGGTTAGAAAAAAATTTGGTGTTATCAAATACATTTAATTTCTCAGCACTTCTGCAAAAGTACAAAGGTGCAAACACAATGACCGTTGTCTTACAGGCACTGTAACTACATGTACAACTATATTGTAAATGAGAATTATACAAAGAAACACCAAAGATGCTGCAGAAAATACTTAAAAAAAAAAAAAANCTGAATGTTTCATGACAGCATAATAATAGCACCCATAAAATATTTAAATGTACTAGAATCTATTGTGGAAAAGGGGAAAAAAAGCACTAGATAAATCTGATTACTATATTGGCAATGGTATGAATGAAGAAAACAGTTCTTACCAATAATTAGAATAGCTGTATTTGCCTAAAGCGTGATTGTTTTAAACTGTACTGACACATGCAAAGAGAGGAAAAACATAAACTGAAGAATAGGAGAAATGTTTGGAGACTCCATCGCAAATGTTATTTGAAGGACACTTTATCTAGTGTCTATCAGAAGAATTAGTCATTGCAATAATTACGTCCTTCCTTCCTAAAGCAGAGTGCAAGGCATTTCTGCAGTGGCTTTCTGAAACAGCTCATTGAGTCACACTAGTTAAAACAGCCCTGCTGTGACCTTAGTGACTGAAACATTGTAGTTTGCAACTGGCTGTCATCAACACCCATTGAAAAGACTAAAACCCACATTCATCCTCTTTGTTTAAGCAACAGGTCTCATTTTCACAGCAGCCCAAAGCCGCCGGAATGCTGGCAAATTAACTGGAGCATGCAGCCTTGCGAAGCTTTCCTGAACGTTGCTCATCAGGACGTGTTTGCAAACACAGCCTGTAAGAAAGCCCTGGCAAGCGCCGCTGCGCTCTGCGGTTCACATCCAGCCATTTCTTGCTTCAAATACAAATCTAATGCTTACATTACCTTCAAACTATTAGCCTGAGTAATCTCAGGGGAATAGCAATTACAGATAAAAAGTCTTTCATCTCAATTAGGCTGAGTGTAGAAACGGTAAGTAGAGACTAAGTTTCCACAAATGAAAATCTGCTACCATTAAAGAGATCATGATTTGTTGTTGTTACACACTGGCGCAGAGAAATAATTACAAAACGGCGATTTCTCCAATCGGGATTCAGCAGCACTTGAAGTTTGAATGTTTATTTTTTAATCGGTCTGCAGGGCAACCACAGTGATGGAATGGGAAACAGATCTGTACATCTCTGTAAATCATAAGCTAGTCTCAATTTCACTGAAGAAAACTGAAGTAGTTAAGAAATCAGCATTTACTTGGAGATGAACCAGCTGTCATCTGCATTCAGGGCTGCACATAGAGGCACTGTCTCACACAACCCTCAGCCTTACTGATCTTAACCATGGAACATCCCACTACAGCTGTAAAGGAATACTGAGTCACCCTCACTGCCCAGTTAATGAAAGTAGGCACTTCCCAGACTAATTTTGTATGTGCTGCAAACTGAGACTAAAGTGAAAATGGAATAAACTTTTCCCTTTAAATGTCAAATTAATCAAGTTTTCTAAACAAATATTTTAGCACAAGTAGAGTCTAAGTCACTTAGACAGGGAAGCAGTGACTTCCTGTATATTTTATAGGTTGCTCAGTAAAACTTTTAAATAAAGATTTACTTACTATTGTCTTGAAACAGTTTTTACCATGAGATACTCTGCCTGGTTTTGCAGTAAGTCTTCCCCTACAGCTTCTGCAGTGTTTTATGCATTAGTGTGCTTTCAGTGAACTAGGAAAAATCCTGACTGATAATACACATGAGTTGCTAATGGATGAATGATGTAAATTAAACATAGTATTAAAGTGCTGTGAAACCTAGTTACCAGGAAAAACAACAGTAATTAACATCATTTCCCTCCATTTACAATTTTCTGTTTGATAATGACCCTCTTCTTTCTCCAGCAGCTTGTTGCGCTTAACCCAAAAGTCAGCAATAGACAAAAAGCACTTGTCCTTCAGCACTTTGTCGCCAAGAAGCCTCTGCAATATTGGTACCCCATAGTTATAGCTACAGAAATGCATGTAAGAAGCTGTTATGTCCTAATCACAAAATTATTTCCAGCCTGTTACCCTGCATGCAGTCTGGCTTGATGGAAAATAATGACTCATTAACCAAATCATCTTCTGCTTTTTAAAGTATCGTAAGAGAAATCATTATGAATGGCCTAAATTACATCTAAGTAACTAGTCTGCAAAGAAAAATTAATCTAATCTGGGTTTCGGCTTTTAAAAAAGCTCAGTGAACTGGTCACTGACTGCTTTTGGTATTTTCAAAGACAATTCTTCTTCAAAATATTTAGAAAACTTACTGCAATTCACCCTGAATTGGTCAGAAGAACTATGCATAATTCCATACATTCTGGAATTACAGGAGTGAAATAGACCTACAAATACATCTCTCACTAATACAAACTTCTACTTAACTGATGAGGAAGTTCTTCACTGTGAGAGTGGTGAGAGCCTGGAATGGGTTGCCCAGGGAGGTGGTTGAGGCCACTTCCCTATCCCTGGAGGTGTTTAAGGCCAGGCTGGATGAGGCTGTGGCTAACCTGATCTAGGCAGGGTGTCCTTGCCCATGGCAGGCGGGTTGGAACTAGATGATCCTTGTGGTCCCTTCCAACCCTGACTGTTTCTATGATTCAATGATTCATTATTTGTGAATAATTGTGCTGGAGTGCAGAGGAGGGCAGTGAAGCTGTGGAAGGGCCTGAAGAATAAATGCAATGAGGAGCAACTGAGGAAGTTGAGGATTAGTTTGAAGAACAGCCTGAGGGGTGACCTTATAGCTGTGTACGGCTACCTGAAAGGATGTTGTGGAGAGGCTGCTGCTGGTCTCTTCTCACAGGTAATTACTGATAGAACAAGAGGGAATGGCCTCAAGCTGTGCCTGGGCAGGTTTAGACTGGACATTAGGAAAAATCTTTTCCCAGCAAGAGTAGTCAGGCTGGACTGTAGTCAGCAGTCAGAATGGACTGCCCCAGGAGGTGGTTGAGTCACCAACCCTGGATGTGTTTAAAAGTCTTTTGGCTGTGGTGGCTAGGAACATGGTTTAGGGTGAACCTCGTAGAGAAGGGGTATCAGTTGGACTTGATGTCCCGAGAGTCTTTTCCAATCTGGATGTTCCTTTAATTCTGTGCTGTCTTTGCACTCAGTTTCCATTATAGTTTGTGCAAACTAACCTCATCTTGTCAAAGGTTTGTAGCCTCCCTAGTCATGCTGCTAATGCATTCCCAAACTGATCAGTAACATCTTACTCCTGCATCATGCTTCTTCATACAGCAGACTGTGGAATAAAGTAGGTATACTCATTTTTTTATCACTGATGATAAGCTGAGATTTCAACAAGCAACTCAACAAGTTTGCAGTTCTAATTCCAGTGACTTCCCTGGAAATGGTTATTTTTACAACAGGTTCTTGGGAGAAGAGATGTAAGTCTTTACCAATACGTTTACAACTTTATGTTGTAGGACAAAGCATGATTTTATTAAAATTTTAGCTTCCTTTTTATTGTTCCTTTTTAGATGCAGATAAATACCTAATTAGCTTTGCCAAATTCATATTAATCTGGAGCCCTCTGTTAAGAGGACAGAGCGCCCACCACAAGAAGGATGTGGAACTGTTGGAGAGAGTCCAGAGGAGGGCCACAAAGATGATCAGAGGGTTGGAGCACCTCTGCTATGAGGACAGGCTGAGAGAGTTGGGGCTTTTCAGCCTGCAGAAGAGAAGGCTTCGAAGAGACCTCATAGTAGCCTTCCAATATCTGAAGGAGGCCTACAGGAGGGCTGGGGAGGGACTATTCACAAGGTCTTGTAATGACAGGGCGAGGGGGAATGGGTTTAAACTGGCAGAGGGGAGATTTGGCTGGGATGTTAGGAGGAAGTTCTTCACAGTGAGGGTGGTGAAGCACTGGAACAGGTTGCCCAGGGAGGTTGTGGCTGCTCGCTCCCTGGATGTGTTCAAGGCAAGGCTGGATGAGGTCTTGAGCGACCTGATCTAGTGGGAGGTGTCCCTGCCTATGACAGGGGGTTGGAACTGGATGATCTTTGAGGTCTCTTCCAACCTAAACCATTCTATGATTCTGTGATTCTCTCCCGAGAAGTCTATTGAACCATAGAACTGCATTTTGTGACAGAAGCAATCAATCACTAACACTGTTATTTCCCCATAAAACAAATCCCAGAACACAGGGCCACAGACAGCTTATATGCTGTCATATTCCAATGTGAAAACAAATCTTGAAGGTGAAAACAAAAGGGAGGAGCAGAGTCTCAAGCAGTTCTGTACATTTCCTGACTAGTTTCCCCATTTCATTCAAACTAAGTACTCTGCCAAGTTACAAAGCCAGCTAAAGCCACAGCCTGTCACACCAACAGTGTAGATAGGATGCAGTCAGTCACCTCAAGTGCACAGATACACTGGAGAGAAAAGAGAAACCAAGTCTCGTAGTCCTGAGGCCAATATTTTGGAAAGCTACAACATCCTACAGCCTTCAGAACAAAGTGTCTTCTCAGGCATATAGCCACACAGACACACCTTAACATGCCTCTGACTTGCAAGGAAATCTCAGCTAAATAAAAGGCAGCAACAGCACCGCTTCAAAAATATTCATACGCATTTATAATAAGTACTTTTGAGAAATATATTTTTCTATCTACAAATCTTACACTTTTAAAATCTGTGTAAAATATTCAGAACAAGCCTCTAAAATGCTTGAATATAATTATAATAGAGAATTAAGATGACTATGCATTACTGAATTGCTATAGACGTCTCATATCAAAACTTCCTTTCCTCTTTATTAGGAGATAGAAGTGTTAAAAGCTGGTATTTTTGTTACATGTTTTGATTTACATATTTAATTTTTTAAAATTGTGTTTATATTACACCACCACAAGAACTGTGAGAAAAGTAATCCTATGCAAGCTCAGGAAACATGGTGTTTACATACAGATATCACTTTTCACCTCTAAAGTTCTGATTCTGTCCATTTCCACATTGTGCTAATTAGAAATTAGAACTTTATTGTAACATTTCAGTTTTTTAAAAGGCCTTTATTTCAGCACTTTTCAACCCAGAACTGCAAGCTGCAGGCCACTTTTACACTGCCTTATTGCAGAAACTCATTTTATTTTATGTAGAATTCTTGTAAAAGAATTGGATACTGATGCATAAACTCTTAAAACATTAGTTTACTAAGAACACACAAACAGGTTATAGTAACAAGAATACATTATTCATTATTTAGCAGACATCCAATTTTTATCTTTATCTTCTCTGCTGTGTCACTGCTTTTCTATGATCTGCTGGATCAAGTCAGTCTGCCAGAGCATCTACTAGGCTCAGGCTTCAGTGGATATTCCAGATTTCTTCATTGGCACTTTTCAGATTACTTTAGGCAGTTCTCAACATTGTCCAACTGCTCCAAAACATTTTAAATGTTACTTCTGACAAGTTATAAAGATTTACTATTGCTGCGAAATCAGATGGTTTGTGTGCCAGTGCAGATAAACAATATGAAAGCATCCTTGGGTGCTTTTCATACTCCAGCAAAAATCAGCACCCACGTTTCGGCATTTGCTTGGCATTTAATTTAAGCTTGCCTGAGACTATGAACTAAAGTCCATATTATAAATAAATAAATAAAAACCCCACAGTGATAAGCTTAAAAGAACTAGAGAATATGTATAGGATTGACAACAACTGTTATCTATCTTACAATAGCAATTCTATGGTATGGCTTCCATCAGTTTATTTCAGGAAAAGTAAAAAATGCTTCATCATGCCCTGCTGAAAAAAAATGCCTACAGAAGGACTATAAATAAAACAATACTATCAGTGGGAGGTAGATCAAGAGAAAATGTGTGCATGAAGGGCAGGAGTTTCAATTTAAAAATTAAAGAAAAGAGTTGCGTAGAAGATAAAAATTAACCGTGAAGAAAAGCAGTAAAAAAATCTGTTTCTCGGCACTCCATTGTAAAAGTGAGCAAAGCCTCGTGTCATATTGTCATAGTTAGGGAAGTCAGAGAGTAACTTGCAAAGAACACTCATATTGGAAGAGAAAACTCTGTGACTTCCTTGTAATAACACAAATGTTATTTTTTTCAGTTTACAGATGGAAGTGCCATCAAGGCCCTTGCGGGCATACTTGACATATGTGGCAGGAAAACATTCATTCAAACATGTCTTTTCTAAACACTAGACACTACTCCTGGTACAGCTCTTGGCACTGACCAGTAGCAGTCGAAGAGGGCTCTAAGAAAGGAAACATCTGGTACCAAGTTATGATTAATTTGAATTTAAACACAAACACTCCCACAAAGTCTGGAGGAGAATTACTATTGCTCCATAACTGTACCTCTTTAGCTAAAGAACAGGCTTTTTAAAGGCTGCAGCAGGAGATTCATTCAAAGCACCTTCCTCTGGCAATGATTCCATGGTAAGGCTTGTAAGAATTGTGCCCATCTTTCACTAGTATGTAAAAATTTTAAAAGGAGGCTTATCCCAGAACTGTGAATAATTTCCACTAAAGCCAAACCAAAGGTTCTAAATATCTCTTCCACACATGGCTTAACTGCAAAAGAGAAACTTTAATTCTTCTAAATAAAGACCTGACAAACCAGCAAAAATAACAAGAAAAGGTTTACAAATTACACCATGGTCTAAATTAATTCCTAGCATCCTGTTTGGTTTCTTGGGGTTTGCCTTGGTTGTTTGGGTGTTTTGTTTGGGGTTTTTTGTTTGTTTGGTTTGGTTTGGTTTTGAGGGATTATGTTTTTTAAGACAATGGGATAAGAGGGGACATTTATTTGGTCGATTGACTGCCATACAATCTTGCAGCAATGAAAAAGTTGTGTTAAACCATGATTTTAACTAGGCTCCTACAGCCTGGTGAATGCCTCTGTAAAGAGCAAGAGGTCTACAATTGGAATTTGAAGTCACGTAGAAGCTGAAAACAGGCAAGAACTGTATTTTCCTTGAGGAACTGCTGAAGATCCACTTAGGAAGCATTAGGAAGACTGTTTTTGTGACTGGCCACATACAAAACATCAGATTAAGGATAAAGGGCAGTGCACAAGTTTATCCAGAGATAAATTCATTGTGGCTGAGGAGGATGTTTTATATGAACAACAGACTATGAACTTGAGTCAGCAATCTGAAACAGATCTGAATGTAGGAGTGAGTCCTCCTTGGAGTGGGAAAACAATTTACCAGTGCTGCATTCTCTTTCCTTTTAGCAAAATGTCTTGAAAGACTTTGAAGTCTTTAATGTTGTTTAAATTACAGTGCATTATAGCAGTGGTACCTTACTATTTTGTTCTTCCACTAACCTTGACATACATCCTTTGAGTTGAGTGCTTGATTACAGAAACAGATTGAAGAGATGCATATTGTGTATATGCCATAGAAGGAGACCCATCTGGCCTTTTTTTTTTTTATTGTAGGAATGCATGTTGAAAAGCCATACATTCAATCAAAAGTACTGCACTGGCATCCTAGAGAGACCTGTTAAAGGTATCGATGTATTACTTGCAAAAGTAAGTATGGATTTTTTTTCTACTGAATAATTAAGAAGTCAGCAAAGCTCTCATAAATCGCTGAATATAAATTACTTCTGCCCAAGGCTACAATAGCTTAAATCTCTTCCTTTCAAAGAAGGCCTTATTTCCCTTCTCCCTCCCTGCCCTCTATTTGAGCATATATATATACACACATATCACAGGACAGGTCTTGAAATTATCTTTTTCTGCCTGTGGCACTGCAAA
Organism: Psilopogon haemacephalus; assembly: GCA_013396835.1. Lineage (NCBI taxonomy): Eukaryota > Metazoa > Chordata > Aves > Piciformes > Megalaimidae > Psilopogon > Psilopogon haemacephalus. The sequence goes on from VWZI01023555.1 coordinate 222,825, forward strand.
AGAAAGAGCTTTAGTACATATAGTAAATGTAATCCTTTCTCACCTTATTTAAGCTTATGAGAAGACAGTCTTAATCATACAAGTACTGCAGCAAAGAAGGGCAGTGAGTAAGGTCTTCAAGTGGAGAATATTACCTTAGTTACCACTGAAATGTATTACACATTTGTTACCACCTGATTTGCTCTTTAGTAGTGTGTGAGCATGTATGGTAGTTATATACTAGTGGTCTGAACTGCCAATTCAGAGGAAAAGAGAAAACAGCTACATAGTCTCGAAATATTTTTCCTGTATTCAGAACAGAAGCATTCAAGTGGAGTAAAAATGTGAGATGTGAACATCTGAGATTTTTCTCACAGAAGTCACTGTCAAACAGCTATCAAATGGAGACAGATTATATCCATACAGAACAGAATGGTACCAAAGGCAAGAAAAGCAAACCAAATTTGAAAGAACACATCGGCCTCCTCTATTCTGTTTGTCTGCATACAGAACCACTCATACTTGGTGGGATGGTGGAACCCGACAAAGCATACAGATAACAAGCCAAAAAAAAAAAGGGTCAGCATTCTGTGTCTGCACTGCAAGGACAAAAACAGGCACCAAATGAAAATATTGGAAATACTGGTAGTGCTTCTGGCATAATGGACAACTAATTGCCCAGGAATCTGGAAGGTACTGTGTTCCTTGGACAGTCCTGCCACGAAGGAGTGTCTTTTAGAAACACTGTACCCTTTTAGGCTATAAAGCTGAAGGAAACGAACAAAGCATTCAGATTGTGTCATACTTTATTCCCAAAATTAAGGCAAAACTAAATACCCCACAAAAGAAAGGAGTAAAGGTGACTAATCTGTGAGGCAGGGATGTTCACAGGCCATAATCCTTTGCTTAAGAAGTGAGGAAAACAAAATAAAATTAATTGCCAGTATTCAGTCTGGTGGAGATCAGCCCAGTGGGAATTTGGAGCTGTCTAACCAAAATGTTACCTGAATATAGGTTACATTTCATCAAACAAACACTGCCATGCATTAGTACTGAAATGAGCTGGTAATGTCATTTGGCAGATTTCAGAAGCAAGGTAACATTAAAGTGTAGTATCAAACAAGAGAAGAAACTTGCAAAAAGATGCTTCAATCTACAATCTACCTTAGATCACTGACCCCATGTACTGAGGTTTCTGGTTTGCTTTTTGCCTACATATGCTTACCAGTGCTAACCCTGCTAATGTCACTGCATCACAACACTCCTGCTTGCCACTGTCCCAAGTTCTGTCTGACTGTCACAGCACCTGCAACCCTAGATAAATCTTGCTCTCACTTTCACTAAGCACATCAACGCTGTACTCTTGCTCACTAGCTACATTAGTAAAACCCTGAGAAAACCTCGGAAGTGGATACTGCCACCTTTGTCCAAGGTTTAGCTGACAGAATGCACCATAGGCAGAACGAAGAACTTGGGAATTTCTGAGGACCATTTCACTTCAGTTCCAATATGTTTGTTTCCACTAATTGAATAGGTGAAAAACACTTTGTAAAGCTAAGTAAAGTTAACTTTACTTTCTGAATACATCTGGAAGACAAAGCTTACTCTACAATCCATTCTTTTCCTACCACGCCACCAAATCTCACATTTCTTTTGTCTCTGACTGTCTTTGGACTACAAACTTTAAGCACAGTAAATTTTTTCCCCCTACTAATTCTTGGCCATTAAGAGTATCTTATTATGTATAAAAGTAATTTGTGTGTCACAGATGGGAAAAGAAATAGTGTAATTGCCTTTTGGAGCAGATGCTGCTGAGCAGGCAGGTGGACAGTAAACGAAAGCAGCCATAACAACTGACATGCCTGCAAAACCAACCAAACACCCACAAGAGCCATTACATGGGTGTGTCTCTGCCCAGGCTCCGTATTCACAGCTCATGTCTAGGGATCTCCTTGTCAAAACAAAGATACCAGAATAACATCAGATAAAAGTCCAACAGTTACTGCAGCATAAGGCTGTGGGAAAGTCAGGAATGCAGTAAGACACCCACAAGTATTTGTATGTCTATTTGAGAAACCCATATCAATACTGTTCCAAACATAAGCAAATAAAACTTAGACTTCTCTGAGAGACTTCTTTTCTGAGGGAATAATGATACTGGTGGGCAAAATCCCCATAAATTTTCTTGCAACTATGAAGGAAAAAGAAAATTAGAAAATAAAATATTGAAAGATGAAAAAAAAAATTCTTACTCAAAAATAAATTAGTTTGTCCAGAAAGCTACTTTAGGGAGGAAAAAAATATATAACTATTTTTTCCCCTTGTCAATCGAGCTTTATTTAAACCAAAGCTTTTCGGTTAGTTTTATACATAAATCAATGATCTGTACATTTTTCATTATAAAAAGGTTTTAAACTGAAATTTTATCTTCTAATGAAAATTCAGTAGGATTTGTGTGGCCAAGTGATTTTGTAATTTATTGTCATCCACAGTTACTATGATATACATACACCAAGACTACATTCATCTGATTACCTTTGTTGACTTCGAGGGCAGTTGGCAAGAGTCTGAGTTGCTCCTGTCTGCAATAGAAGGTCTGAGCAAGGAGGCTGCTCTGTATTTCTCACAGCAGTACAGTGACTGCAATTTCTGAAGTGCTGCATCAACACTCATAAATTAAACCTCACTAGGTGACTGTAGTCAGAATTTCAGTGCTTTCGTATCTGTTAACTGGGACATTACATAACTTTATTCCTTGGCGTCACTGAGATTTCTGCTATACACAGAACAGCAACATGAGTCCTGTCTCAACTACAAAAATGAATGTAACTGATCCAGCAAGTACTTGTGAAATGACAAAGGGTGTGTAAGAAAACCTGGGTGTGGAAAAGTGTGCCTAGCATTCTGCAGTGCAAGCACATTTGTATGCCTGACATGCACAGAGGTAGTAACTATGCCACAGAGCAGAGATAAGGCATGGTAAGGTCCTGCTGCTTTAGGTGCAATCCAGAGAATTCACATGAATTTTAGAGTTCCCTTGTCATCTTACTGCTTCTGCCTCCCTGGAATACTGCCTTGACCAAGTACCTGGACAGCTGACCTTACCAGAGTGAGCTGAGGCTGTCACTCAGATATTAGCCATAGAGACAGAAATCCTCTTTTGACAGATCTGAAAAAAAAAAACTCTTGCCGCTCCACTCCTGCACAAAATGTCATAGTGAATTCAGGGCACAACTCTCCTCCAGATATCCAGTCTATTCTTCCTGCTTTCCTTGACCTCTTTATCAAATCCCCTGTTTACAGAGCAGCATATTTTCTCTCCGAAACACACCTTCATTGCAAGATCAAGTTGAAGGACTGTCAGGGTGTGCTGATTTGAGGCTAGATGGAGTATTTTAATGAGAAATTAGGTTATAGACTGAGAAAGAAAAAAATTAATGGTGTCTCATAGGTTTACTGAAATGTGTAGGAGTAAGAACCATAACATAGATAAGGGTGTGAGCTGTTTGAGCCACTCTGGCTTCCTTCTAGCTGGATCTGTGTAACTCTACTAACCAGTTTCCTACTTCTTAACCCCCCAGTCAATCTTCATCGCTTACCTGCACGCAAGACAGACAGTGGTATAAGATTGGGTAGTGGGGGGGAAGGTGTAAAGGTGGTTGGAAACTCCTCTTGGGGTCTCTGATCTCTGGGAGGGGTGTGGTGTATTGTAAATATCTGCTTGTATATTGTGCAAAGCTGTAAATATAAAGCTTCACTTAGTAACTTCCAGCCAGGTGAGTTCTAATCTGGGTTATTTCAAAGAGTATGTGGGGAGGCAGGTAACTGCCAAACCACCACACAGGGTGCCGTTGATCCTGAAGTGAAGTCACACTTAAGATCAAGTTGATGACATTCCCATCACACTGATAGCAGAAAAGGATAAAGTTAAAGTCAATGTCAGGTTTCTTGTAATTAAAAGAACAACAAGAAACTAGTTTCACAAATACAAAGATTTTTCTGTCTAGAAAGTAAACAACAAAGCACAGTGGTACATTTCCATTTCTGCACTTCTCTACTACCTCAGTCTGAAGCCCATACCTTTCCCATACGCATTAAAGCAATTTCTGTAATCCTGTAAAATTACTTAGCTTCAGGTGGCAGCAGTGTGAATCAAGATTCAGCCTAAGACATGGTTGTTTGTTTTTTTTTATAGCAGCAATGTAGTCTCCAGAAAATAGGAAATTTCTAATAAATTGTCAGCTACAATAGTGTAAATAGTGACACTCTAGTAATTTCCTAAATAATACCTTCTATGGATTGGGGTTTTTAATTCCAAACTAAACTAAGACGTATGAGTCACATATACACATGCTCACAGTATGGAGACACTTGTTATCTGTCAGCCTGAATGCTTGATTCTGAAACACTGCACTGAGAGAAGGCATTAAGACTTTCTTTAATCACAAGTAAATTATACAAAAGTAAACCCATCTTACTGGGCTCCTTCCTTCTGTTAATGTGGCTTATAATATTCTTCCACATTCTCAGGAGAACTGAAATTTCTATGAAGATTAATGCTACACTGACTTCACTGCACATGAAGGTAGAAGACATTATTACACTGAGCCCCAGGAATTCCCAGTGGCAAATGATATTAGATCTATACATTGTCTCTGCAGCTATCCTGACATGTTGGCTTTAGAACTTCTGTGAATTCAGCCATGGCTGACAATAGGATTTCAAGACAGAATACTGATTTAAGTAGGCAGCTGTTTTAAAATATACATAAATATATATATACTATATATCATGGAAGAAAGCACATAACAGTACAAAACTACAATTGCTTCTTCCTATGGCACCACAAAGGTTTCTAAGGGAATAGTAGAGAAGTTACTACATTTTACTCTGAAATATAAGTATTCTTTTTAGAATTATAAGACTTTCATATGTTGAAATATTAATTATATTGTTTATTGCAAAGTATTCATCTGTAATGACTTGTCATTAAGAAGAGCACTAACATTCGAACATCCTAGATACTCACTTCTACCCTTTTTTTAATAGGAAATGTCCTTGGTCACCAAACTGGAAAAACATGGACTTAGTGGGTGGACAACTCGCTGGATAAGGAATTGGCTGGATGGTGGCACACAGAGAGTAGTGATCAAGGGCACAATGTCCACCTGGAGACCAGTGACAAGTGGCGTCCCTCACAGGTCAGTGCTGGGACCTGTGCTGTTTACCATCTTTTTCAGTGACATGGACAGAGGAATCGAGTGCAGCCTCAGCAAGATTGCAGATGACACCAAGCTGTGTGGCACAGTTGACTTGCTAGAGGGCAGGGATGGCATCCAGAGGGACCTGGACAGGCTGGAGAGGTGGGCCCAGGCTAACCTCATGAAATTCAACAAGGCCAAATGTAAGGTCCTGCACCTGAGTTGGTGCAATCCCAAGCACAACTCCAGGCTGGGTGGTGAGTGGCTGGAGAGCAGCTCTGAGGAAAAGGACCTGGGGGTCTGGGTGGATGAGAAGCTCAACATGAGCCTGCAGTGTGCACACGNAGATGATCAGAGGGTTGGAGCACCTCTGCTATGAGGACAGGCTGAGAGAGTTGGGGCTTTTTAGCCTGAAGAAGAGAAGGCTTTGAGGAGACCTTATAGTAACCTTCCAATATCTGAAGGGGGCCTGCAGGAGGTCTGGGGAGGGACTATTCACAAGGTCTTGTAATAACACGACAAGTGGTAAAGGGTTTAAACTGGCAGTAGGGAGATTTAAATGGGATGTTAGGAGGAAGTTCTTCACAGTGAGGGTGGTGAGACACTGAAATGGGTTGTCCAGGGAGGTTGTGGCTGCTCCCTCCCTGGAGGTGTTCAAGGCCAGGCTGGACAAGGTCTTGAGCATCATGATCTAGTGGGGGGTGTGTCCCTGCCTATAGCACAGGGGGGTTGGAACTGGATGATCTTTGAGGTCTCTTCCAACCTAAACCATTCTATGATTCTATGAAACTACTCTAAGAAAAATTTATAAGATAATAAAAACATGTTAATTTTATATTCATAGAATCATGGAATGGTTTCAGTTGAAAGGGACCTCCAAAGGTCATTTAGTCCAACCCCCTCTGCAGTCAGCAGGGACATCCTCACCTAGACAGGTTGTCCAGAGCCCTGTCAAGCCTCTCCTTGAATATCTCCAGGGATGGGGCCTCAACCGTCTCCATGGGCAACCTGTTCCAGTGTTCTACCACCCTCATGGTACAGAACTTGTTCCTAGCATTCAATCTAAATCTAATCCTATCACTGCAGCCCTTTGTGAATAGTCTCTCTCCATCCTTCTTGTAGGCCACCTTCAGGTACTAGAAAGCAGTTATTAGGTCTTCCTGGATCCTTCTGTTCTCATGCTGAACAACCTCAGCTCCCTCCAGCCCAAATAAGTAAGGAAACATAGAAAAAAAATTCCATGTTCTAAGGTATAGTTGTTTTCCAGAATCAAGTAAATATAGTTAGTGCAGAGAGGTAACAGGTCCTCTATCACTGCATATTTACTTCAGTGCTTACCAACTTTAACATCTCTTTCAAGCTATACCAAAAAAAAATAGGTTAGGAAAGAAAAGTATGAACATGTTGCCATGGTCTGACAACTGTACAGAGGCTCTCCTTTGATGCCACCCTAAATGATGCTGTAGTAATTACATACACAGATTGAAAACAGTTTGTTCATCAAAACTGCCCAGAAATCTTTACAATTTCTGTTTTCCAAGACCTTATTCAGAAGTCCATCACTCAGTAAAACATCTGGCATGAAATCTGTTTCATTGAAGTTGAAGGTACATTGATGTAAAATCACTCAACTCTGCATATTCCCCTTTAAAACGCGAAGCAGTAAATCTAGCCATTACGGAAGAGGTGTAGTGGAGGGGCAATTAATTAATTGCAATATGGTATTTTTTAAAAACTATTTTTGTTTATTAATTTTGGTATTCAGGTGTCTCACTCCTCCAACCACTAATTTTAATAATAATCAGGTTCTTCACACTGTCATGGAAACATTATACAGTTGATAAGATAGGATCTAGAACATTTAAGAAATAACTAGTAAAAATATAAACAGTATACTCAATTAACTGGAAGAGATGGTTCTTGCAGTCAGTTATACTGCTTGTCCACTAGATGGACTCAGGAAGCTCCTTTCTGCTTATTACAGAAGGCTAGGATTCAATTAGATTCAATTACAGAGTTTTGTTAAAGACTTTACTAAAGAGGCTTTGAGCATTTATTCACAAAATTAGCTCCTGACTCACAGGACTAGCTACAGCTTCAGACAGTACTCCAAGCACTTTCAGGAAGTTCTGTCAATGTCTTGTGAGCTGCTGAGGCTTCTGATTCTTCCCATGCTCTGTCAAGGATGCTGGAGAAAGGAGGCAGACCTTACCCTGGCCCCTCTGGATGATCTGTGTGTCCCTTCCAGGGCTCTTCATCTTGGCAAGGTGTAGGCAGGCTATCTTGGCAGGTGTGCAGTCTAGGCATGGATGTCACACCGGTTATGCAGGCCTACTGCATGAGGGCAATTATGCCTATTCCTGGTACACTCAAAGCAGGCAGTTTCCAGGCAGACAAATCCAGAGTATCAGGGTTTATTACTTTGTGGCAGAGCTAGCTTACAGTTTAGCACAGCATGGCAGGATGCACTGAGGCAGAACACTGCCAGAAGCGGAGAGCACAATAAGCAGGAACAATGGCAGCAGCAGCAGCAAGCAAACATGACTACAGCAGCAGAGCAGGTTGTGTTACCTGCTCATCTCTTTTTATCAATACAGCCTGAAACTAATGGGCCTAAGCCCACAGAATAGCCCATCAGAATGTCAGTTAGCCAAGCTTAATCATATTAGGTGAAGCCATAGGATTGCTTTACCCAAATTCAGAAATAAGGCTTGCACAAGCCAAGTGTATGTACCTCGTTTACCACAGTATGCAAACAGGAGCAAAACAAGTCTGGACAAGTCAGAGTCCTTAGACTCAGTGGCTCTAGGTCCTTTGTCCTCTTTCCTGTGATTGCTTCTCCCCACAACAGAGAGAGGGAGAGCAGAAAAACGTCTGGGCAAGCCAGGACATGTATAAGCCTGTTTAGGGCTATTCAGGCCTACTGCAACAAGAGTGTGATGGGATAGAGATTAATTATGTTCGATATCCCACCGGGGGTCCTAGTGCCCCCCCCCCCCCGAGGTTCTTTGGGTTCCGGTCGGCAGAAACAAACACACGAATCGCTTCAAACACCAGGTGCAACAAGTTAACAATCAGAATTTAGGAAACAGAGAGGTTACATACAAAATAGATCCCGACCGCGCCTATAAAATGCCCGCGAGGCGCGAAGGGGGAAACACGCTCCTTCCTGAACCTGAGGCGGGGGGGAAGAAGGCAAAAAAAACCAACTTAGCCCAGAATAGGGAAATAGAGAGAGAGAGAGAGAGAGAGAGAGAAGGGGATCAGCCTTGCCGCTTCTCTGTGTCCGTTGCTATGCTTCGCTGCCTGCTGCCTGTTGCTGTGCATGTGGCTGGGCTCTTCACAGCCACTGCGGGAGACGACGGTGAACGAGGANGTCACCCCATACCGGGACAAAGAGGTCAAACAGAATCTAGAGTCTAAAAGTCCTCTTTAACCTTACATTAACTATTCAGAGTTAGAAGCAAGACTTGAGACATTTACCATTTCTGTATAGCTTTAATATGGCTAGCAGCAATTTAATAGTCTCCTCTTGAGACTTTCAAGGCCTGTCTGGATGCATTCCTCTGTGACCTGAGCTAGATTATGGTCGTGATCTGGCAGGGGGGATCAACTCTCTTTGGGATCTCTTTGGGTCCCTTCCAACCCCTGTCATCCTGTGATCCTGTAATGGTAGTAAGCTTCTGTTCCCATATTTCATATCGAATGTGTGGAGTCAAGGTTCCTTTCCAGAGAATTCCCAACAGAACAGAGGCAGGCAAAATGCAAACACAGAAGCAGGAATGGGGCTGATAAAGGTGATGTGAATCAATGCTGGCACTTAGTGCACTTTACTGGAGCAACAAAATTTGTGTTTGGATTTTATATCACTGCAAACAAGCACCATGAAGGCTTTATTACCACAGCCCTCTTCTTCAATAATATGTTGTTACCAGACTTCTGTGGTCAGCCTCTTTCTGTTAGAGACCAGTACAGCTCTAAAGAGCTGTATGTATGTAAAATAACTCCATACACCATCTTGAGTCAGTGTGGCAAACAGTGAAGCAAACCTTTGGTAAGGAAATGTTCTATCTATCACAGCCTTGTCATAATCAAGCTCTCCATGCCGAAAAGACCTACTTCTTCCAAGTCATGTGTTCTAGCTTCCTGGAGACCCAAAGCCTGACAGAACAAAACTAAACATATGATGCCTCCCCCTCTCCTACCTTTGAAAAGAAAAGAACTAGGTAGAAAGAATGGAAAGGTGTAAAACACAGAAAACAGTCTAGCAGTGATTTTGAAAGTTAAAAATAACTTGAACAATAAATAAAGTGAGTTCACATCGGTATAAGGGATGGGGAAAAGGTACAAAATGTATACAAAACCAGATAGATGACAATGGATGGAGACAGATTCAGAAGGTAGCTGGTCCACCACATGGTTGGCTGGCCACATGGCAAAGCTGAAGCAACAAGAGTGTTGCTCTTCAGATGAGGCAGGCAGAGAGAACAATAGTAAACAGGAAGTTTGACTGCTTTTATAGTGCCGCAGACAGCAAGTGGGAGTGGGCTAACCTTTTACACCTGGGGTCAGGTTCTAATCCATCCTCCAGGAGGAGCCATGGGGGACCTGGAGTCAGGTTCCAGACCGCTACCCAGTCCCCTAGAAGCTCAACCTGTAACAATATGCCAGTTCCAAGCTGCCTGTTTGATGGATGCAATCAACTTGGAATAAAGAATTCTGATTTGTAAAAGTTGGATTTGGATCTTAAAGGGATCTCTCAAGATTTTAGAATCCTAGACTAAATGAGAAGTTCACTTTCACATTTTAAGTCAACACAAATGCCACATAAAATGGCTCTGCTAGGTGAGCAGCTCCTTTATTATTCTTGCTTCATACGACAACTTAAGCCTTTTCATCAAAAGACAACAGAAGACTTCCCACCATTTCACTTGAAATGTTTGAATTTCTGTTTGATTTTGGAGAAGATGAACTTGAACTTACACACTTCATGTCATACCTCTGCACCACAGAACTATACAGCTTTCATTTACAGCCTTCTCCCTTTCTCCACTAACTCAGAAGGAATATTGCCAACATTCCCACAAAGCACTCTTTCATGAAGCAAAGCATGCCCAAATTCATTTACTTCTGTCACTCCAGGTATCCATATGTGATCCATCTAGAAAAGCACTCACCTAGAGAATGTGTAAGGGCCTTACACACATCAGCTGTATGGAACTGATGTCAGGGGAAATGGCACATGCAGGCAGTTTTACATTTAGAAGTCTACAGCATCTGAAACTGAAATTGCTCTTTGATCTTCTGAGAAATAATTTTCACACAGTAAGAGTCTCATTCAAGCAATACTGAGTGACAAAGACATGTCTGCTCATGTCAAAAGTGCCCTTTCAGTTAACAGCATTTCAGGTTACTCAACATGATGGCACTCCTTACAACGAGGCAAGCAAAGCACTCTCACTTTGACACTGGTTTGCTTCCTATAGCCATAGCTGTTTACTGGGTATTTGCTTGCCTACCAGTCGCAAACCAAGACACATACAATAAACACTTTCAAAATGACAGCAGCATCTTGTCAGTATTTTAAAGCTCCATAATCAATTTGAAATGTCACTACTGGATTTCTTGAAGTTTGCTTGATTTTCACAGTTCATAGCTATTGTGCAAGATTCTTCAGGAAATGCTGCCATGAAAAACATCTCACCTTTTCTGTTATTTATAAAGGAAAGCTCAGCCACTGTAAACCCACTTGATAATCTAGGTTATACAGGTTTTAAAATAGTAGTGTACTTCTCTCCCTTGATCTTTTTTGCATGTTTATTTTGGTTGGATTTTTAAATGGGAAAAAAAGTAAATGTGTCATACCTAGTTTTAACTGGTCTGTAATTTACTGACTGACCCTTTTGGAACTCATGGGCAGCAACTTACTCAAGACAGCCATGCTGCTTTGGAGACTCCTTTCACTTGATGAAAGAAATCTTTTCTTCCTTTCTTCAAACCTACATGGACCTGGCTGCTCATTGTGTCAGAAGAAAAAAATAGGAAACATTACATTTCTTTGCTTCATTTTTCCTTCTTATCCAACTTTTCTATTGTCCTGATTACGTTTCATCACGGAACTCAACTTCTGTAACAAAGAATTCTGCCAGATAACTTGCTCCAGAGATAGCACTGCTATTCCTTCCAAACTCTGCCATTTTTCCAAAAGCTAATTGTGTCCTATGGCCGAGGTGCAGCTGCCCCCTGCCTTCCTTGAACCACTGCATATCAGAAACTGGCTTTGTTAAGTAACAGCTTACACGCCTGAACAGCTCCTAGTCCCCAGCTAATGCTAACCACCGTTGCAGCTGCCAGTGTGCCTCCTGGCAGCTCTGTCACAGCAGCACACACTCCTGACCTGTCACTCCAGAGCAACTGCCTTGTGTGACTGTACTCTAATTACCCATCTTTTCAGTTTGGACGACTGCATGGCTTTGTGATTTGTTACTCTCTGGAGCACGGCCAGATCCCTACATCTTCCAGTGCACTTAAGACCAACTGACAATATTTCGAAAGACATATTCTGCCAATTCCTCGAGTGCAAAAGGGGTATCTGCTGCCCCAGAAAGATACGCTCTTACCTCTTAAGAGAAGGGTTCCTGAGAAGATCAGCTTGCAGAACAACAGACTAAATTAAACTTGAAGAATTTCTACAAAATGAGAGACAAAGCCCCATTTAACAAGACAAGGCCAGTCCTATTCTCTGGATAATTAAACTGTACCTCTTCACTACACTGGAAACATGAAGGATCTCCTTGGTTTTATTCCATTCTCTATCAATTTACTGCTGCATAGGTGATTCTTTTGAGTTTTCCTTAAAATTGCCTCACTATAGCTATTGATATAACACTGTACACCCCTCCTTCAAGTAACAATATATCATTTCAGGCCAAAAGGGAGTAGCCCTTCCATCCTGTTGTTTTGTAGGGAAGGAGCACCACAGACTCCTACCAATCTCATCAAGGTGTACATACGCATTAAATTAAAATGAAAACAAAAATGTCAGGTCTAGATCTTGGTACTGCAGGAAAGTAAATGCCAGCTTATATGCATAGCCTACTTATGTCTCAAAAATAGCTTTCTCCTCCATAAGCAATGCCATTGATTGAGGCTATTCAGACAAATGTCTAGGAACATTTTGTTCAGTAATTATTGTGGGCTTGAGCACACAGACTATAGAAGAAAAATCTATTTTAAACTCTAAACCCAGCATGTCCTTCACTGCGGGCATGGCTGTGACTAACAGAGATGTCATGCTTATTATCTTTACCAGATGCAGGAACTCAAAACGGACTACTGAGGTCATTAGGAGACAAAAGAAAGGGACAGCATCCAACAATCAGAGCAAACATTTACTGGGATCCAGGCAAACTAATTATGACTTTACATGGTAAAAAAGCAGTGAGCAGTAAGATCTATCTATAGTGATCATCTGTAGCAACCCCAGAAATCAAACAAACAGCCTGACTCTTAACGGGTTTTGAACTGTCAAGATGGAATGGACCGAAATGATAGCACTTCTCAGTGACAAACAGATAAAAATATTTTTTCAATATAAATTAGACAAAAATACATGCACTAAACAAACACTGCAACCAGGGAGCTGACTAAAACTCTTGCCAAACAAAGCTTCCTATAGCTACATAACATAATTGATAAAAACACCTCGTCCCCTCAGGCATGCCTGCTGCACAATGTATTTCATAGATAGCAACACCTGCATTTGGGCACAGAGGTTTCTGTCAGCTTTTTCTTAGCTATAAATCCAAATTTATTTGGGATTGCTATTCTTATTTCTCTTTTTGACTCTTGCATCTCTACAAAGGATTCTTTTGGATTTACTGCTGTAATGCCCTACTCTCACAATTGTATGGCATTTTGAAGAAGATACAAACCTATGTGTTGGACTAGATTGGATTTCTGTCTGCACTTCTGTCAGAATCCAGAAATGATAGGCAGGAATTCGAAGTGTTATAATCCACCAATCTCAGACTTCTGGATACATGTACTAATCAAGCATTTGCAGGTGGCTTGTCAGCAAAACAGGCTCCCCAGGAAAAAGGTTGTAGCACCAAACCTGCCAGAGTTCGGGGAGTGTCTGGGTGATATTCTTAGACATACATTTCATACTAAGGAGCAGGGAGTTAAATATTATAGTTTTATGGGTCCCCTCTGGCTGAAGATAGTCTATGAGTCTGTTGTTTCCTGCTCTGGTCCCTTGATTGCAAAGGAGGCAATTACCTTATTACTGAGATCAAGAGTTTCATTAAAAAGTGATCTAATGTCAAAAGTCACTGGATACAACCCAGCATCTACTCTGGAAGGTTTGGAAAACTCTTGCAAAGGTGTGCTGGTTTGAACTAATTGGAGGATTTCAGTGAAAAATTAGACTATAGGCTGAGAAATGAAAACACATGATGTCACTTCACTCACAGCTTTACTAAGAAAGAAAAAAAAATTGTTTTAAGAGTTGTAACCCAAATATAGATAAGTCAGAGTGTTTCAGACCTCTCTGGGCTCTGGCTGCTTCTTGCATGGTTCCTTTGTCCCTGCCTTTTGTAGCTGATTCTTAATAATTCTACTAACTTCTTTCCTACTGGTAACCACCCCTGGCCAATCTGCCTTCACCTATCTGCTGCATCAACAGTTGGTGAGATAAGATTGGGGAAGGAGGGAAAGGTGGTAGGGGTGGTTAGAAATCTCTCTTAGGGATTTTGATCTCTGGGAGGGGTGCGGTGTTTCTGTATTACCTTTTCACTGTATATAGCTGTAAATATTTGTTATACATTGTAAATATCTGCCTGTATATTGTCCATAGCTGTAAATATAAAGCTTCATTTATCAACTTCCAGCCATCTGAGTCCTAGCCAGGGTTATATCAAAGGGTGGGGGGGGGGCAGGTCACTGCTAAACCACCACAAAAGGTCTAGTGAAGAAAGCTGGGATTAAATTGGGATTTCGTACAGTCTCAAGTACACACCTAATTGCAATGAGAAAATGCCAAACAAAACAAGGTCATAAATATACACCTTCCACCTTGACACAGTCAAAGACCGTGGGTCTCAGAAATATGACTACATGGCTCGGTGAATCAGTGGCTAAACTGGAGACTTTATTTCAGCATCTGGTGGATAACAACCATAGGACAGCAATGTGCCCTTGTGGCCAAGAAGGCCAATGGGATCCTGGGGTGTATTAAGAAGAGTATGTCCAGCAGAACAAGGGAGGTTCTCCTTCCCCTCTACTCTGAATACTGCATCTTCAGCTTTGGGCTCCCCAGTTCAAGAGGGACAGGGATCCGCTGGAGAGGGTCCAGCAGAGAGTTACAAGGATGATTAGGGGACTGGAGGGCAGGCCTTATGAGGGGAGGCTGAGGGACCCGGGACTTTTTAGTCTGGAGAAGACTGAGAGGGGATTTAATCAATGTTTATGAACATCTGAGGGCCAGTCAGGAGGTGGGGGACACGCACTTCTCACTTGCTCCCTGTGATAGGACAAGGAGCAATGGGTGTATGTTGCAGCACAAGAGGTTCCACCTCAACACAAGGGAGAACTTCTTCACTGGAAGGGTCACAGAGCACTGGAACAGGTTCCCCAGAGAGGTTGTGGAGTCTCCTTCTCTGGAGACTTTCAAGGCCTGTCTGAATGTATTCCTCTGTGATCTGTGTAGATTGTATGGTCCTGTTTTGGCAGGGGGGTTGGACTCGATAATCTTCTTGGGTCCCTTCCAACCCCTAACATCCTGTGATCCTGTGGTCTGTATCCAATTACGAGGTCGTTAGTTGTGGCTGAAAATCAAACACACCTTGAGAAACTGAATAAAAGTCTGATTACCATTCTGTGGGCATATTCTCTTTGGAAGAGCTCTAAGCAGGCTGGAAAGCCCATTACCATTATTGCTGTTCTTCAACAAACACATCACAGCACTTAAAGACTAGGTCCATTCTAGTAAAGCAGAAGCACTGCAATCTCTTGCTCTGCACATGCCATATTTTTCACCTTCTCTGTTAGACTGTTAACAATTCATGGGTACAAATGATGTACAAAGCAACACCTCTGAATCTAATGAGAAAAATCAGAATATTGAAGAAGCAGAAATTATAAATTACGTAGCCTTTATAATTTCCAAAAGCCCCACCCACAATCTGTGTGTAAATTGGTTTAAGTTTGGGTTCTAATTCAGTCAGCAAAAGTCTCCACAAGCATGCCTTTTCTTGTAATTCAGGAAAAAATCAGAAAAAATGGAAAGGTTTGGGCATGAAACAGCTTTGCCCTACTTACAGATGGGAGGCTGTCTCTTTCACGGCAGTGTCTGGAGTCCAGTGCCTGCCAGAGTCCAAGATTGCTGTAGGCACAGCTTTCACGAAGCCATGATTGCAAAGCAAGGCAGGGGAAAGCCGTCGTGCTCTGCGGTATTCTCACGAATGGCTGCAGTTTACTGTTAGAGGCAGGTCCTGCAGCGAGAAGCCAGGATGCTCCTCAAGGTCTGGCTCAAAGTTCGTGCGAGGTTCGTGTCTCCAGGTCCGTTTTCAGGTCTGTTCAGGTCCCAGTTCAGGTCTGAGTGCAGGTCCCAGTGAAGGTCCATGCAAGCATGAGTGAAGGTCCCAGTGAAGGTCCAACTCCAATCTGTCCAGCTGCCATATATATACTGGGGGGATTTGTTCCCTTCCTGTTCAAGAGTGGGAGAAGGCACTTCACACCTATTGTACTAAGCCTCCGGTGACAGAGGTGGGGAGGGAGGAAGACTGTTTCCTGCCCCATTCACACCTCTGGTGGGGCAGTAGACTGGGTGTGCCCTGCCACAGTTCGCACCCTATTCAAACCTCTGGTGGGGCAGTGCCCTGCCCCGCCACATATTGTCAACAGATAAACATGACTGAGTGGAGCACCCTGGTATTCACTAAGAGTGACAAATTTAATGTAGACTTCCTGTGAAACTTTAAGCTACTAAAGAAACAATCTTCAGTAGGCAGAAGTCATGAGGCTAACTGATATGAAGGATTGTCTCCAATGCACAGTCCAGCATTGTGTTTGCAGACACTGCCAAATACAAGAGGCTACACTAAAGAAAAACAGATAGGTCTAAGTACAAAGAACATGGTTCTTTCATCTGGGGTTAGCTTCTTGAACATACTATGATTAAAGAAATAAAATTTTACTGGTAGATATTGAGAATCTCCAAAGGGAGAGAGTAAAGACTAAAATCAATTCTTCATGGAAGAATTTTATTTTGAAGTACCCTAAAATAACCCAAAAGAGATCAGCAATGTACTGAGTATGTCTTAGTTTGCATGAAAGTGTCTTAACAATAAAGCAGGGAAGCTCTTTATGAATTATCTCCCTTTGAAAAGACTTGAGAGAGCAGCCTGAAAATTGTTTACATGAAGATGTCAGATGAAAAGAAAAAAAATATTCAAGGCATTTTATGCACATCGGGTATATTTCCTCTGGACTAGGCTGTGCACTCTCAACAGTCACAGCTCTAAGATACCAGGATAAATAATTAGGTATTTTAAAGCCTTATTTAAGGGATCTTATTAAGTGTTGACCACTGTGTCAATTAAAGAATAGGCCATAATTCTGAAATTGCTAAGTGAAAACTATAGAATCAGATATTCATTAAATCTACATTTTGACAGGCTGTAACAGTTTTAGGGTTGCTATGAAGACCATTTGCATGCCTTTTTATGCTATGATGGCTAAATCCCTGTGGAATTATTAGGCCTTGACAGCTCTATAAAAAAGTTGAAATAATGGGGTTTGTCATCTGAGAGCTCTACGATACTCTGCCACCAATACTACTGCATGATTGAAAATGTCAGGCTGAAACAACTGTCAGTCTCAGGCTTCTGTCACTTATAATTACACCCAAAAATTGTTATGATTATTACACTATGTTCCATCACAGAACCCAAAATTGAAAGCATAATTACTTCAACATGTTCAATTCATTTCAATATAAAGGAAAAAACCCACATCAATTCCCCACTCAAAGCTTTCAAGGAGGTCCTACTCAGCTAGCTATCAGAACACCATTACCCTCCTCTGCAGGATGGGACAAACTGGTTTCTGTTTCATCAGTGCCTATGAGGAATGGCATTGATATTGTCACTGAAAATAACAGTTGCAGCAGACAGATGTTAGGTAACAGAAACCAGCAGCAGACATACATATGGCAGTCTAACTTGCAGCCTCGTCAGAGCAGCGCGATGTGGCCATGTACATGTAGTGGCTACGCCTAACTGTAAGCAATTGTTGATGTTTTCAATTTTAATCAAGATTTTCTTTTCTCATGCCCTTCCTTGAGATAATTTAAATATGCCTTCATATTTTCATATATATATATATATATATACTATATCTATGTGTATCCAAATCTATGCTAAATGATTGTCATTGGTGTCAGTGGGTACCTCTAATTGCCAGTGTTACTGCAAAGATAATGGCTTCTCAGAATTGTTGGCAGAATGTGAAATAGAAAGTTATTTCTGTTAATTACAGTTTCTGGTAGTGGACATTCAACAATTTAATATACAGCAGGTAAACAGCATCTGATTTTGTCCTGGTTTTGGCTGAGATAGTGTTCATTTCCTTCCTTGCAGCTGGTGCAGTGCTGTGCTTTGGATTTAACATGAGACTAATGTTGCTAACACACTGATATCTTAGTTATTAAGTGGTGCTTATACCTAAGTTAAGGACTTCTTCATCTTCCCATGCTCTGCCAGTGAACACACACAAGAGGCTATGAGGGAGCACAACCAGGACAGCTGACATGCATCTAAAGATCCTGAAACAGCATCTGTTGGTGCCAGCATTACAAGTAAACTTTCACTAAAAAATGAATTTATGGAACCAAGGAAGCTTTTAGCAAAGCACAGGTCAGTGCTGAAAGAATTATCAGGACACACAAGAAACTCAGCTTCAGATGCCATACCTCGAGCCCAGAAAATTCCAAACGTGCCCCAACAAATTTTGATTATTTTTTTCAACAGTATTCCAGCACAGGAGGCAAATTTGGAAAATGTGCTGAATTTGGATAAAGTTTCTCTTTAAATCTTTGAAGTGGACATATTAAATCCTGAGTTCAAAACGCAGGCAAACAGAAACTTAAAGGACAGCACCCATTTGCCCCACAGAATCAGGCCTCTTGTTTCCAATGGGAGAAAAATACATATTTTATATGTTAATTCATCATCATCCTCTTTACACTAACTATAAATCTTCAACAGTCACTTAGGCTATTTCTAAACTGCAGGAATTAGGAGCATTTAAATTAATGGCAAAAACTGGATATCTACAAGAGCCTACTCCCCTCCCACATCTGGGATTCCATGCCAATCAACTGTTGGGTTACAAGCTAGAAGAGATGCCAGATCCTTGGCAAGGAGCAGGACTGCAGAGCACACCTCTGAGAACACCTGACCCACAGCTATGCTTACTACAAAATGACAACAGCTCCTGTTTTTCAGTTAGAAGGGAAAGTATGGGGTTGTCTCCAAGAAATGGATTAGCTTTGTACTGGAAACCATAGAATCATAGAATGATTTAGCTTGGAAGTGACCTCAAACAGCATCTACTTGAAACCCTCTGCCATAGGCAGATACACCTCCCCCTAGAACAGGACACTCAAGACCTCATCGAGCCTGGCCTTGAACACCTCCAGGGAGGGAGCAGCCACAACCTTCTTGGACAACCCATTCCAGTGTCTCACCACCCTCACTGTGAAGAACTTCCTCCTAACATCCCATTTAAATCTTCCCTCTGCCAGTTTAAACCCTTTACCCCTCATCCTGTCATTACAAGACCTTGTGAATAGTCCCTCCCCAAACCTCCTGCAGGCCCCCTTCAGATATTGGAAGGTTACTATAAGGTCTCCTCAAAGCCTTCTCTTCTCCAGGCTGAAAAGCCCCAACTCTTTCAGCCTGTCCTCATAGCAGACGTCCTCCAGCCCTCTGATCATCTTCGTGGCCCTCCTCTGGACTCTCTCCAGCAGTTCCATGTCCTTCTTGTGCTGGGGGCTCCAGAACTGCACACAGTACTCCAGGTGGGGTCTGACGAGAGCAGAGTAAAGGGGGAGAATCCCCTCCCTTGCCCTGCTGGTAATGCTTCTCTTAATGCAGCCCAGCACACAGTTGCTGTCTGAGCTGTGTGTGCACACTGCAGACTCATGTTGAGCTTTTCATCAACCCAGACCCCCAGGTCCTTTTCCTCAGGGCTGCTCTCCAGCCACTCACCACCCAGCCTGGAGTTGTGCTTGGGATTGCACCAACCCAGGTCTAGGACCTTACATTTGGCCTTGTTGAATTTCATGAGGTTGGCCTGGGCCCACCTCTCCAGCCTCTCCAGGTCCCTCTGGATGCCATCCCTGCCTCTAGCAAGTCAACTGTGCCACACAGCTTGGTGTCATCTGCAATCTTGCTGAGGCTGCACTCAATTCCTCTGTCCATGTCACTGAAAAAGATGGTAAACAGCACTGCTCCCAGCACTGACCCCTGAGGGACGCCACTTGTCACTGGTCTCCAGGTGGACATTGTGCCCTTGATCACCACTCTCTGTGTGCCACCATCCAGCCAATCAGGGACCAGCTTTGCATAATGTGAAATCACATATATCTCAAAGAGTCCTTGGGCACTCCCAAGTAGTATTGAAGCAGAGCTTGACAACAGTTTTAGCTTTGATTCTCCTTTCACTACTTTGAGCACCTCTTTTCAGATCACATAAGTGAAAGAAGAAAAATCCAACCCTTACATAATATCTGTGTTGGCTTCTATTTCTTTGTGGTGATGACATTACTGAACTTCCATCCTATTCACTTTCCGGCCCTTGTTTTCCTCAATCCTCCAGACCACCTTTTACTTATTATATTACCTATCTACTGCGGTTTTCCACAATTCAAGCTTCTGCATCTTCAGGCCCTGAGGCTTTTCTGAGCTTCACTTCAACCCATGAGTTCAGGGTTATGAAAAACACATCATCAGAATAACAGCAATGCCATTAATACTACTATAACACTTCTTCAAAACATTACTGAAGGTCTTCTAATGATGTATTATAATCATATTTCATCAGAAAGTTGTTTCCCAAGGCAGAAATGGAGCCAGAAAAGACACATACCTAGAGAATACACATCAAAGACAGTACCAACCACAAATCTCTTTTGTGAGAGAGAAAATAACTTTCACACTCTTCACTGCTGATTTTTCCAAAGAAACTTCTAAAATGTTTTGCTTATGTAAATAGTTCATCACTTCTGTTCTGTTCCAATGCGCATCTTTATCTTAACTTGCTTGCTACAAGCAGCTATAACTACAGAAGGTTTTCAAATTATTTAAAGATAGGTTGTCTTGAGGCTTAAAAAAAACAGTGCAGCTTTTGATGTGTATGAAAGAAAACAACAAGAGGGAGGAAGGAGGTTATGCTAATATAGATTACTTATCTATAAATTATTCTTAGGATTCTTTGGTAGTAAAAACAAAAAGCAAAATTAAGATGCTACTCTGAAGTTAGTCCCCTGCCCATCCCCAGATAGATTTCATATAAAGAATAATTGCTTCTCTTTGAGGAAGCAATGGTGACTCATGCAGCCATGTCCTGGTAGCTACCAAAAAGAAAGTTTCACTGCAGTGGCCTGGATCAGGCAATCCATTCTAATAAACTGAATTTTCATGAGAATCAGACTTTCTCTATGAATGATATTGACTCAGCTCAAGGTGATACTTCTATGAGTACTGCCTACCATTAAAAGAGAGACCATTCTCTCTTGTGCAATAATGGAAGGGGAAGTCAGGAGAGCATTAGATTAGTCTTTCAGCACCAAGTATATGCTACAAAATAAGGCTTGCAATGTCTCTAAAATAATTACAGAATACACAGCAGTGGCATTAACTGAACCCAACAGGTGCTTTTCACTGATTTCAATGACACCAAAATGCATTGTGAGAATTTTGGCCCTGGTAACCTATGCAACCTGATCTAATCAATAGTAAAGTCAGGTATTTGCATTTAGTCATTTGAGCATGATATTGGTGAATCCTCAGAGTGGAACACTGTTAACTCAGCTACTCAGCTGATTGCTCTTGCAAATTGTTTGTACAAGATCAGTTCAGCTCTATCAGAAGCTGCCCTGGCCCAACTGATCCTTCAATTCTTCCTACTGGAATTTCACACTGTACCTTTCCTCCAACTATTGCAACCTGTTGGCCTCCCAGGCCATCTCTGTCTATTGAGAAAAATTTCTGCTCTTTTCAGCTGAGGCTCCTCACCCTCTGTGCTGTTATCTTCACTCCAATTTAAGGTGCCTGTGAGTTGCCGAAGACTTGTGTCTATCTAGTTCTGTCTGGTCACATGATGATAGAAAAGTTGCTTAACATAGAGCATGGAAGTACTTTGATTAGCTTTGCTGAATCAGGATAATTTTCATTAGTTCTTTTCATCTTGCTGCCTTATATTGTTGTTATAATCTTCTTCCCTCAGAGCTAAAGGCTTATGTTATTTTTTTGTTATTTGGTAAATAAATGTCAGTTTATTATCTTTTTTTGTGTTTGTTTTACAGTACAATCTATATATTCAAATTTCTATTTGGAATCAGTGCTAATCTTAAATAATTAAAGTTGCAATACAACCATTAACAATCTTTGTATCTAACAAAAAAAAAAAACAAACAAAAAAAACCACCCCAACCCAACAAACTGAAAAACTGAAATCCTTTCATTAATTGTCTCTGTTCTTCCTGTGCATTCGGGTATGAAGGCTGAGGCACTGGCAATCTACCAGACTTCTCAATGGATCATTTCCTCTACATGATGAACTAGAGCTATTTTTACTTCTATATTTCCGTATGCTCCACAAGCTTCCTTTTTGTTATTGCTATGAGGAAGTAATTTATTGCATTGTTATAAGATAGTCAGCTTGTTCTCCTTCCTCCTTCTCTTTAAAACACACACCCCCTTCTCTATATATACACACCTATGTATCTATTCACTCATTAATTAAGCAGGCTCATTTCAATAGCAAAACTAAGAAGCTCCCAATACACCATTCTTTTTTCACGCAGTTTGAAGAAAAACATTTTAAGTGAAGTAGTGTTCTAACACTGTCTAGTACTGTCAGTGACAATAAGAAGGGAATCACAGTCCTCAGTAATTCCAGAGCATCAAAGTTATCACGTATGACCACTAGCACTTGCCTTACCTCTCTCCAAAAACCAGAGCAAAACACTAGCAAAGCAGCCTACACCTATCCTCGGAAATTCCATGTTATGCCCTAACACTGTATGAGGTTTAACAAGGCCAAGTGCCAGGTCCAGCACTTTGGTCACAACTCCATACAATGCTACAGGCTTAGTACAGAGCAGCTGGAAAACTGCCCATCAGAAAAGAACCTGGAGGTGCTGGTCAACAGCCGGCTGGACATGAGCCTGCAAGTGTGCTCAGGTGGCCAAACAGGCCAACAGAATCCTGATCTGTGTCAGGAGTAGTGTGGCCAGCAGGAGTAGAGTATTGAGCTGGCTGCTCCTGAAGGAATGCACACTGTGGAAAAGGATCCACGTCTGGAGCAGTTTGTGAAGAATTGTAGCACAAGGGAAGTACTCACACTAGAGACAATTGTAGAATGCTGTATCCCATGGAAATTACCCCACATGGGAGCAGCATAGAGTGCAAGGAGTGCTCCCCCTGAGGAAGAAGAAACGGCAGAAACAACCTGTGATGAGGAACTGACTGCAGCTCCTCTTCCCTGTCCCACTACACTGCTGGCAGGCAAAGATGTAGAGAAAATCTGGAGTCAAGATAAGCCTGTGAAAAGAGAGGGGAAGTGGAAGGTGTTCTTAAGATTTGAGTTTATTTCTCATTATCTCACTCTGACATACAAGTGGGGCTTGATGAGATGTATCTCAGATCCTGAGGGAGCTGGCTGATATAGTTGCCAAGTCACTCTCCATATTTGGTTAGGAATTGGAAGGAGCTGCACAGGGAAGTGGTAGAATCACCATCCCCAAAGGCATTCAAAAAGTGTGTAGACATGGCACTTAGGGACATGGTGAGAGCACAGCTGGTGTATTGCCATATAGCTCTGGGGCCCTCAGCACAATAAGGACACAGACCTAGCAGATCAGGTCCAGAGGAGGGCCACAAAAATTATCAGAGGGCTAGAGCTCCTCTACTATGAAGACAGGCTGAGAAGAGTTGGGGTTGTTCAGCCTGGAGAAGGGAAGATCTTAGGGAGACCTTAGAGCAGCTTTTCAGTACCTGAAAGAGGCCTGCTGGGGAGAGACTTCTTATAGAATCATAGAATGGTTTAGGTTAGAAGAGACCTCAAAGATCACCCAGTTCCAATCCCCTGCCATAGGCAGGGACACCTCCCACTAGAACAGGTCATTCAAGGCCTTATCCAACCTGGCCTTGAACACCTCCAGGGAGAGAGAATCCACAGCCTTCCTGGACAACCTGTTCCAGCATTTCACCACCCTCACTGTAAAGAACTTCCTCCTAACATCCCATTTAAATCTCCCCTCTGTCAGTTTAAACCCATTACTTCTCATCCTGTCATTACAAGACCTTGTGAATAGTCCCACCCCAACCTTCCTGTAGACCCCCTTCAGATACTGGAAGTCTCCTCAGAGCCTTCTCTTCTCCAGGTGGAAGAGCCCCAACTCTTGATTAGCCTGTCCTCATAGCAGAGGTGCTCCAGCCCTCTAATCATCTTTGTAGCCTTCCTCTGGACTCGCTCCAACAGTACGATGTCCTTCTTATGAGGGCTTGTAACACTAGGACAAGCCACAATGACATTAAACTAGAGAAGGGTAGATTTAGATTGGACATTAGGAAGAAGCTCTTTGTTATGAGGGTGGTGGAACACTGGAACAGGTTGTCCAGGAACATGGCAGAAGCCCCATCCCTGGAGACATTCAAGGATAGGTTTGATGGGACTCTGAGCAACCTGATCTAGTTGGGGATGTCCCTGCTTATTGCATTGGGATTTGGTTAGGATGACCATTAAAGGTTCCTTACAACCCAGTGCATTCTACAATTGTATGCTTTGATTGGTAATAAATTAATCTCCCTGAGTCTCTTTTGCCCATGAATTGGTGGTTAGTCATTTCCTTACTCTTATCTCCACCCTTGAGCCTTTTGTTATATTTTCTCTCCCCTGTCCTGTTGAGGAGCAGAGTGGCTTTGGTGGGCACCAGGCAGGGACCACTACATAAAACTTCTGTATAGAATAAATCAGTTTTATAAGGAACTACATGGCTGTGTGCATGCAAAACAGCCATACTTTGGCATTCTGACTTTCCGAATGTGTTTTATTCCTTCTGACTCTTGAGAAAACTATAAAAGAGAATTTTTAGAAATGGATTTGATGAAAGTGATGAAAATCTGTTGCACTCTGTTCCCTGATAAGAGTCAATCCGATTCAGTCAGAAACATTAGCCTTCTATTCTATCACTAGAAGGCTTTGAAGTCAACCCACTTAACATTCAAAAGTTTCAGCTTGCTAGATTTGGAAAATATATATATAAGCCCTTGCCACTATTTCATGACAGGTGGCAGAGAAAAGATGATGTCCTTTCAATCTTCTGCAATCCAGCTTAACCGTCAGAAAGCTTCTACTGAAGAATAAAGTGACAGTTTCAAAAGAAAATGGAAATAAAAGGGAGGAAAAGAGAAAAGAAAAATGAACTGTCATGGTAACTGGAACATTAATTCGCTCTGGCCCATCTCAATTATCACACTAAGGCACATCCTAGACTTTGAGTGACTTAGCACAGAAGATAGGTCAAATTGGACTTAAAAAACTATTTACCATTCATCTCTCCCAGATCTCACAGTCAATTGGCATATGGTCTCACATATCCTGTCCCTCAGTGGCAGAACTCAAAGGCTTCACTTTTGCCATTCTGAAAGGCTTTCAAGGTGAAAGCTCTTTCATCTTAGTGACCACTATGGTCATACAAGTAGATCTGCTACTGCAAGTGTTCCTAATAGGTCATCAATTAGAGTCCTCAAAATATGTGACTTGGCAAACACACTTGGTACGTCCTACAACACTTCATTGAGGAGAACATGCTCATTTCAGAAAATGAAGTGTCACTGAAAGCCAGGACCTTTTCTCTCAAGAGGTTGGAGTCTTATGCTTGCTTTTCAAAGATTTAAAGTTTTTTAAAACAGACTGAAAAGACTGCATACTCCCATCAATAATCTGCGGTTGCAAAAACATGCAAAAGAAAATATTTTTAACACCACATATACAACAAGCTGTTATTATTTCAGTAGAAATGTGGTTAGCCTGATCTGTAACCACTTCAAACTCTCTGAAAATTCTGACCTCAAAACTACAGAAAGTGTAAAGAAATAAGCAATCTGGTCCTACAAACTGCTGAATTCTCTGAAATTCTGACCCCTGACAAACAGATTTCCTTAGTTAGTCCTTACAAAACTGAAACAAAGTCCAGTCTTACTATTTTCACCTCTTGGACTGACTGCACTCTTGCCCTTGTGCTACTGAAACTGAAGAGCATACAATTGACTAAGGACAAAGCAAACCCAGAACACTAAGCTGTAACATTTCCTCAGGAAGATGGAATTATAAAGCATGAGGAATAGCAAAACCAAAAATTAATAGAATCACTCAGAAACAGGTTTCCTTTCCCAGATGGATAGAAATTCAGTTGGTATAAATGGATACAATTGAGATAGAAATATATTATTAATTTTAACTTCTGTGGTTACATTTGACTAAAGGCCATTTTCAGAAGGAGCAAGTTTACTTCACAGGTAGATATGCCAAGAGGAAAAAGTAATTCCAGCATGCACAGAAAACATGCTTTAAAACTGTGTGTCAGCAGAAGAGCACTGCTAATGGAAGAAGGAAAACCACAAACAAAAGTGATTTCCTACCAAAGGCAGTACTTGACAAGAGAAGGGACATCAACTTCCTGAAAGAAAGAGCACTTCTGTTCAACGCAGCCTAACGTGAACTCCCTTATTCAGGTAAAGGACAAAGTCAGAAGTACTGACGTGACAATGGTTGAGGGGTTTTAATCTTTGTTACCATTGTCCATGGAATTCAGAGGCGCAGCTTCATGCAAACCAAAAATTCTGGGGATTTAAGAATATATCTGTCCCGTTCTGCTCTTCTTTTAAATGGAAGGTCTTATCCTATGGCTGTTTTTCTGCTTTTACTTCTAGCCCAACAAGCAATGATTTATCTTGACAGATACAAAAGGACAAAAGGTAGCTGAGGGGGAAGTTCCTTCTGGCCTATAGCAAATTAAAATGATTCCTGAGAGATGCAGACTGAGAGATGTGACTGCAGCTGGGATACACGCTGGCAGAAAGGAGGCCCACCGGCGCTGGGGCACCAGCTACAGCATCCACTATTCCACGGCTTGATCACCAATGCCTTGACACAAACACATGTACTTCTCAGGCAAACTCTCCATAATCATACCTCACGGATATCCATCCTAATTTGTTCTCATATGCTTGACATGCAACTGAAGCAGTCGCTCTCCTGTCCAGGCATGAGTCACTGCTGTAGTCTGCACTCTAATTGCCATCACTGAGCACCAGTTACTTCACTGTGGGATCACACTGTTACCTGATGGGAATGGCACTTTGCAACCACTTTGTGCTGATTTCTCATTCGTTGCTCATCTCAATGCAGTCAGATGACTTAAGTCATTTTGCACTCATAGGCTATCTGACTTCTTTAAAATGTTATCCCAGTCACAGGAAATTATGTGCTATCATAGTCAGCGGATATCAATACGGCACAACTGGGACAGCTAATGGACCAGGTCCTTCCTAAACTTAAGGTTTGGGGAACTTTCTAATGTTGTGACCAACTGGTAATTTAGAGCATATTCGTTAATTAAAGCTTATTTAATTTGCAACAATTAATGCCAGAAACTGCATGTAGCATCTGAGTTGTTCAGCCACTGAACTAACCATGTTGTTCAGGGCTTCATCCTGTCTGGTCATGAAAACCTGCAGAGATGAAGACTGTACAGCTTCTCTGGGCAAACTGCTCCCAGTGCTTGACTGTTCTCATGGTGAGAAAACATTTCCCTAAATCCACTCTAAACCTCCGTTATTTCATCTTGTCCCTGTTGCCTCTTGGTGAAGAACTGAATTTGCATTTAGGTACTTCTGCCTAGTAAAGAGCACCTTCTACATGCATTAATTAGGCCACAGTATTAAAATACTGTTGAGAATAATCACAGCATGTCACAAGAGCATGCTGCTTAATAACAGCATGCCATTAGAGCTCATTTAATGCTAAACCAGTACAGCTACAGAATTGTTACTGGTTTATACTTCAGAACACCTTTCATACATAAATGACAGGTTTACATCTCATCATTAAAAAATTTCTATAAATTACATATGCTGCCCAAGTTATCAGTTTGCTATCAGTTCATTTCACAGCCAGAGGAGATAAGCAAGGCTGCTAAGGTGAAAATCAGCAGCAAAGAGCACAGTGAATGACATAAGATACTTAGCATTAAATAGCTTCAAAGTCATTAAAATAACACTGGCTTCAGGTCTTTACCAGGTGGGAGCTAATGGTCTGGCATCACCCAGGTTGCTGGCAAGGTTTATGATTTTCTGGCTGACAGCCTACAGCAGACGGAAATCCCAAACACACTGGCCAAGGAAAGTGGGAAAAGCTGAATAACTATCAGGAGTTTACAGTTTAAAACCACATTAAAGTAACAGCAAAAATAGTTAGGGAGGTACCAAATGTAGAAAACAGAAGTAACAAGAGGCCTGTTTTGCATACTGAGTAGCTAGATTTGAAGTCAGTAGCTCCCAGAGTTACCCATTCAGGCACTTTAAAATCCAGGCATTTTGTGTAAAATCTGATCCTGCATTTAAATTGTGTAAAGTCATCTTATATTCTGATTTTCCCCCCTTGGCTCTACTGTTACACATTGCCTTTTCACTGCCAGAATTCTCATCCTCCTTTAATGTGAAAAGTGTGGCCCACGTTGTTTTCTTAAAGCAAACCATGTGTGTACTTCTTTCAAACACAGGAGATGAGTTTTGAAGGCTACCCTGTCATGACTCTGTCATGGCCATGCTATTAACATCTCCACACAATGCTATGTATGAACCAACTTCCACACTTTTCCTTACAAAGATTTAGTTATTTTCTCTTCCAACACACAGTACAGCTCAAAATTCTGACACACATTTCAATACCTTCTTATACTTCTATGCTCCCTTCATTTTATTTGTCCTAGTACCATCCGGTATCCTTTTCACTTTCTTAGAACAAAACCATCACATTCCAGTTCTTTAATTTTTTATGCTACTGCAGTACAATTTCTTACACAGTAAAAGTTTTCACAATAAAATATACAAATTCCAGTAAGAAAGCTAAGAAAAGTGACCTGTATCTTTCCATTATCCAAATAGTAAATATAAATTCATATGACACTCAAAAGACAAAGGCACAAGCAAGAATGCTACCATATGGATTTTTAAGAGCAAACAACGTTCCAAAGACAGTTGTGTGACAGGCCACAGAAAGGCACAATCTGCAGGGATATGAGGAACAAGTGAATGAAAGACTTCAGAATTCCACAGAAGTAGTACCAATTTATCCAACAAATGCTCTCCTAAGCAGATTAATTTACAGCTTCAAAAAACAACACAAACCAAAACCAACCAAAATACTTCTTGAAATTAAACAAGCACTGTGGATTCCACATTTTGGGTTCACAGTACCACACCTTTCGTGCCATAAAAGCATGATTGGAAACATCTTATGAAGATCTCAAATGACTTTTTAATAATTTCCCAGGCATGGGGTGATGTATAGCTAGGGGGTTGGAAACAAGCTTTACCATCTATTTTATGATCAAACTTGAAGATTAGATACAACAATTAGTATTTAAAGCTCCATATGTTATAGCGCTAACCTAGTAATAGTGTGGGAATTAAGAGAAGGTTTACAGACCATTTAATTGTACCTCTAATAGCATGTTTACCAAGGAGCCAATCTCATTTTGGAGAGAAAACTAGAATTGGTCTCCAGGATAGATTACCAGACACTATATTGTTAGTCTCTGAGCAGTCTCATGCCTGTCTGGTGTATCTGCAACATGAAAGTGTTTCCAAATTATAAATTCCTGGTCCTTACATGTATGAAACAGTAAGGACAGTGCAAAACTGAGTACACCTAATCTTTCCCAGAGAGCTGTGCAAATAATTAGATTGTCCTTGTGCTACCAGTGAAGCTAATGGAGCACAAAATAGGCTGATTCTTTGCTTCCAAAATTCAGTACATCATCTGGGCAATGAAAGTTGACTCAGATGATATTCCTGTTAGCAGTGGCTAATGTGAAAAGGGTAAGGAACAGGTTTACCTACAACAAAAATGAAATTGCTTCCCTTGACTCACTAGGCACTGGTTCACAATGTAGTGTGCATCTACTACCTCGGCTTCATGCACAGGGCTCAATATATCATCTCCTTTGCTATTACTTTGCCTTTCAGAAACAGGAAAGAAGCTGGGTAAACAATGACATAAAGATGATAAAATGTCCATCCTTCTAGCTTGGTCTGATGCCTGTCTGGAGGTAGTTCTATACTTGTGCCAGACTATGCTGACTGAATGCTCACTGCATCCTGTCCATGTCTCACCCCTTTCCTGCCAAAGTGAATACACATCTTTTACTTAGCATTCACAAGGGCAAGGTTCAGCGTATTTCCCTCATCTATCTGATGGACCACTTCACAGTTTCCTTTTATTAATTGGCATTTCTTCTCTGAAGCTGATCATGAATTTATACCAAGAAGTGAACAGGTCAGATAACGGCAAGTATTCTGCTTGTTGCTTGAGCACTGTAATTATTATCCTTACACAAAATTTTCCATTACTATGTGCTATTCTCAGTAGCTTCACTGCATTTTAGAAAGTCAAAATAAAATTACCATTGTGTCTCCTGCCATGAAATTATTTAGAGCTATTTTCTGGAATTCCAGATTGGGGCAGTTAGAATGAGAAATAAATTGATAAAAGATGGTTCATGGTTTTTCACCTTCTACCAGTTTTCCCCTGTAAAGTCCTGAGTATCACATCGATTTCTGGCATCTCATTTTAAGGTCCATCCTGCAGCAATTTTCACATAATCACAGAATCAGAGAATTAACCAGGTTGGAAAAGACCTTTGAGATCACCAAGTCCAACCTATCATCTAATACCTTCCAATTAACTAAACCATGGCACTAAGTGCCTTGTCCAGTCTCCTTTTAAACATCTCCAATGATGATGACTCCACCACCTCCACAGACAGCCTATTCCAATAGTACCAGAATGGTATCATTGAAACATTGAAAATACTGGACAGTTTTTAGCATAAGCCCTTTGTCTGTAACATGCTATGAATTCATAACAAAACACATGGATGATATCAGCTCAGGTTAACTGCCTGCAGAGATACTTGCCAAGAATTTGTATGCCGGTATTAAAGTTGTATAATAGATAAATGGAGCAAGTTAGTAGAAAATAGTAGATCTATACAACCTTTACCTTCTTATTTATTTTATTAAGTCTAACAAATTAATGGTGCCATTCTGGTTTCCTTTCAAAACATATAATGGCTGTCAATACAGATATAAGGACACTAATGAGATCCATCAAATAATTGATGGAGAATTAACATCTTAGGTGTTTGAATCAGAAAATACAGCAGATATGTGAACTCCATACTTGTAATTACAAAGACTTGCTGTATTATACAATGTACTGTTACACTTTACAAAAGCAACATCTAAATGTAAGCTAAGGAGACAAAACCATCACATTTGCCTAAAGCACACAGCATGAAAGCAGCACAAACTTATGTTCAAACCTTAAAATCCACATCAGCTTGGTGTACACATCAGCACCTTTCTATGTCTGGGTCTTTCTGTCTTGAAGACTGTAACAGTCACACCATGTGATGAATCTTCAAATAAAAGAAGACACTTAGAGTTCAGGTCTTCTACGGTGATACTGTTAATGCACTAACAATACTGCCTACATCCAGAAAAGACTTTTCAATTTGCATCCACACTTCCACTCTACTTCCAGTGGGTTTTTTTAATGATTAATGTTCTATTTTGGTTGGCTAGAAATTAATAGTTCTACATTCATAGGAAAGATTACCAGTAAAAAGCGCTATGTAAGGAATTTCCCTTGAATGATTTTTTTTAACCAGAATTACTTTGATACCACCCTTGTCATCCTAAACAGCCATTTAGAAACCAAATGGCCTAGAAACTAGCTCACATCACCTGGAATTTAAGCTATTCCACTTAGTAGTTTCACCAATTAATAGCAAACAAAAGGTATTTTACCTAAATGTGAGTAATAATGATTCTCAGCTTTGTGTGGTACCTAAGAATCTGGATCATGGTTATACCCAGTCATCTAGGAACTATGCTCTGCAGGAGGAGCACTTGGCTGACTTGCAGGAATGTAATTTAATAGGTAATATACATCTCATACACAGACAAAATCCTTTCCCTCTTGCTAAAGACTTCCCATACCCTCATTCTCATAGTTTCTAATGACTCAGATGAACACTGTGGCAAAAATCAGAGACCCTTAAACTCTGCATGCGGCAGCATAGGCACTAGACACATACACACCAACCTTTACCAAGAGGCTACTCCACAATTTGCTCCTGGCAAAAGCAACTGGATCAATGTGACACTCAGTGCCAGCACTAAAGCAAGGCTGGCTTCTGTCTTGCTAGATGCCACAAGTATTACCCTAAGTTCTTTCAAGTATTGGGCTGGATAACGGACTGTGAGCAAATCACTCTATGTCAGAAATCTCTCTGTGCTTTCCAGAATGTTTGCTACTTCCAGTTGCAATATTTCAGCCTCTGTAGAGAGGAAGATGTCAATTTAAATGTATTTGTGCCACTTCCTTCCAAATCTGTCAAACCGTTAAAGGAAAACTGCATAGTCCATGAAACCTAATGGAGCACTTCTGAATTATATACTACTGCGTTCCAGTGGAAACTCCTATACTGATTCAGAGTATAACTAACTTCCCCTTTCATTGTAACTATTAAGGGCTGATGCAGAATCAGAAGTTCTTAATTTCTTCCAACTCTTTGATTATTTCTGTGTAGAAAGCCATCATATGCTCAAGACACCTAATATTCTTGCATAAGCAATTTCTGAAATTTACAATTCTGTTTTCATGGACATAGGCTCTCAGAGAGAAAAACATCCAAGCACATGCTTCACTATAACCTATGAAGAAGATTGCTGGTTTCATGGGAAACAAAAGGAAGTTCAGAGCCTTTTTTAAACATAAACGCAGGGAGCTTGCCACTGGAAAGATCCTTGTGTATGAAGCTGGTAATGTTTAGTGGATGTTTAGTGCTTTGTAAACACCTGATACTAATGCCAGCGGCATAGATACTTTATAGGTATTCACTTTAGTTGGAAAGTCTTTCTTCCCTCTATTTATAACTGCTCTGCACCTCTTCACCTCGTACAACAGCCAAGGGCTAAGCTGGTTATGCCAGTTGCTGTATTCACCAACGCTGCAGTCTCAAAGAAATATACACAGAATAATTCAACAGCATGGGCTGTTTTGGTCTGTGTGCTATAGTGACTGACTTAGCCAAAAAATCAGATATCAATTACAAGATACTGTTCATGGAATACCTCTTAACTAAACACAAAAATTAACTTTAAAAGTCATTATGAAACTCCATCTGGTGACTGAGTTGTGTGTAAGCAATCAACCTATGCCACTACAGAGAGCAAAAGAGGAACTGTCTACTTGCTAGTCATAACTGAAAAAAAAAAAATGAAAGGTCAGTAGTCATCATTTGGCCTCTGCAAGTAATCATTAATCCTATTAGAACCCCAGACCAAAGATAATTTAGTACTGCTGGCTAAGAGATTCCCTTGATCAAAGTAATTCAAGAGGAAGTTATCTAAAGGCACATTCTCGCAGAACTTGGTACTACTTTATTCCCAATAATAAATTCCAGTAAACATAGCTCCCAATTTCCACTGACATAAAAAAAATCTCAAAAGTTGGTCTGAGTTTTTCAGCACTACTACTAGGGACTGAAGGTGTTTTCCTTTTTTGCATTTCACTACATACACCTTTTACCTTACACATAGATTGTCATGGCCACTGCTCCCATTGCTGAGGACACCTGAAATCTTAGTATGCTAGTGGAAATTATATTCTTCGCTCAGAATTGTTCTGGGGTAAACTGATCAAGATAAACTTTCCTGGGGGAAACACCTGACAACTCTTAACTTCACTTCTTGCCACACTGCGCTGTGATCTAATATCAGAAAATAATGCAGTAATTTGTAATTGACTCTACCACTTTGATTAGTATACTAGCTTCATGTCATCAGCAGCAATGGCAAAGTTAAAAGCAGTTCATAATAAAAAAAAAATCAGCAAAACCATCATTAATTGTCCTGAGTAACATGAGTAATGTCAGCTTCCATGTTGTAGCCCAATCTGCTTACAAGTGGACATAATTCCTAGATCTAGGATAAAAAGTTTACCTTTATATATTAAAAAAACCCAAACAAACAAAGAAACATGCAGCACTCATGGATGCATCCCATCAGGGCCCATGGATTTGTGAGTTTCCATCTTGTCTAGGTAATTTCTAACCCAGTCCTCCTTGACTAACCAAGAGTCTTTCTTCCTCCTGATTTTGTCCCTTACATCCAGAGACTGAGGGCCAGCCTTGGCAGTAAAGATTGAAGCAAAAAAGACATTCAGTAACTCTGATTTCTGTGTATTTTCTGTCAATCCATCTTATTCAGCACCAGGCCCACATTGTGCCTCGTGTTTCTTTTCCTGATGATGTAGCCCTTCTTGTCATTCTTTAATTCCTTTGCCAAAATTAATTTCATGAGAGCCTTATATTGCCTTGTAGCATTCCTACATACTCTGTCGGTGTTCCTATACTTCTCTCAAGCAGCCAGCCTCTTTTTCCACATACTGTGATTTTCCTTCTTCTAACCAAGTTTTTCCAGAAGCAACTTGCTCATTCATACAGGTCTCTTGCCTCTTTCCTGCAGAGTGGTGCCACTCATCAACATCACCGCCATCACTTTATCCTTTCCTTTTTAATTTACCATGTGTGCTGGTTTGAACTAATTGGAGGATTTGAATTATAAAGTAGACTATAGGCTGCGAGAGGAAAGCACTGACAATGCTACTTCCCTCAGAGCTTTACTGAGAAAGAAAAAAAACATAGTTTTAAGAGTTGTAACCCAAATGTAGATAAGTCAGACGGTTTCAGACCTCTCTGGGCTGTGGCTGGCTCCTTGCATGGCTCCTTTCTCCCTACCTCTTGCAGCCAATTCTGAAGAATTCCACTAACTTCTTTTCCTACTGCTAACCCCCCTAGCTGATCTACCTTTGCCTATCTGCTGCATTAACAGATGGTGAGAGAAGATTGGGGAAGGGGGGAAAGGTGGTAGGGGTTGTTGGTGACTCCTCTTAGGGATTTTGATCTCTGGGAGGGGTGTGGTGTTTCTGTATTACCTTTTTCACTGTATATATCTGTTATACATTGTCAATATCTGCTTGTATATTGTTCATAGCTGTAAATATAAAGCTTCATTTATCAACTTCCAGCCAACTGAGTCCTAGTCGGGGTTATTTCAAAGGGTGGGGGGGCAGGTAACTGCTAAACCACCACACCATGTTTGTGTCAGAGCATTTTGACTTCAGTATTCCCACTGAAACAATTCTCACTTAGTACCATATATACATAAAATGTAAAATTACCTTCTGAGGATGATTAAATGCTACAAAGTTTTTTTTTCTGCAAATAAATAAATAAATTGGAACCCATTATGATGCATTCACAATATCACCACTAAACATGTATAAAGCATGGCTCCTTTAGGCAAAACAGCTGCAATCCCAATAAGCTCACAGGAACCAATCTCATCCTCACTATAAATCCAGTTGAAGTCCATGGAGTCACTTCAAGAATCAGGCTTATGACCCACATTTCTGAAATGCATGAAAATAAGAGACACAATTTCTTATTAATAAGACATTTAGTCCTTAGAAACCTGAGTGACCCTTCCAGGCATGTCTGTCAATCTGCCTTGGCAACTTCCTGTGTCAGTATTATACCAGACTACCTTGGATGAAAGTCCTTTCAGAACAAACTGTCAGCTCACTTTTAGGACACTGAGATTAATTATAGCCTCTAACAAGGGTTTGTAGATGTTTAAAGTGGTCAGTGAGTTACTGTAGCAAATGGCTCTGGCTGTAAAACCAAAACACCTCTCATAACATGTATCTGACTCCATATTCTGCCAATATAATTTTATGGTGAGGGTATGAACTACAATTCATATGATCTCCAACAATCCTTTCTTCACAAGACATCACACAAACATAAATGATTTGTAGGTTCTCACTGTTTATGCAGCTGCATTATATAAAAATGCAACTTTTCATACCTTAATGAGATGATGAAAGGTAGGAAATATACAGGAAGCAAAGACAAAATGGCCATTCTTTTCTTGCTACTTAATAAGCAAGAATACCCAGAATTCAGACTACAATGAGAAGCTACCAGCACCCAGTGATTCTCAAGGCTTAAGCTTTCTCCTTTGCCCTCCCCAGTCTGCTCATTTGAACTGTCTCTGCTTGACAGGGAGTAGAAAGGAGGGGCGATACTTTTTCCTGAAGGAGTGAAGCTCTCTTTGCTTGAATCCAGAGAACCTACGTAAACCTCCCTTGAGGTGTCTCCCCACTACAAAGCATCCTCTGGCAATTTCTGCTCTTCCCAGACCCTGATGTGAACTGTGTACGTACTACTTTGTAAAGAACAAGTACCAAGAAATTTTACATTAGAAAGCTTAGATTGTAGGGAAATCTTCACAGACTACATTTGCTAGCTAGGGAAAAAAAAAAAAAAAAAAAAAAAAAAAAAAAAAAAAGATGCTATAATGCTCAACAAGAGTAGAGATCTGCTGCACCCATAAAGTAGAAATGTATTAGGCAGGATACAACTAATACTTGCTTTTCTTCAGTTTAAGCACAGGTATTGTAAATTAATATAAACATTCACTACATCGCATATAAGCACAGCTAGGTTTAATACATAGCAAAAGGAGCAAGGAATGTAGAAACACCAAGTGTCAGGGGAAATACAGGGAAGAATGGCTTCACCCACAATGGTTCCATCTTCCTTATGCAAAGACCTAATGAACCTCAGTGACTAAGATCAAGGACCACATCCATCAGCACTAACTACACAGCTCTGTAATACTACTATTAATTTATGCTAAGCTTGTTAACAGGAATTGACTGCTTTGAAGTGGTGGTAGTAATTAATAATGTTCAAGAACCAATCACTAGCAGTATGTATTGCTCTAAATGTCAGTCTGCTATAGTTCCATTTTGAAGTTTAAAACTGGCCTGATTTATCAGCTTCTAAATGCTGTCATTACTATGATCTCTTACTCTCTTATTTTCTAGCTTGCACACAGTTACAGACACTTGCAGCTGAACGACTAAGAAAAGCTTTGCTCCAAAGCAAACTCAGAATACTGAAGTCACAGGCTTCAAAAAGTTTGCAAGTCTGCATTTCTAGAGTGCTCAAGGAAAATACTGATGCTTTTTTATCAGCAGTTCAGTCAAGTCTCAAGCTGACACTAACAGACTTTTTTTGGCATCAAATGACTCTGTAACAGAGGCAAGTAGTGTCTCTTCTGCTTTAGGACCCCAAGCAACACCAATAGATGCAGCCCAGAGCTGCAGCATGGTGCATCCCAATGGAGTCTATGGCCAGAGAGGCTTTGCTGGAAAGCACACCCCCTTCCCACCAAACAACCTCATCTCTTTCTTCAGACATGTGTCTGTCATGCTCCAAAGCACCACTATCTCCCTTCACACCTCCTCCCAAAATGCAGAGTCCGAATGCTCTGGATTCACAAAATTCCAGCATCTGTGCTGCTGCTGTCCACACATGTTGTCTTACAGCTTGGCATAAAGCAGAGATTTTACCGAGCAGATCATCTTACTTGAGGGAAGCATCAACAGCATTGTGCAAACAGGCTTTTTTACCAAGCAGGTCCAAGGAATTTTAAAAGAGGAAACATACTATTACTGATATTTGTGTTAATTTAATTGTTAAAGTCATGTTCTATGATTCTGTATAATTCTATATGTTAAACCTGATCCTGATCCTTTGTGTTTGAAGTTAGAGATATTTTCAGTGTTCAGGGTTTAATTCAAAGTTTAGGAGCAAGAATGCAAGCCATTTTATTTATTTAATATAACTACATTCTTCTTGTTGTTTCACCAATTACAAACTGTTTTGTTTTTTTTTTCAATGCATGCCTTAAAATATGACATCAGATAGTTCCTTAGTTGAGTGGAGTGTTAAAACTATTCTGTGCTTTGAATACTGAAAGGGAATCATCAATTATAGTGTTGACAGATTTTATGAGGAGCACTTTATTGCCTTCTACCTCCCAAACACTGAGAAAATAGTAATTATCAAGAGGCTTTAAAAAAGAAATCTCTGAGGAGGAGATGTATTGTGAAGTGGTTTTACTGAGATTGCGAATGATAAAACACGTATTTACCTGAAATGATACTCCAGCTCAGGAGGCTTTTGGTCTGCATGTGGTATCAAAAGAAAAATCTTACCACAAATACAAGCACCAGAGCCAGTGCTTCGCTGAATAGTGTGAACAATATTAATAAGAAGGACTTGATGCTGACCTTGGCCACAGAAATATCCAGTGTTGCATGTCAGTGCAGACTAGTAGGATGATGCTGACGTTAACATTTGATGACCTTTTGGCACTGCTTTTAAGCCGAGCCAATGTAACATTCAGGCATTAATAATTTCTTTATTGTCCCTGTTTAAAATAGAGCCATCCAGGTGAAGAAAATACAAATTAAATAAGCAACAAAATGCAATTAATTTTAATTTGAAAAGCTGTGTTAAATACTCATCACGAAGTACTTAGAATCATAGAATTGTCAGGGCTGGAAGGGACCTCAAGGATCATCTAGCTCCAACCCCCTGCCATGGGCAGGGACACTTTCCACTAGATCAGGCTGCCCAGAGCCACATCCAGCCTGGCCTTAAAAACTCTGAGGGATGAGGCTTCCACCACCTCCCTGGGCATCCTGTTCCAGCATCTCACAACCCTTATGGTGAAGAACTTCTTCCTAATATCCAGTCTGAATCTACCCATTTCTAGTTTTGCTCCATTCTCCTCAGTCTTATCACTCCCTGACACACCAAAAAGTCCCTCATCTGATTTCCTGTCAACTGCTTTCAGATACTGAATGGCCACAATAAGGTCTTCTCAGAGCCTTCTCCTCTCCAAACTGCACAATCCCAACTCTCTCAGCCTGCCCTCATAGGAGAGGAACTCCAGCCCTTTGATCATCCTCATGGTCATTCTCTGGACACATTCCTGCACATGCAGGTCTTTCTTGTCATAGAAGCTCCTTATATTTATGGTAATAGCACGTTTTTTCTAGTCTCAACTCCTGTGATCTTTTGTTACATAAAACATGAAGTTACACAAGGTTCTTATTAAAATCTTTACCAAGTAGCAATTTTCTATGCTCTCTGTAGCTAATACTAGGAGGTGGAGGTAGTACAAATTATCTCAAAGACATATATATATATAGTTTCAGGATTGCTTAGTAAATTACCTCCTAATGCATAACGTTTTGGATTCTGAAGTATATTTAACTGGTTTAG
Source organism: Psilopogon haemacephalus (assembly GCA_013396835.1). Taxonomy (NCBI): domain Eukaryota; kingdom Metazoa; phylum Chordata; class Aves; order Piciformes; family Megalaimidae; genus Psilopogon; species Psilopogon haemacephalus. Next base: position 261,795 of record VWZI01023555.1, read on the forward strand.
TAAATTAACAAATTCCTTCATACCCAGCACAACAACTGCCTTGATGCCAGACTGTAAAGAAAGTGAAGAGCTTCAATGTCATGGAATAGGCCTAATACATGTTCTGGCTTGTCCAGGCATGATCCCATGATCCCCTGTTTGCCCCTTACACCTCTGCTGAAGTGGGGAGCAGTACAGGAAAGAAGACAAAAGGTGTAGAGCCACCAAGTCTACTTTGCAGTGGTAAACATGGTTACACACAGCTTTGATGCTTCAAGCTTGTCCACCTGGAAACTTTGGTGTGCCTCAGTTTACCATGGAGAGGCATTAAGTGCCACCATGCTGAAGGCAAGAATTAGCCACCAGCAAGACACCATGTCTGCCTGCACCCCGTCTGCCCTGGAAGGAATCAAGACCAGGTCAGAGACCATCTAACCCCTAGCATCCTGCTAGAGCCCTGGGGAAACTCCAAAAGACTCCAACAGCTATCCTACCACCAACATTAAGCCCTCCACATGTTTGGGTACACTCTGGGGGTATACTGCAGCCCCAGAAATCCGGAGATACTATTTTGTGAGTAAATATTCTAAAAAGCCTCTTTGAAATGAAAGTTTTTATTTGGTTCTATAACTGTAAACTTTATTGTGCCATCGGCTTCTGCAGCAAGGAGCCTCTTGAGTCCACCTAGAGGGCAAGTGGCATATTCTCTTTCCAGTTTAAATTGTTTGTATTTTGCTAGGTTTTTCTTAACTGTTCTAAACTGCCTGTCCCCTCTGTGAAAAGACCCACAACCATACAGTCAAACCTTATAAATAAGTTTTCTGCTGAGATTTAATAGAATAAATAATTTTCCGTAGTTTATTAATTTTCACCTGGAAATTAATAATTAAATTATATTCATAACATTCAAGAAGCCAGAGTTGGCATTCTCAGAAGCACACAGGCATTTAAGCAAATGAGGGAGTCTAGTGGGCATAATCTGTCTACTGCCATACTCCTAGCCTAATGGTTCCCTCAGCCCTCACCAAACTGTCAGCAGCAGAAAACTGTGGTCTAGAGGCTTATCTCCTTCCTCACTGAGCTGGCCATCAAATAACCATATAGGTCCAGATTCAGAAAACAAATTAAAAACCCTCAAGAAGCAAATCAAATAATAGTGACTAGGCAAAGTACATCCATCAGACATAGAATCCTAACCTAAACTCCCAAACACTCAACACTGGGCTTCAGCAACCAGTTATCATCTCCCCTGTTCTTTTAGTACAGCTTTAGCCCCTTCAGTGTCAAAATAATTTGTCCTACTCAGTTAGGCCTACCAATTTAGGAGATACATAGCTCCAGAGCAAGACAGTGAATTTCAGTTACAAATGATACTTCACAAGCCTTTTAAAGTCTGTGTACAGCAGGGGAAAAAAAAAAAAAATTCTTACAGTAAGATACAGTGTTTTGCAAATGGAAGGGACAGTTAATGTTATTACATCATAAATACATGAGGAACTACAATACCACAGCTTTATAAAGCTTCTGTGACTGATGAAGAAAACTACACTATGATAAACATACAAATGTAATTGGAAGGACTTTTTTTTTAATGTAAAATTAATTTCATAAGAAATTGAAGGTATTTGGAATGGAAATAGAGGAAATGTAAAACTACCTTTGAGTTTGAAAGACTTTCAGTCTTTGTTACTGAAAGAGGAAAGACAGCAGGGGACAAGAAGAGACAGGGGACAGAAGAGGAAAAGAATGGGTTTATGCTACACTAAGTAAACTTTTATATATAATAATTTAAGCTGATAGCTGTTAAATCTATATATAGGCAGAAAAATGCTTAGAGCCCTGTGACCAGCTTCCAAATGATACGGTAGAAAGCGACAGTGATACAGATGTGAAAAAACTTGCTCAAAGGGAGAAAATTCCTCTGTGAGGACAGACCTAATACTTAGCAAACTTTCTTTAACCGTCCTGGAAATAACAAAGCAGTAGTTCTGTAGACTGGAACAGTAGACTGCACAACAAAAATCAACATTTTAGCACTGTGCACAATGTAACTATCTTAAAGCTAATTCATTGTTTTAGTCTAGTTTTGAAATTTGGACCAAGCAACTCCTTTTCTCCAAGCCAGAGCTGATGTTACTGTGTGGAGCTTTCTCAGATGGCCTTTGCTACTTCTGATACCACAGTTCCCTCATTAGGCTTGAACTAGGTTGTGGCAGATTAAACAACTCTGATAAAGCAGTGTTACCTCTCATCAGACTGAAAACTACTTCTTCCAAACAGATCTTGGAGGAAATTACTTTGTTTTTACCAGGCATTCCCCACTCTCAGATTTACCAAAGTTGCTGTTATACAACATCAACAAGAGGTAAAAACAGCAGTGATAGGTAAGGAAAAAGACTGACTATGCTAACAAGCTCTGAACTGCTCACCACCACAGGGCACACATTGTAGGAGACTTCTCTATGAACATAAACAAAATTTCTCAGTCTTCTAGAGAATTGTACCTGATAACTAAACATTGTAGGAACATTAGCTTCTAGAAGTAGTTTCTTTGAAACCATACGAAAAAGAATGGTTAAACGCTATTTCAGCACAACTTCAAGTGCCATACTAGTAATCTCAAGCTGACACAACTCCTTCATTCCACAGCAAACTTGAAGGATAAGAGTGGAAGGAAGGACATCTTCAAAATACCATGGGGACTTCAAATAATGAGTGATTAAAATAGCAATCTTATGACAAAGTCTGGAAAACAGTGGCAATATAGACCTTCCAAAACCAAGGGGAAAAAACTGTCAGGCAACGATAGTCAGAGCTGTCAAAAGAAGAGACATGGCAAGTATCTGCTTGCCCTGGGTCCAAACTGGCATATTGTGCCACATTTAGAGCAGCACACTTAAATATATACACCTCTGATACAAAATAAAATGAAAAAATCAACATTAGAAAAGCTGGATGATGACACAATCATTAGGATATCTGTAAATAGCAAATGCACAGTATGAAGATCAAAAGCCCCAGAATAAATGTTCAGTGATGAGCAGAACTGCTGGTTCTGGACAATGGTGATTGTCAAAAGAATTTTGGGTTCACAGTGCACCAGCAGATGTCCATGTTATGCTCCCTGCCAAATGGACTAACTCAATTCTAAAATATGTACAAAAGAGACTCTCATGTGTGACTAGGCAAGTCTTACTTCTCTACTACAAGCAGCAAAGGATATATGTACACCAAGAAAAGAGGGTTGGAGGTGAGACTATACCATGTGGGTTTTGTCTCTAAAATAGGCCAGCTCCAAGCTGCACTTTCCCATAATCCAGTTTTATTCTATAGGTGGTTACAGGACAGTATGCAGAAAGATCTGTATTCAGAGCCGGTTCTAGCGCAATTGATATTGTAAAGCAAAGGATAGCCTTGCAGTATAAAAAAGCCTAACATATGTTCTTCAAAAATGCACACAAGGGAAGGAATAAAATTGCTTCATCAAGCAGAAAGATTCAAAGGCTTAAAAACTAGCTAATGGCAATCATTCCTGGGTTTTCAAATCCAAGGTCAAATACAAATTTAACCCTTCCTTTTCTTCATAAACTCTATTTTCTACAAATCCCAACCTTTAGTACAACACAAAAGGTGAAATCTCCAGATTCATGTCAGTATCGCAATGCTCCAACTCGCTAGAAAAGCAGGAAACAGAAATTACAACAAAGAGCCAGAGAATGCTGCCTTCCCTTGGGAGACAAAACAGGGTGTCCTGCTCCTGCTTTCATTAGCATCCTTCAGGAGCTCCATTTACGTTTTAGGTGTCAACTTAAGAGTCAAAGGTATATAGCATTCCTCTGCACACCATATTAGCATTTTATTCCCTCTCTATTCTAAACACACTGAAGCATGAGTAGCAGCCCTGAAATTAATTTACTGTATCCTGAAAAGTCTACAAGGCTCATTTAGTGTCCATTTTTATCTTCATGTAGCATAATGAAGTTACAATCTTTGAACTTTACTGCAGAACTGGAATCATTACAGTGAGTTGGTTCAGAGCATACAGATTAAGCATCCTTCACATATTTTAAAACTAGTCCTTAAATGCATACAGTTTTTAACACTGGAATTGACACTCCCCACAAACATGCTTAAATCTAGTCCTGTGTGCTTAACAACCACAAAGAAATTACTGAATACAATAAAATAAGTGATGTATGATTTTACCGTATCTGTCTTGTCAGGTTAAATGAGGCCTTAAGCAACTAGATCTGCTGGAAGGTGTCCCTGCCCATGGCAGACTTTATACACTATATATAGGAGTGGTGTAAAAGCTCGTAGAGGGCCATCTTTTCCCTCTGGAGATGCTCCAGAGTTAATACAAAGAATTTTCCTCGAGCAAATAGCTCTGGCCTTAAGTCTGGCTTTGTGTCTGTACGGGCTGCCACTGCAAATGACTCAACAAGGATCCAGCGACATGGTGGGATGGGAAACAAGAGCAGATAGGGAACCTGGAACTGAAGAAAAACTACAACCAAGTAATAGCAAGCAGGAGAGATGTTGTAATCAAGAATACTAAACCAGGAATGGACACAATGTGGGCAGCAGTCAAAGCAAGAGAACAAACAGAACAAATCTAGGGGGTAATTGTATTCGGAAACAATGGATTAACACCTTTGGATAGAGCTCATATGTAAGACTGTGAAAATCACAGACATGACTAACAACTTCATACTTTTATATTCTGGGTATCTAAATGCCCTCTCTTGAGATTTGCAGAAGTGCTGAATTCCTGCAGCTGCACTCAAAATTAATGACAGTTATACTTTAAACAGACTAAGTGGCCATATAATAAGAAATCTGAAAAATAAGACACTAAAGATGAAAATTAGGCACCCAGAGCGAGTGCAACATTTTAACTTTCAAATTCTTGTATTCTCTCTCTGTACTTCTACAAAAATTGGGTTAATGGTGCTACACTACTCTGCAAGTACAGCAATGCGCACATTTTTTGAAGTACTCATATTTTAGTTATGAACATCCTTTCTATTATGATAAATAAATCACTAAGGAAAAGTGCCACGTTTAAGTAGAGTATGTGTATGTATGTGGAGGAAAAGTGATGCCAGAAATACCAGAGGAAAGACTTCAATGAATACTGTTCCTCTTGCACCTTGAGCAGCGAATATGCTCTGCAGCTGAATTAAGCTGAGTTAAGTAATGAGCAGGTGTCTAGCCAGTTTTGTTCAGCTGGTGAGGCAGCTTTGGAATACCAGAAAGCTACAGTCTTAGCCTTCTTTTAATGTAATTTCTGGGGTGTGTCTGCACAAGTAATTTACATTACACATTGCTTCTTCCTCACAATAAACATTACCAGTCACTCCAAGAAAAGGATCTCTTCATATCCACCTCTGTCACACAGTGACACACCCTCTCAAAGCACTTTTAACTTCCATGATACACTATGATTTTTAAAATAATGTATTCAAGAGACACCGTCAATAGAAATGAAGTTCCAGAACAGCAAAGAACAAACCCTGAAAACTTTCCCAGAAGAGGAAATCTGGCACACTACCATGCATGATACCACACTTCTTGAGCAACTGGGATCTTGGTTGAATTTTTTACAATCTGGGAACAAAAATATAGTGAATTATGCACTTCTGAATGGGTCACAGCTTTAAGGAAGGCTTGAAGACTACCAGACAGTGTATCATAATGGCCAAAGCATACCAATGACACAAGTAAATGGGAACAGAGTAATTTTTGTAAGCAGGAAGAACTATAGTCAGGATTGATGGGCAGCCAGTATTAGCAGACAGTAGTATTAGCATTAGAAGCATCAGTAACATTACCAGCAAAGTTATTAGTATGGAGTAGCAATTTACACTATAATATATACTGCTACAGTAGTACTGTCATCAGGGCTGAATTTCAGCTTGCAGAACCACCTGGTAGCCAAGCTAAAGGACTGTATTGCCTTGAGAGTCTGCAACAGAATTTTTTCAGAGCAAATGGGTTTCAGCACTTGCTCATATCTACTTAAATCCATGTGCAGGCTGCATTTTCCTTCTTGGCACCCTTCAGATGACCTCTTAGGTATAACTGTGATCACTCCAATCAACAAACAGAGAAAGCACTTTCAACAACTTATCAACACCTTAATATGCATTTGTGGGTATTACCTAGGAAACACACGGTATGGTCTTTTAAGCATAAAGCCTTGATGTTGACACACAAAAATAATGAATCCATTTTAAATATATATATTCTTTGTAAATCTTAAATTATATATTTAAAACCCACCAGAAATATCAGAGTTTACTTCAGTATTTAAACTCTTTCTCTAATTTTATTCATAGTAGCAGTCATATTATGGGAACTGAATTTCTTCTGCAAGATCAATTGTATACCACATGCATTGTCATAAGAATTAAATAAGAGCTCATGAATCAAAAGTAAAAGTGTATTAAATGCTAGCAGACATTAGTTCACGTGAGGTCTCAGCACTTAACAATGTATTTGGTGACTAGATACTAGGGAACAGGGGACAGCTGCACTGTTTAAATTTATGTGCTTAAATTAGCCACACAGTTTAGCAGGCTAGTCTCCAAAGTTTATAGAATCATTTAGGCTGAAGCATCTAATAAGGTCATGTCCAGCTGTAAACCTAACACTGCCAAAACCATCACTAGTCCACATCCCTAGGTGCCACATTTACATATCTTTTAAATAGTTCAGAGATGGTGACTCAACCACTTCCCTGGGCAGCCTCTGAACCATCCATGCAGATGTCTGGATTCATTAAAGTGGTGTTACACCATCCTGAGTCCTGTGCAGCTTCCTTTTTCCATTAGCAGCATTCAGGGTTTTTTTTCTGATCAATCAACTGCTGGTCTGCTTGAAGCCTGACTAGAAGCTGCTAGTGCTAGTGTTTTCACTGTGTGGTGGTTTGGCAGTTCCCCGCACTCCCCCAGTTTGAAATAACCCAGGCTACAACTCAGTCAGTTGGAAGTTAATAAATGAAGCTTTATAGCAGCACAAATGTCACAGTCATGTATGACTTGGGTCAATTGACCTATCACATGCCCATCGGTATGTTGCATCCCTGCCTTGATGTCCAGACGAATCATGGGCCCACCAAGCTAAGAACAGTTTGCTCGGTGTTTCCAATCAAGATCAAGGTCACTGTTTGTGTCAACCTGAGAAATTTTAGCAGCTTGATCTGCCCGATGGTTGTGTTGGTGTACTTCAGTAGCTCTGCTTTCAGGCATGTGTGCATCTATGTGACACACCTTACCTGGAATTCTCTCCAGTTGTACAAGAATGTCCTGCCATAGATCAGCACACCAAATAGGCTTTCCTTTCCTCTGCCAGCCACTCTTTTTCCAGTCCTTTAGCCAACCCCATAGATAATTGGCTACCATCCATGAGTCAGTGTAGAGGTAAAAGATAGGCCAATTTTCCTGTTCAGCCACATCAAGAGCAAGTTGGACTGCTTTTACCTCAGCAAACAGACTGGATTCACCTTCTCCATCTCTCACTTCAGTAACTCTCCTGGTAGGATTCCAGACTGCTGACTTCCACCTTTGCTTGTTCCCAACAAGATGACAGGAACCATCTGTGAACAAAGCATAGTTGTTTTCCTGGTCAGAAAGATTACCATAGGGAGGAGCTTCTTTAGCATGAACTGTTTTCTCCTCTGGAGGTTTTGTACAGCTTGCGCCTTCTGGTCAGTTGGTGATCATTTCCACCAGACTAGGTTGATCAAAATTACCCATGCGTGCTCATTGGGTTATCGAAGCCATCCATTTAGACCAGGTTGCATCTGTGGCATGATGTGGTGATGAACTGGCAATCTAAAAGCAATTGTGACTCAATTCCAATCACTTCAGAAGCTGTTTTCCCTCCTTCATAGGCTGCTAGTATCTCTTTCTCTGTTGGATTGTAATTTGCCTTTGAACGTCTGTAGCTATAACCCCAGTAACCAGGTGGACGACCACGTGTTTCATTTGGAGCTTTCTGCCAGAGACTCCAAGTTGGACCATTGTCACTCGCACCCGTATACAGAATATTTTTAATGTCTGGACCAGACTAAACAGGTCCCAAGCCCACTGCATGAATTTCTCTGAAAGGTCCTCTGACCTTGTCTCTATGGCAAAACCTGCTTGCAACAAAATGTCAATTATTTTGTTACCTTTCTCAAAGATTTCCTCATCAGTTTAGCCCCACACAATGGTGTCGTGGATGAATTGTATGTGTTCTGGAGCTTTGCCTTTCTCCAATGCATTGCTGAACACTGAGTGACAGATTGTTGAACTGTGTTTCCACCCCTGAGGTAAACATTTGAACTGATACTGGATTCCTCTCCAGGTGAGTGCAAACTGAGGCCTTCATTCCTTTGCTATGGGAATAGAGGAGAAAGCATTAGCAATGATTATGGTAGCATACCATTTGGCCTCCTTTGATTCCAGCTCATATTGGAGTTCCAGTATGTCCGGTACAGCTGCGCTTATGGGTGGAGTCACCTTGTTAAGGGCACAAAAATCCACTGTGAGGTGCCAGTCACCATTAGCCTTGTGCACAGGCCAAATTAGACTGTTGAAAGGTGAATGAGCTTTCTCGATGACCTTTTGACTTTCCAGTTGACGAATCAGCTGATGAATGGGCAACAAAGAGGCACGGTTAGTTCTGTACTGTCTGTGATGCACAGTTTCAGTAGCAATTAGCAGTTTTAGGTCCTCTATATCATGATGTCCCACACTGCAGATTCATCTGAAAGTTCAGGTCTAATAGACAATTTCAATTTACCATTCTCAATTTCTACAGATGCTATTCCAAAAGCCCATAGGATCTTTGAAACAACCTTGTCTCAAAAAGCCAATTCCCAGAATGTAAGGCGCATCAGGACCAGTTACAATAGTATATTTCTTCCACTCTTTATCAGTTAAACTTATTTAAGCCTGCAACTTAATTAACTCTTGACACCCACCAGTGATTGAGAAATAGTTATAGACACTGTCCCTTTGCAATTTGATGGCAACAAAGCACACTGAGCACCTGTATCAACTAAAGCCCTGTATTTCTGGACTTTTGAACTACCAGGCCACCTAATGAATACATCCCAATAGATTCGGTTTTCTCCACTATCTCTTTCCTCCTCCTGGCTAGAGAAAGGGCACCCCTAATGCTGACTATGGCATGTAGGGTGTCAATGATTGGTGTTGTTGTGAGAGGAAGTACAGTTATTAGAATAATTGCAATTGCTCTGAGGAGCTGAAGAAGTGACAGCTACTCTTCTGGCATTGCTGCCTCTGTTTCTGCCACTCTGAAGTTCCTTGACTCCGTTCAAAAGAACTGAAGTAGGTTGACCATCCCACTTGTTCATGTTCTCACCAAATTGGTCATGCAGGATTATCCAGAGTGACGCATGTGATTGCTGATATCTAGGTGGAATTTGTCTCCTGTGAAGGAATTGCCTTGCAGGAGGTGGGTGTCTGTTCCTGATGGCAAAAACATGCACCCATTCAGATGATAAGGAATGGTATCCTTTGCCAAACTGGATATGGAGGTTTTGAGTTCCTTCTTCAGTTCTTTCATGTCATCCTCTAGCTTTGTAGTCATACCTTTTAGCTCTGTAGTCATAGTTTTTATGGCAGAGACTAGGGTAGAATGGGACAAGCTGTTCTCTATCTCTCTCAGTTGGTCAGTGAATGCACCAACAGTGAGCAGCCTTCCATTTCTTTGATAGGAACTTACTAGCCAAGATGTTAGCATAGGATGAAGAACCAAGTTTAATAAGCTTCTTTATTAAACCTGTTCCAAGAGGAATGTTATCAGGCATGATCTCCATAAAGCACTTCCTTCACAGCAAACTCCTTCAGAAGCTTAATTCCCTGCTCAACTGCGTTTTACTTCCTAGCTACCCGTGGCAAATCATCTCAGGAGGTGTATCTCATACCTACAGCCATCAGAAGACATGTCCACAAGCCAACCACACAGAGATTGGTTGCCAGGTATTTGTCCACTCCACTCTCCTTTGCAAGTGGGCCTAGCTGCTTTGCAGACTTGTCTCCTACCTGTAGGGCATTTGTACCAGTAGTACAACATCTCACCAGCCAGTTTAGGATTGACTCTCCTGATTCCCTTGAATATTTCTAATTTCCCTAACCTCTCTGAGGGGATCATTGGAGCCCTGGATGTCATCCTTTTCCTCTTCCTCTCCTTTTTGGTCTGTTGGTACCAGGCCAAAAAAAACCCTCTCCTAACAACATTCCTAATCTTCTGAGAGCCATCTTCCCCCTTGGTAGCTAATCCTACATTGTCCTCATATTTAGCTCAAATCTTTAACGTTAAGTTTCTCCTCTTCTTTCTCCTCCTGAGCACCAGAGGTACCTGTCCTCAGGTCTTACATTGACCCATGTTTTGACCCAATCTTAGATTTTGTCTTCACAGGGGCCAGTTTAACCGGAAGATTTGCCTTCTAACAGATCTGAATTTTGGGGAGCTTAAGCTGCTGCTGTCTCAGAATTAGTGTTGTCTTTTTGGGTTGGAATTAGAAATTGCTGTTTGGAAATTCAAACTGCTAGCAGAAACAGGGCTTTGCGAGTCCTGAGTTGTTGATCCTTCATTTTTGCAAACAGCTCGGTATTATCAGCATTGTTTCGGGTACATTTTCCAGGCATACAGCCAGAATTGGTATCTGAACCTGTTTGAATAGAAGCATCTTTGTTTTTCTTTCTCCTGGCATGATCTGTTTTCTTAAAGTCATAGTAGACACTTTCAGGCTTAGAGCAGAAATTAGGAATAAATCCATAATTAATAGGAATACAATTACACATGTCAGATATATCACTGTGGAATTAAAATAGAAGTATTGGCAAGGGTCAGGAACACTGCTCTTTGGCAGAATGACACATACCAAAGCGGTTGTATAGCTCATTTGATTACTAATATTTTCTGGCTTATTAAAAGCATCAAAAACAGCACTGGTCACTATCTCAGTAATATTAAAACCAAACAAAGAAATAATATAGTTGCCAAAATTCTAAAACATTCTTTCAATCTTCCTCCATGCCAAGTCCCATAGAAAAGTACCAATTTTAGCCACAAGCCATCTATGTAAAAACCACATTGTTACAGAAGAAATGATTGAATATAACAGCCAGGTCAGATTAATTTTTAACTTCCAGGATTAATTAGCAATCAAACAAATGGAATTTAACCTCTGCCCCATGTTGGGCACCAATTAAAAATAATGTGGTTTGCAGTTTCCCGCTCCCCCACACACTTTGAAATAACCCAGGCTAGGACTCAGTCAGCTGGAAGTTAATAAATGCAGCTTTATATTCACAGTTTTGCACAATATACAAACAGATATTTATAAAACATAACAGATATATATCATAAAAAGGTAATACAGAAACACCACACCCCTCCCAGAATCCCTACAAGGGGATTATAACCACCCTACCACCTTCCCCCATCACCAATCTTATCTCACCATCAGTCTTATGCAGCAGATAAGTGAAGGTAGATCAGTCAGGGGGATTAGCAGCAGGAAAGAAGTTAGCGAAATTATTCAGATCCAGCTAAGAAGGTAGGGAGACAGAGAGAGAGCCATGCAGCAGCAGCCATGCCCCAAAGCAATCTGTCTTATCTATGTTTGGGTAACAACTCTTAAACATTTTTTTTCTTCTTCAGTAAAGCTATGAGTGAAGTAGCATCATCAGTGTTTTCCTTTCTCAGCCTATAGTCTAATTTTCCTTTCTCAGCCTATAGTCTAATTCAAATCCTCCAATTAGTTCAAACCAGCACACACTGCCTTGAGCATAGTTCAAGAACAGAAAGCAGAAAACCATGCTGTAAGGTCTGCTGCATAAGGTAATGCTAGGTAGGAAATGAACAGAGCAACAATCAGCCATAAGGGGCATGCAGAGCTACAAACCAACTCCAGTGGCAGCTTGGGTACCTTCTGTAGCTGGGCCATTTAATCCATCACATGGTCCTGATGCCAAAACTGACCAAAGGAACACACTCAGTACCGTGTCCAATGACACAAACAGCTCCTTGTCACTCTCAGCAAAAACAAGAGTAGCAGCATTGTGGCAGGATCCTTAGGAGAATCCATAGAGAGTTTTCATTATGGAGGGCAATCAAAGATGTCTTCTACATGGTTTCCATCCTCTGTCATGAATGTCAAGTATTTCAAGGTCATGAAGAGAACCATCCATATTCTATAGGAATGGCAGCTAATGTGTTAATGACACCACCCTCTTCACTCAGTGCCTCTTCATCCCGTCTGAGATTACATTCAGTGTTTCACTTATTGTTGTTATTGTTGCTAATATTTATGGATGTCCAAATAGAAATGGTTTTGCACTTTGGGGAATACTATTAATGGTGATATGCTTCTCACACTTTTTCAGGATGTTCTGTCTTTGCTTATGAGCTTTTTATTCCTGCACAAGAAGACAGATGGGGACAAAGGAAGCAACCAGATTATATTTAAATGGTTGTTTGTATCAAATTGTGCTCTTACAGAAGTAAGACCAAGGGGATTTTCTGAATAATGAAGTTACTCAATTAGAAGTAAGCTAATGTGCTGGGTTGGCAGGGTGTTGGGAAAAGACTGAAGCAGTTACCTGGCAATTGACCAAGAAGCTTTGTCTTACAGAACAATCTTAGCATAAAAATATCTCATAAATCCAAAAGGCTGATTACAAAAAATGTTGTAGGGGCTTTCTTTTTTAGAAGAATATTGAATTAATGAGGAATAATACAAAGGGGGAGTTTAATTATTCTGAATGGAATAATTTTCCACCCTAGCCTCTCAGGGTGGGTATGATTATGTAGGTCACATATCTAAAATGGTTTTAATGCATATTTCATTAAAAGCCACATCTTTTCATGAAGGACAGTTAGCAATAAGCCCTCTTCAGAGAGTACTCTCTCTACAGTGCTTTAAAGGAAAGCTATATCCTTTGTGGTTATGAAGCTGTTAAGATGAGCAGTCAGTAAATACAAGAGTAGACATCTTTTATTTTTAGGTTATTGTCTTCACATCATAAGTTGTTTTCATTCTCACTCTCTCCATTCCCACCACCACTCTGGATGCATAGCAACTAGATATGGGCCAGGGCTGCCAGTCTGCTTGTACTTCTGGAGGGCTGCTATCAAACAGATGAGAATGCTACCTAAGCATTTTCATGTTCATTCCAACCATCAGATTTTGATTTGACATGCTCAATTTGCAATTACATTTTACAAATTCAAATAAAACTAAAGAAAACCAATAATTAAATTATTGATCAAATACACTGAATTTTCTCAGCTGGCACACTTTTGATGTTTACTGACAGTATTTCTACAGCCTGTCGCTTTGATTTTTAACCAGATTGCAGACATTTTGTAATAAAACATTTGTCATCAGTTTTACATATGTTAATGTTTTCAGTGAAATAAGTGCCATCTTTTTAGCCATTGTTGTCACCTCCTCTTAGCTGTAAGAATAAAATTTAGTTACATTTACTTACTTAAAAGAATTGGTGGAAATATTTGGTCCATTACACATTTTCTGCATAGCGCAGGATCAGATTGCACTGTCATTCACAACACTAAAATCCCTCACCTTAGTAATTACATGCCCATAAAGACCTAGTTCATTCTACATATCCTACTGGTGAACTGAATGTCTTCAGATCTTAAAGCCTATGTATTGTCCCATCTATTGACTTACTACACTACCATCTCCAATCACAGTACAAAATAATTGCTTGTAAAATTTAAGTTTAGGAGAAAGAAATCCTTGGATAATTTTGTATTCCTGAATTAATATATTCTCAAGCCCAGACACAAAATCACATAATCATAGAATGGTTTGGGTTGGAAGAGCCCGTCAAAGTCATCTAGTCCAACCCCCCTGCAGTGAGCAGGGACATCCTCCACTAGATCATAACTAGATCACAGACAAATAAGAAGAAAGATAAAACTATGTTCTCATTAAATTATGACAACAATTTCTTTAACATTTTGGTATATGTCTTGGCTGTGGTACTTTTGTGTCTGAAATGTTTGATGGAACTTCTGAAGTTTTCTTTAAAACATCAAATAATACCAAAACTCATTCCATAGCAATTTCCACTACTGAGCTATTTTAATCTTCAATGAACACTAGTTTAAACAAAGGGTAATTGGGGGGTAAATTGTTAACCAGACATGAGGAAAAAATGACAACACAGAAGGTTTAGCGAAGCAGAAACATTATCAAATCATCAGTGAACAATTCAGCACTGTCTCCTACAGCACAGATCACAGTTTATTACTTGATTGTTTCCCTTGAATTGCCATCAGTTTCTTTAGCCACCAGTGAGACTGTACAGCCCTTCCCTTGCAAATATTGACTTTAAAGAGGGGTTTGAATCTGGGTTAGAAGTGAATTGTAATGAGGCCAATATAAAAATTATTAAATACTTTTATTAACTATATAAAGAAAATTTCCCCAAACTTATTTACAATTAACGCATACAGATTCTGTTATGTGGTTAGTAGAACTAATTTTGCAGAATGTATATACATGATCAGTTTGATTTAAATGATTTTGAGGAAGGTATTAGAAGATTTAGACAACTGGAGAAAGTCTTGCAGCATAAACTACCAGTTAAAGATTAAATGTAAACTTTCACAAACTTCAGAAAAGACAATATGATTACTCACTGGACAGTCTCAATATTTGTGATCCAAAAGTATATGTAGAGGCATAAATAGGGAAAAATATAGTCCAAGCCACATGGTGGCCTTCCACGTAGCAATGATGTGGTGGGGTTTACTGCTTGAGTACCTCAAATTGAGCACGTTATCTAGGAAGATCCACAGACCCAAGACATATCCTCTGTGGTTCTCAGGAGGTCATCGGAGTGGTCAGCCACCTGGGTGAAGCAGGATCCAGGTTTACAGGCTGGAACAGTGTATTGATTGTGGGCAATTTAAGAGGCAGAAATTATAAGTTACGTAGCTTTTATAATTTCCAAAAGCCCCACCCACAATCTGTGTGTAAATTAGTTTGAGTTTGGGTTCTAATTCGGTCGGGAAAAGTCTTAAGTTATTTCACCAAAAAAGGGAGATGCACATGCCTAGCACCTGTGACCTGTGTTTACCAAAAACAAAGCAGGGCACAAAACAAAGCCAAATATGGTGTCTGTGTGGCAGACTGAGAGGCACCATGACTTTTTTCTGCTCTCCCACTTCTTCCATCGCAGGAA
Source organism: Psilopogon haemacephalus (assembly GCA_013396835.1). NCBI lineage: Eukaryota > Metazoa > Chordata > Aves > Piciformes > Megalaimidae > Psilopogon > Psilopogon haemacephalus. The sequence goes on from VWZI01023555.1 coordinate 277,013, forward strand.
GAAGGATATTCAGGTAGATGTTTAGGACATGTCTTGGATACGTATTTTAGGTATAATTTGGACCTTCCACCACAAATACCTTCCTCAGTGTAACAACTCAGCATATTGTATTTAATTCCACTGTGCTCTGGTGGCTTATTAAGGCTCCAGATTCCTTTTGATTAAACTGCAGCAGCCATCTGTTACCTGTGGCTTATGTTACTTGGTACCTGGCATATTCTGAACTACCCTCACAAGAGACAAGACAGTGCTTTGGTTGGTGTGAAGTTGCCAACCTGCACTAAACTAGACATGAGGAGAAAAGCTTCCCATTCCCCAGAGACACACACTCAAAGCTGGTAAAACCTCAGACTCAAACCAAAAGAAAGAAGAGTGGAAGCTAGAGATTCAGTGTTACCTCAAACTAGAGCATGTACAGGTTTCATACATACTCCATCTTGTGCACAGAAACTTGCTGCTTATATCGTCAGTCTTATTCTGCTTCCCCACACTATCAAATCCTGCCAACTCAGACAAAGACAGAGATTTTCTTTATCTACCCTTTACATCAATGACCTTTTGTACTTTTCTTCCTACAGGGACATTCTAAAACATTCCTGCATCTGAAACAGAGTCCCTGGATCGGGTTGCCAAGCAAGAGCTGTCATCTGCCAAAGTATGTTGGCATCCTCCCACAAGAATTTACCACTTGATCTAGTGAAAAGTGTCCCTGCCCATGGCAGGTGAGTTGAAACTAAATGATCCTTGAGGTCCCTTCCAGCCCCGACAATGTTGTGGTTCTGTGAATAGGTGGAGTCTATAGTTGGGTCTAACACAACCAAAGTGACATTGGATTCACCACTTCTAACCAAATTTTTCCCACAAGAATTCACACTGCTTTGCAGATGTGATACTAGCACAGCCCTCCAGAGATTCACATACACACAGTTGGATCAGGTAAGAAATATGAACTGCTTCAGAGCTGCAAGTGATTCATAAGCTAAAGCTTGGCTCCTCTAGGGCTACTTAGCATCTGCATGAGAGTGAAAAATTAGGTGGATTTTTCACCTTAATGCTATATGCATGAACTTATGGCTGGCTACCTTTTGTACTTTTCATTTTGCTTGTGATGCTTCTATTTGCTTAGTTTTCATACGCTGTCTGTATTTAGGGTATTTAATCTGGCACAGAAATAACTCCTGATCTACACAAGACCATATGCCGCACTTAGAGAGCATAGAAAATAAAAGTGATGCGGTTTTATTTAATGTGCAGTGATCTGTCTTCTGAAGGAGTACCACACCAACACAGAAAACTAGAGAAAGACTGCACAGAGCATGCCTGCCACATAAACTAGTTTGTGCCTGACCTCATCCACATATCAGTTCTGACTGGACCACAGAGCTGATAGGAAATTACCGTTTTCACAGAAGTTACTCCTCTGAAATAACTAAAAGAAACAAAAAAAATACCCAGGATCTATGCACCCCAGCATTTTAACTAACTCAAGAGAGGTGATTCTGCCACTTTGCTCTGGTGAGACCTCATCTGGAGTACTGGACATGAACTTGATGGAGTGGGTTCAGAGAAGGGCCACAAAACTGATCAGGGGTGTCCCGGTATGGTGTGACAAACACTCTAGAATTGGTCCAATCCCTGGGCTCTCTCCTCCCCCTACAGTCCAAGGTCCAGTAGGGGTTGAGGGGCGGGGGCACCCCACGTTGCCCCGGGAGCCAGGGAGACCTCAGGCTGCACATATGCGTGGAGTTTTTGAATCAATTGGTCAGCTAGAGAATGCTGAATACCTATTGGTCAGTTTCACATGCCCCCTAGGGTATTTAAGAGGGGGCACAGCGACCGTTAGTCGCTCTTCTTCCGCTCTTCCTCACTCTCCTCGCTCACCACCGTCTCCCGCCGTGGCTGTGAAGAGCCCAGCCACGTGCACAGCAACAGGCAGCAGGCAGCGAAGCATAGCAACGGACACAGAGAAGCGGCAAGGCTGATCCCCTTCACTCTCTCTCTCTCTCTCTCTCCCTATTTCCCTATTCTGGGCTAAGTCAGTTTTTTCTCTTCTTCCCCCCCGCCTCGGGTTCAGGAAGGAGCGTGTTTCCCTCCTCGCGCCTCACCGACATTTTATAGGCGCGGTCGGGATTTATTTTGTATGTAACCTCTCTGTTTCCTAAGTTCTGATTGTTAACTTGTTGCACCTGGCGTTTGAAGTGATTCGTGTGTTTGTTTCTGCCAACTGGAACCCAAAGAACCTCGGGGGGGCACTGGGACCCCCTCACCTGCAGGATATCGAACCTAATTAAGCGTTATCCCGTCACAAGGGGCCTGGAGCACCTCTGCTATGAGGACAGGCTGAGGGAGCTGAGGTTGTTCAGCCCGGAGTTGGGGAGGCTCCAGAGAGACCTAATAGTGGCCTGACAGTACCTGATGGGGGCTACAAGAAGGATGGAGAGAAACTGATTGCAAAGGGCTGCAGTGACAGGACAAGGGCAATGACTTCAAACTAGAGAAAAGGACCTTTAGATTGGATGTTAGGAACAAGTTCTCCACCGTGAGGGTGGTGGAACACTGGTACAGGTTGCTCAGGGAAGTGGTTGATGTCCCATCCTTGAAGATATTCAAGGTGAGGCTCGATAGGGCTCTGGGCAACCTGATCTAGTTGAGGATGTGCCTGATGACTGCAGGCAGTTGGACTAGATGACTTTTGGAGGTCCCTTCCAACCCAGAACATTTTATGATTCTGTAATTCTATTATTTTCTACACACTTAAAACTGTAGTGGTAAAATCAGCAGCTTGCAATCACAGCTAAAAAGTAAGAATTGAGTAAACTTTGCATTGAGCAGATTCGTCAGTTCCAAACAGTGGTACTTATTCTTTGTGACACCTAGCTGAGGTTCCATTCAATTTAGCTCACAAATATTTTCAGATGCTTTTGTGCAAAGTAACTTCTTTTAAGACACCTACTTTAACAATATTCGTACCTAAGAGACTGTCCTTATTCAATTCTGACTGTGACTCAGATGCTAATATAGAACAGGGACCACAAAACCACAACAGCCAGAGCTTTCAATGCATTTACATGAGATGACAGTGACCTAGATATCAGCAAATAGGTGTATGCATATAAGCAAATCATGGCTCTTGGGAGCAGCATGCAACAAATTAATGATAGGTAACTGCCAAAAGGCTCCTAAACTTCAAGTTGGCTCACTATCTGCAATTATTAAATGCCTTATTTGCAGAAAAAGAACAATGGCAACACCACAGGGCTATATCAGAATACAGCAAGTGCTTGTGGATTAAGAGTGGTTAGAAATACTATCAAGACAATGATGTAGGAGCATTTCTACATTTTCAGTTTTAGTTAGTTCAGGCTCAAAATGTACAACATAATTCAAAATCGTACAAATTCAGTAAAGGATGTGTTTTTAGGGTGTGCTTAACATAGGGGCTTTTTAGCCCAAACAGGTAACAAGAAGAACATTTTAAGTAATTGCTTGGCCTGTGTGTTTTGTCTTCTGTATTATCTTGTCACTCAAATTTTTGGTTTAGTTATTTTGTTTTTCCCTACTTCTGTTCCAGTCTCTCTCTTTCTCTTACCTTCATGCCCCTCCCACTGCTATGTCTGTAATTAATTAATTTCTGCAGTGTAAATATTTTCGCAGATACCCTTACAAACTTTTAAAACAATTTGTAACTGAGGTCAGAAAAACATCAAGACCAAACAAACAGATTTCCTTTTAGTGATGTTCTCCTAATTACCAAACACCATTTTTCCTCAAAAAGACTGAAAAGTGTTTCCCAAAAACATTATACTGCCTCCTCTGTTTGCACTTAAGTTCTATAGATAAAACAATCAATACAGTTTTGTATGCAGCCTAGCAGTTGCATACAAAACTAGTTTTGTATGCAATCTAGCAGTATATTATTCTGAAGTCTGAAATATAAACAGCAAAGTTTTAACTAAGTACTTCTATCTTCCTTTGCTAGCCTGGATAGCTGTGCCATCTTTACAAATCTTTGTGGGCTTATGCGAAGCTTCTTGAGAAAGCACCTCCTGCTTAAATCTGATTTTTGTCTTAAATGAGTTCCTTTGATCCTGCTTTGATCTTCTTGTTTCAGTCAGTCTGGCAGAAAGAGTCTAAATCACATTAAAATCCTTTACCATGTTTTTAATACTTCGGGGAATGCAAGACTTTTAAAAACCCTTTACCAAAATTTCCATAAAGCTTTTGTTGAGAGAAGCAGTTTTAATTTTTTAGAGTAACAACGACATATCTCCAAGAATTAATTTTCTAAATCTATTTACGCAAAATATTTTCTCAGTTTAGAAGGCCAAATAATGAAACTAACATCTTCTATCTAGTTCAGTGTTTTCAAACAACCAAATTACGCAGAACAGCCATTAATTCCAATTAGGTGAAGATAATTCATTGTCAAATTCCATTTGGAACACAGCTACCCACATTCCTATATAATATAATGGCATAAGAGAAGACTGTGCTGCGTTTACTGCAGGATGGCCAGAGAGTAGAAGCCCTATTATAAGAGTTTAGCAGTAAATCTGCCAGATTGAAATCCTCAATTAGAACTAGCACATCCAGAAAGGTATTAAATAAGAGAATGCCAGAATCCTCACCACTGAGATTTCAAGTCTATCACCCAGGCTTTTCATAAGGTGCATTACAGAATGCAGAAATTGCTGATGTGTGGGGGCATCACCTGTGGTTTCACTCGAGGAGTTATTCTCTCTCTGGGGTCTAACAGAAATTGAAATGATGTATTTCCATCTCCAAATCATTTAATAAACAGTTAATTATGCTTTCTCAACAGGATGGGGAATATTAAGCCATCAGAATTTACATCTTAGGGCTGCAAAACAAACACCAGCAGCACAGTTATCCCTTGCAAAATTTTCATACTAGCCTAAGTTCTCGTCTACATAGTGCGGAGTGATTCTCCCCCTCTACTCTGCCCTGGTGAGACCCCACCTGGAGTACTGCATCCAGTTCTGGAGCCCCTATTACAAGAAGAATATGGACATGCTGGAGCTTGTCCAGAGAAGGGCCATGAGGATGAGCAGAGGGCTGGAGCACCTCGCCTATGAGGACAGACTGAAAGAGTTGGGGCTGTTCAGTATGGAGAAGAGGAGGCTCCCAGGTGACCTTGTTGTGGCCTTTCAGAATCTGAAGAGGGCCTACGAAAAAAAGCTGGGGTGGGGCTTTTTAGGCTATTAGGTAGTGACAGGACTAGGGAGAATGGAGCAAAGCTGGAGGTGGGGAGATTCAGACTGGATGTGAAGAGGAAGTTCTTCACCATCAGAGTGGTGAGACCCTGGAATGAGTTGCCCAGGGAGGTGGTTGGGGCCACATCCCTGGAGGTGTTTGCAGCCAGCCTGGATGAAGCTGTGGGCAGCCTGATCTAGTGTAAGGTGTCCCTGCCCACAGCAGGGGAGTTGGAACTAGATGATCCTTGTGGTCCCTTCCAACCCTGACTGATTCTATGATTCTATTCTATCTGACCTACTTAACCACTGACTTGAAGCACTTTTTCTGCTGTGAGAAATGTTTTCCACCTCCACAGTGACTTATGGTTCTGTTTCTGCTGTGAAAAAGCTTTCTACCTTCTCATGCACTCTCCTTGTCATTTGCTGGAATGCTTCCAACATCCATTGAGGTCAGATCAAAGATATGCTTCACAGAGCAGCTCTGAAGGTCTAGAACATTTACCTTTACAAATCCTCCAGTAAGTTTCAAGATGGAGCTTGTCTTGCAGAAGGGTCACATGCAATACTGGGAACAGCATTTAATGACCTTTCCATTCCCACACTCCTCTTGTAAACAAATACATCACTGAAAGTGCATCATTATCTATGTTATTAATTACTCATCTTTAAATACTTCTAACACATTTTAGAAGACTCCAGCTGTTTCACATCATTCAGGAACACCATACACTCTGGCCTGGCCATCTTCATGACATTTGAATATAATTTCCAACAGGCCTAGAGCTAAACTAAGGATCACACTAAAACTGCTAGCCATGATCAATACCTAATTCTCGGCTTAGCTCCAGATATTAAACAGTAAAAAGTCATACTTAATGTATGTATATCCAATGTGCACACAGATGTCGTCCATCAGCAGTTCTGTACAAAAGCCTAAGAACCTTAACTGCAATAAGATACATTCACAAGGCACTGTTGATTTCAAAACCTAGTTGAATCACACATTCCTTCTAAAGGTTCTTGTCTTTTCTCCATTGTGAAACTGTAAGGGAATTGAAACTTGCATTTCTGCTAAAGGAAAATAAAGAATTGTGAAAATGAAGTTTGTGTTTCTAAGAGTTGGAGGAGAAAAGAATTAAACAAAGAGCCCATTTTTCAATGATCCACAAATGCCACCACTTCACACTGAATGAAACACAGACAGACAACATTCCTATTGACTTCAGTGAGTTTTATTGGTGTTTATAACTGTACACACAAATCTCTCCAGGACCCGTAACTTAAGCTCCTGCAGAAAGTGCTTCAGTTGCAATGAACAACTTTTTTTTTCAGCAAATCACTGAGCAAAGTCAGTATTTTCCTACACTGGGAACCTAATTACCTGTAACTACATAGTAAAATCTATTCGTTGGTGAAATTTTCACTCAGTTTTCAGAACAAATTTTTTGTTACAAAACTTCTTGTGGGATATGCAGTATTTTCTATCACTTAGTACTGCACACTAAGAAATTAATAGTAGCCTGTGTGATGGGTTTTTTAGATCACACAGTAATGATCTTTTTCTTTTTTGTAGGTTATACAATATTTTATTAATCTTTCTTAAATAAGTGTAAGATAGTAAGATACCAATTTTTTTCATTTTTACACAAATATCATCAATCGGCATTAAAATTCAGTTTACACAAACTCAAACAATCAGGAGAAATGCTCTTTAAATAGTTAGAAAGAAATAAAAACAAACACAGGTAAGATAACATTGGACAGAGCAAATCACGGTGATTCCATTCTTACAGTATGTTCGGCTCAGATAAATTGTAAATTTCCAACATTCAGCAACAGTCTATCGTATTTTTCACTCATGTTCCCTTTAAGAGCCCTGGACAATATTCAGCATAGCTAAAAGATTCCAGTAGCATTCTAGACTTTGTCTTCAGAACCTCAGTATTCTTGCTTTACACTACAAGGGAAAGCACCATCCCTGCAATCTCCTGTGTAGACTAGAAAATAAAGAGGTGTTCTCCCTGACACGGCAATGCCTTCCACGGTTATCAGACTTTCATCCTCACAGTTAGGGGCTTGAGTACATGGCATCTACATCACACTTTGTCTAGTACTCTGCCCCAAAAAAGGCCACATGCAAAACAGAGGAGTACTGCTATTGAAAAGTCACAGGTAAGCATTTGCATAGTCATTGTTCTTTTTGTTCCATTTCTTCTGCATGACCTTTCATGACCTAGTTCTCAGGCCCTGATCACAGCACCACTCAGATATGCATGCATGGAAATGTTAAAACAGTGCTTCTATGTTGTAAAGACTGATGTCCTGAACTGCACTCTACTGGTTTTATATGTTTTTTAATTCCAACACAGTCATTTTCTAGGAAGAAACCAATATAAATCCACCTACCTGCTGTAACAGTGCTCCCCTAGGGTAAAGATGGGGTTTTTTTATATAAGCATACTGAAAGCTTCCACTGTGACTGACGTTAAAGACACTGACTAATTACTCTGCTAGTCAATATGGCATGGCAGCTTAAAGATTTGAGCTACACAACCAGTTAACATGCATGTTGCCATCTGCTGAATATGACATCAAGGAATCTGTAGTGCTCTCTGAAAGAAAAGCTGTGCAGGACCGTTCAAGAAATATGTTACCAAACTCTGCAGTCATAGTGTACTTCAGAAGCCAAATAAAGGCCATTCAGATTCCATAAGAGAACTGGCATGGTCATACATTTCTTTGCCCTAAAGTTTTAAAATGGAAAAGACAACAATCTCAGAAAATGCACTAATTCACAGATGGAGTTGGGATATATTAAAAAAAGACCATGAGAGTTATGTGAACACTCATGCAGTGGAGAGCTAAGGAAAGGAGTTCAGAGTTTATGTACCTCACTGTCAAGACTCAGTGTAACCCTGATTTAAATTACACTTCTGTGGCCTAAGATAATAAAACTGGCAATATCACGCAAGCTGGAGTTCCTGCAAAGCAATGGTCAGGAGCTAGCACAGGAGAGTGACTTTAAAAGAAAGAAAATTATTATGAGAAAGATTGTTACCATTCTTACACAGACTTCAGCTACCTTCTGAAAAAAAAAAAAAAAAAAGCAAAGGTGTACTGAAGCTGCGTAATTTTTTTCTATTTTTATTTTCAATAAATCTGCATAAAATTAGAAAACTGAGTAAGCTGTACACTACCGTTCCTGTAAATAAACATACATATCAAACTGGTCTAAAATTATATCTATAGAGAGCATATTAAAATATATAGATAGATATGTATGTTTGTGTGTACATAAAACTGTATCATAGACATCATACTGATCCAAAAATATATAATGATGGGAAACACAGCACCTATGTTTTTTTTTTCTCAGATACGTGCAGGGATAACAGAGGTGGCCCCAGGTTGCACACACAGCAGAAGAAACAAGCCAGCTGTGCAGATCACAACTGTTCACACTGATACAGGATCACAGGATGAATCAAGCTAGAAGACACCTGAGCCGTTCTCCAGCCCGAACTGCTGCACAAAGCAGGATCAGCTGTCAATCAAAGTTGGTTATTCAGAGTTTTATTACGATCTAGAAAACCTCCAAGTATACAAATAAATATTACCTTGCTGGGCAATCTGTTTCACTGCTTAACTGCCCTAATGGTGAACAGGGCTTTCCTTGTATCAAAACATGTGCTTCCTGAATATAGATACTGCAGATATGGTTCCTTTTCCAAGTATTCATTTTGTTTAAAAGCATAGATTAAGTATGATCAATTTATTCCCTCTAGAATTTACAAACAGGCTGACACCTCACAGAAAAGTGAGGAAAATAGTTACAAATTCCCTTTTAAGGAAGAGATACTGTGTTTACAGCCCCTACAAATGAGTGGAATCAGAACCAACATAATTAGTGCAGCTGTCCCTCTTGCTGCTGTGCAATAGGAGATGAGTAAAATCAAAACAAAACAAGAGCCAGCTCTCAAGCATTGGAGTAACACTGGGAAAATGGATTAGGGTAAAAAGTGATAATATGTCCTACATGTAAGATCTAGTTCCTAAATTTGCTGTTATGAGAAAACAGAAAACAAGTGACACTGTATCACCTGAAGAACCTGAAAGTATTCAAGTCCATGGGACCCAATGGGATACACCCATGGGTACTGAGAGAACTGGCAGACGAGGCTGCTAAACCCCTCTCTATTATATTCCAAAAGTCCTGTCAGTATGGTGAAGTCCCACTGACTGGAAAAGGGGAACCATAACCCCCATTTTCAAAAAGGGTAGGAAGGAGGAGCCAGGGAACTACAGGCCAGTCAGGCTCACCTCTGTGCCTGGTAAGATCATGGAGCAGATCCTCCTGGAGGCACTACTGCAGGAGAATAGTGAAGAGGTGATTGGGTCCAACCAGCATGGCTGCACCAAGGGCAGATCCTGCCTGACAAACCTGGTGGCGTTCTATGAACAGGTCACAACATTAATAGATGAGGGGTGAGTAAGTGATGTTATTTAGCTGGACCTGAGCAAAGCCTTTGACACTGTCCTGCACCACATCCTGGTCTCCAAGCTGGTGAAATATGGGTCTGATGGGTGGACCACCAGATGGATAAAGAACTGGCTTGATGGCCGCACCCAAAGAGTGGCTGCCAATGGATCCATGTCCAAGTGGAGACCTGTGATGAGTGGAGTCCCTCAGGGATCAGTCCTGGGACCAGTCTTGTTCAACATCTTTGTGGGTGACATGGACAGAGGCACTGAGTGCACCCTCAGCAAGTTTGCTGATGACACCAAGCTGTGTGGTGCAGACACGTTGGAGGGCAGGGATGGCATCCAGAGGGACCTGGACAGGCTGCAGAGGTGGGCACAAGCCAACCTCATGAGGTTCAACAAGGCCAAGTGCAAGGTCCTGCATCTGAGT
>VWZI01023555.1:295718-352793 GCA_013396835.1 Psilopogon haemacephalus
CCCCGCGCCGAGGCCGCCCGCGGAATGAGCGTCCCCCGGGCGGCTGCTGCTGCCGCCTCCACTCGGGCTCTGGCGGGCGGGCACAAAGCGCGGCTGCCGGCGCGGACGCTGCAGCGGGAGCTGAGTGAATGACCGAGACAAGCGGCGCGGAGAGGCAGCCCCGGGATCAGGATGCGGGCGTCCGCCAACATCCTCAATCTCCTGATGCTGTCCTTGCTGGCCGGCCTCGATCCGTCCAAGGTAAGAGCTAGACAGGCGTCGCGCCCCGGGCGTCCCCGCGGACGACGAGTTTGTGCGGCCCCGCAGCGACGGAGCAGAACGGGCGGTGCCGGGTCGCACACGGCGGATGTGGTAGCGGGCGATGTGGCTCCGCCAGGCTGCCGGCTGGCTCCGGGGAGAGGCGGTTGCTTGTCCTTGGTTGTCTGGTCGACCAGGTCGGAGAGTTCGTGGTGGAGACTGCTGGCCTTGGTCCCGGGATTTACCAACTGCGCGGTGCGCGGCGGGGAAACGCGGGTACAAGCGGTCAAACGGACTATGGACGCGGACAGGCTGCAGCGGGGCCCACGGCACCGGTGCGCAAAGCACGCACTCCCGTACCCCGCACCCTCCATCCTCCCACGAACCCCCCCGGCAGGACCTCACGCAGGAGTTCTATAGAGGCACCGGGCAGAGGTGGGCAGGGGTAGCGTGGGGACAGGCACCGCCGCTGCTCCAGGCCGGAGCTGTCCAGCTGAAACGAGCAGCGCTTTACCCGGCTGAAGGCAGAGAGGCAGTGCCAGTGCTCGGTGACTGCACCGGTTCTAGGGAAGCAGCTAGGCACTGGAAGCGGGAATCGACACTGGGAATCATTTTTTCCGGAGCGGAACCGATGGCGTCACGTGTAGCCAGCGATTCCAGTGGCACAGCCGCGCTCCAGGCTGCTGCAGAGTGCCGTTATTGTCACGTCTGCTCAGGTCACCAAAAGATCGCACCTGACACTCATATAATGAGGAAAGTAAACAACATGTTTTAGCCATGCAGCCTGGCTTGTGCATGTGGGTTTGGGTGAAGTAATTTTTAAAAATCAGAATTGCACTTAAAAGCAATAAAGACCGAACCCCCTCTAGGCCTGCAGATGCCTGTAGTGCTGCACCGCAGACAGGGAACTCGTCTCATTGTCACTGGGTGATGTGCCATCTCCTAACTGGGAGCATTACAAAAAAGTAACAAGAGAAAATATTCTTAAGGCATTGCAGTCCCTTACCAGTCATAGTCCATACTGTGTTACCACAATTTATACGGATGTTGGTGAACATCATTTTATATGGATGTTGGTGAACATCATTCTGCCGATACCAGGTACCAGGTAACTATATGAAGCAATGCTCAGCTTTTCTGGAAGGTTGTTGCCTTTAAAATAAAAGCATTAATCACATAAATTGATACTTTAAAAACAAGTATTAAATTTCCTACACTATAGAAGGGGTGTTACTCTTGAAAAACATAAAGGTAGAACTTAAGTAGCCATTTAGTGGAAATCTCATTTACAACTGCAGTATTCTGACCAATTTTTAACTAGTAAAATACAATTACAAGAAAGCAGGAGGTGATTAGGATTAAGAATATTAACTGAATAATTAATTATGTAATTAAATAGAGGCTATTTGAAAGTATCAGCTATTTTGATGTCCATAAAGAGACTTATCAGGCAGCCCACAGGAGTCGCACATCTGCAGGAATGGCAGAAGATGGCAACATTATAATTACAAGTTTTGACGTGTCATTATTCTTTATTTTTCTATCTTCTGTTACAATTAGCAAAATTGGTATCACTCTGTCTATACAGAAGAATAAAACCACTAATAAAGCAAATGAACTTCAGCTGGGAGAATTATTCTTTTAGTTTCAGAGTCAGAGATATGTCCCAAAGTAACAGTGGGGAGAAATGCTCCCTCTTATGTGGCTGTCACCACACAGAATTGAAAAGCTGGATAAGCCACTGGAGTAAAATAAGATAAATTAACTTTTGAAACTTTACTCCTAGCCCTTTTTGCTGTGGCATGCTGAGCAGAGGGCATAAGAATGGCCTTTTGTTCATCACTCTGTGTGACATTTTCTGGGATAATAAAATGTTCATTGCAAGCTCTTTGCATTTTGTGAAAGGGATCAAAAGCCAGAAAGCTCAGAAGTCCTTAAGATTATGTAAAAATAACAGCTCTTAATCAAAGTCTAGTGTTGATCAGAGCTAAGTTGAGTTTTCAGAAATAAAAACATGAGATGAAATGGTTACTCACATCCTTGATTAAGATGCTGCACCACATTAAGCGTAAAAAAGATGCCAGATGGCAGGTTACAATTTAGGGTTTTTTCTACTGTGAAAACAAATTTCACATGTATGTGAAAAAATATATTAAAATGTTTACAGAGTTAGGGGATTTTTTTAGCTAATAAATACAAGTTGTGACTGAAATCTCACTTTAGAAATTGAATACTGCTCAGTTATTTATCGTGCTTCATGCTAAATTAAAAATGAATCATCATTTTCTTCCCTGCAGGTTGGGAAGCAAATATATTATACGAAATTGACTGCAGGAAAGAAGGCGATGTTAAATTTCCAAAAAGAATCATGCAATATGCTCATAGCTAGACAGGCAACTTTTTACATGCTCCTGACAGTCACAAACTATTCAGTTTGAGAAAATAAATCACATCAGACATTTCAAAATATGCACAATGTCCTACATAATTAATATCCAAGTAGTAACATATTTTACTGATCAACTACTTTAAAACAAAGCCTGGGAAAAAAAACCAGCTTTGATTCAGTACCAGGCCTTTGCTGACTCAAGGATGCTGTACACAGGCACTCTTATTCTGACAGGACTTTTATACCACACTTGCTAGGTTCTTCACTGATAGTGAAGTGTCTGAGTATCGCCATCTTATGGTAGAATACGCAGTAAAAATACACGGAGTTTATTCTTACATCCCTGGAGCAGTCAACATTTTATTGCAGCCATACTAACTAATGGCCCCTGTACTTTTGTCTTTTCTTTTTTATTTTCCCTAAACATGATATCAAATAGTGAATATTCTTATTTAACTAATGGAAGACAATTCACTACTGATTAATTTTAAACACTCTTAGTGCTAATTTAGCACTCTTAGTGTTAATCTGATTCCAGTTTTTATCTTCATTTACAAAAAAAAAGAAAGAATATATAACTATTCCTGATAATGTATTTCAGTAAACTTTTATTTCCAGCAGGGTGGCTAGATATCCAGCAGGAAGCCAGCTAGAAGAAAATATAAAATCCTCCTTTTCTCCTACACTTAAGTGCAGTTTCTTAAGAGAAGGAACTATTCAATGTTAGGCCATTTCTAAGATGTTATTTCTGTGCTGCTTTTCTACAAGTATGGAATTTCCTCTAATGATGACTAATAGTATCTGACATAGACTTAAATTACAAAGGTTGCTTTTGCTAGTCATCATTTGATAACCACAGCAGTATAACCAAGCAAACACTTTATAGTGATGCAATGCTGCTGCACATAGAAATCAAGTTCAGCAGGTTTTAGGCTAAATGGCATTTTTAAGTTTCTTTTTTAAAATTTAAATAGATCTGAAAAAAAATCTTCATTTTTCAATGCAGTTAATGAACTTTATGCTTTTAACTTTTCTAATGACTGCATGTCCTACATCTATTGGGTTTCAATTATCAGAATTTCACACAAAAAAAATCAGAAGACTGCCAAGTACAATCCCAGACAGAAGCTAATTATAGTATCATTAAGGACAGTTGCAGAAAGCAACTGTTACCTGTGCTGCTTGTTTGGAATAACAGGATGTTTTGCTATATCGACACAAAGCAAATTACAGAGTAAAAGCATGTCTAAAAATGGTCATTGCTTTTGAATGCTTAAGCTCTGCATTTTGATTCTTGGAATAGCTGTTTCTCTGGATTTTCTACAGTTTTCATGCATAGTAATACTACAGAACTAGCCACTACAATCTTTGGTCTTCTTAGACTTTCAAGAACTTGTTAATAGCAAGAGCACACTGCTTTAATGCTTCTTTGCAATGTGTTCCAGCTGTGAGATTTTGTAACAAGGACACTGTGTACAAACAAGGGTTACTATCAGACATGATTTTTGTTGAAAATACAGTTCATATGCACTGCAAAATTAAATGGAAATCTCAAATAGCTGCTTGAAAACTAATTTATCTTGTTTCGTACAGTATTAATAATGAGTCAATATGGAAATTGTGTATAATTGGTTAGCCTGCACGATTTAAGAGTGCGCTAAATCATCAACTGCTGAATGTGGTTAACTCTCACTTGGTGTCTGCACTCCCATTTCTGAGCAACATAATTCAACAGTCATGGAAGAACATCCTGTTACTATCAATATATCCTGGAGCCTCTCCTAGGTTTCATTCCAGTTTCATTACTATTGCTCAAGTAACTTCAGTCAATAGGTAAAAACCAAAAATTGTTAACATTGCTGGCCCTGCAGTGGGCAAGTCATAAGCCAGTAAAGGAGGAACAATTCATGAAATATGCAAAGAACAAAAATCTGAAGCAGAGAAGGTGACTGTCAGGAACAGTAAGTTCAGTGTAACAGCTGTTCAAAAGACATCCAGCTATAGCTCTAAAAATGGTGTTTCTAGTTGCATACAGATTTAACACAGTTACAAATTTCAAGCTCATATCCATGAAGTTCATAAGGGGCCTATTAAGGAAAGAACAGGGAGTCCTCTGAGAGTCTCCAGCCTATTTTGGGCACTGAAGTCCCCCTTTTAAATACTGCAGCATGACAAAAATGCTTCAGGTCCTCACTTAGGCATTCTCACTGGGTCTTCACTGCAAGCCAGATGAAATTTAAAAGCTTTGTGCAGAGCTTTGCACCAGTTGTCTGGGAGGAATCCTCTCAAAGACCATTTTTTGCATGAACATCAATCCACCCTACTGCTTCACCTCACAAGGCAGTGCATTTCTTATCTAAGATGAAACCTAGAGAATGTGAGGACTGTGTAGTCCTGGGTTTGAACACAGAATTATCGTTTTTAGTTCTTTTAACCATTTCAACTAAGAACCTACCCATCAGATTTCTTAGTTCTCCAAGGCACAGGAGGCTAACAATGCTACTATATTTCTGTGTCTAAAACCCAGAAATACAATAGCAGTACATATTACTCTTCAAAATACTTTGGTCTACAGAAAAACATTCAGGACTTAAAACATTTTTATGTACTTCCAGAATTCTGAAGGTAGATCAGAGCTTAAATTGTACTCATTTAATATAAAGATAGTGTGCACTACTTCCCACATTGTCAGCTAGTAAGTGTGCATTTGGTGCACCTGCAAAACAGAACAACTTACTGTTCACCTGATATGACTTCATTTTTCAAAAAGGAGATATTTTAGTTAGATAAAACAGAACAAAGCAAAATAAAATCCAAACCCCCCAACAAAATAAAGGAAACAACAAAAACAAACAAACAAAACCAGTTCCATATTCTGTGCCCCTTCAGTATTTTTACTCACTTTTTTTTTTTTTTTTTTTTTTTTTTGGGCTTNCTCAAAGTACAGAGCATCAATCTTCATGTACTTTGTTGTGGCATTAATAATGTTTTTGTTGAGTTTCCTAAGAAGAAAAACAAAAAAGGGGAAAAAAACCCAGACAACAAATATTTTAATAATTCACTCAACTAGGACATTTTCCTAACATTATAAAGAAATTCATTTTTCAGAAGACACAATTCCTATTACTTCGATGCTATTTTCACCACCAGTTCAGAAAGCTGATTCTCATGTTTATCATGTTTGCACTGGAACACATTGACTATTACTCAGAACGGACAGTGCACGTTATCCAAGAAGAAATCAAATAAGTGAAACAAGTGTAGAGGTGACTGTTTTGTAGGGAAAGCTGCATAGAACTAATTTATGAATGGAGTAAAAATTGCAACTTCAGCAATTCTGATTATAAGACATCATTATTTTGCTATCTGAACAACACACATCCACTAATGATGCCACTTGATACCTCTCACTGTCTGAATAAAAGTGTTACTCTCATTTCAAGGTGCAGGAATCAAACCTGGGTAGTTCAGTTAAGGGAGCATTTGACTCTGTGGATGAGTTTAAGATTCATACTAGAATGTTTGGGTGATGGTGAAGCGCAAGCAAAGAAAAATAATTCCAAGATTATTTCTCAACATTGTGCACAGCACGGTGTCAAGAGATTTACCTGAAAACCAGGGGACTGATCTTACACATAACCTGTAATTCACAGCAGTACTTCCAAGAATTAGTGATGCTTCACTGTAAGCAGGGACTGCAGATTCAGATTTTTCATTAGTGACTACAATCTTTAAGACAATTGAGTTTCTATCAGTAGCATAATTTATCATAACACTTGAAACTGCCTCAGGAACATTACTGGGTTTATTGTCATTGTCATTGTTTTATTCCTGTCATAAAAGGTTTTTAAAGTCTAACTTGGTTCTCTTTGGAATTGGAGATTCATAATTCAGTCTGAAAGAGACACCCAAGAAACCACTATGCAAAATAACAAGGCCCCCTTTATGGATTAGCTTGTCCCCATTCATAAACCTGTCTCATTGGGAATTGCACTAAAGATAGAGAAATAACCCATATGTCAAAAGAAGGTACCAACATTTGTCTAGCTAGCTGTGTGCTGACTACAGCTCAACGATCTGTAGTCTTCATCATTGCTGTCCAGCTTCTGGAAATAGTTTCCTAGTAACCACCTTTTCTGACAATATGACTGATCCATATTCATTAATTAAATACACCACAAAGTGTGCATGCTGAGGGAAGGAAACAGCACAAAATATTGGTGATATGAGAGGTTAACATTAAGGTCACTGTATTGTGTGTACTCCTATAGCCACTAACAATTTCCTTCAGCAAAACTTCATGGTGGCATCACACGCAGCATATGCTTTTATTCGTACTGCTAGCCTATGCCCTCTTCAGCTTTTCAGAAAAGCAAAAGAAGCAACCAGGCATATGTGTCATAAGTCAGTACACATTCGTAAAGTGGAACTTGAGCTGCAGCTGAAAGTAGGGTGAGCAGGAAATGCCAGGCCTATGGATGTGGAATTTTGTAAACTCTATCCAGCTGCTTCTGCATCTATGTCTTTTCAAACAGAATAAAAGGAGAAACATTATGTAATTATTCACAAAATAAGCACTGCTGTTTATTTATTTAAAACTTTTTCCTCAGGAGAAATTAATTTTAATATTCTGACCCCTTCTGAGCCTTTTTCAGACTTTTAAATCACTTAGCCAACTTAAAAGCTGATCTAGATAACACAAATCTATGTTTTCATCCTGCACTCCCTCAGAAGCAGTCGGTCTGTCTGCTGCAATGCCTTCTAACCAAACAAATCCTTGTAACTGTGAACATAAAGTTACTATTTCTGTTTACTTATTTCGCTGAATAGCATACATCAATCGGCATAATAGTGGCTTAAGCAAATCCTGAAAGCAAGCAGCCCACTTCACTTCTCTGGTTTTAAGAAACTATTTACTGTAAAGTAACCTAGAAGAATGGAGACAGAACAATTGGAAAAGCTGACTAAGTACAGAGTACTGCAGCTTCATGTACTCTCTTCTTCAGTGCTAATCACAACACTGTGAACAATATTATGCTTAAACGACTGATGTATCTTATTAAAAACTAGAGTTTTATATAGATTTTCATGGGCAGCCTTTGTAGAATTACTCCTTTAGGAAAATACTTGAAACTGTGTTTTACTGTACCCCTTGCAAAGAGATACTACACTTCATTTTTCATATATGAAGTGGTGTATGCTATTTGGGTTTGGACTTCAGTTCTGAAACTGGATTTACAGAAGTAAGAGCATTTAGAATACATTAATATCTGTGATAATAGCAAATACTCTTGATCTGAGATCTCATTATAAACACAAACCTGTCAGACTTGCTCACTCATATTGAACAGGTTGTTCAGTGTCAGGTTCCCTACTGCAATTATTTTTTCCCTATTAATTTTGTATAATCTCTTACATACTACTCTTGACTATTCTCCCATCTTATAGTAGGCGTTTGTGCATTCTCAATAGAAAACACTGAGCCCTTTCCAAGAAGGAAGGTATTTCTGGATGATTGCATAAAGGATACAATGACATGCAGAGTAGCAAAGGAGCAAGTTAAATAGATGTGCTGTTTCTGAGGTGTAGAGTGGGGAACTCCAAATATTTAGTAACTAGCTCATACTTGCAGAAATCAACTACTGATAATGCTTGGTGTCAAAAAAATGAGATAGACCACAAAAGTTCACAGCTATATTAAGTAAGAAAAAACATACCAGGTCATATTCAAAGGATTCCACCAATAATCTTAGAATCATGGAATGGTCTAGGTTGGAAGGGACCTCAAAGATCATCCAGTTCCAATCTCCTGCCATAGGCAGGGACACCTCCCACTAGAACAGGTTGCTCAAGGCCTCATCCAACCTGGCCTTGAACACATCCAGGGAGGGAGCAGCCACAACCTCCCTGGGCAGCCTGTGCCAGTATCTCTCCACCCTCACTGTAAAGAACTTCCTCCTAACATCCCATTTAAATCTCCCCTCTGCCAGTTTAAACCCATTACCGCTTGTCCTGGCATTACAAGACCTTGTGAATAGTCCCTTCCCAGCCTTCCTGTAGACCCCCTTCAGATACTGGAAGTCTCCTCAAAGCCTTCCCTTCTCCAGGCTGAAGAATCCCAGCTCTCGTAGCCTGTCCTCATAGAAGATAACATAAATGTAGAAATGAACAGCAAAATACAAATTAACAAAATCAGAATTGCCATGTTCTTTTCGTAGAGAACCATGACCTCCTAAATTGCTTGTAATATGCCCTGCACTCCAGCTTGACAATGAACTGAAAGCTTTTTGGAAATACCTTATTCAGAGAAAAGGTTTCTGAAAAGCAAATTCAAGCCTGAAAGTTACTTCTGTCACCTCAACTTAGCCAAAGAATTATTTTTAAATACATGCTTTAAAGAATGTTCAAAATAATGGTTTGTTGCTTCCAGGTAAAATTATATTTCCTGTGGAATCAGCATCATTCAACATACTATATTCTTCTGAGTTACCTTTGCTAATACTCTCAGTGTTTCGCTTTTTAAATCAGTATATACAAAAAGTCTCGTTCAAGGTATCAGTTACAGCATTCTATTCACTTTATTCAGCCTGGATGTAATTTCTACTCTGATAAGTGATTATCTTGAACAGCAGTTACTTAACATACTTTTAGCAGTTAATTTATTAAGTGAAGAGTTGTGCAGACTCCTCTCCACTAGCACTCCTAGGATCTAGTAAAGGTGATATATTTTTCTAATTGTTTTACTTCCTCTATGGAAAATACACTATTTTTAGCTAATTTCATAGCAAAGTCCTTCAGCTGCTTCTTTCTTCTCCCTCTAAAGTGCTAGTTGTCATATTGTACCTGCACCCTCCCTGTTGGCAATCTTCAAATGCTTTCTGACTAGCCATGTTTGTTACTGACCACCCTACCTGCTATGCATCCCTCCTGCCCTATTCACTTATCTTTAGATATGGCTTCTTTTTTTTCAGGAGCCTTTTTGCTGTTTTTCCACTTTGAGAGATTTTTAAGAGTTTTGCTAAGTTTGGACAAATTCCTCCAATCCACTCCATATCACTTCATTTGCTGAGCTACAGTTAAGAGAATCTCTAGTCCAATGCACTGTGAAGCTAAGGAAAACACCCCAAGATTACAGGAATTCACATAGTTATGGTTCGTGCACCATACATGTTTGATTTTACTTAAAAGCCCATAACAGACAGATCTAATAACTTGTTCATTGGACTGGAAAGACTTTCAGCTCTGCTTCCAAGGGCACATATCCAAATTCTGGAACAGTTATTCCAATTAATATCAGTTTAGCTACAATGCTTCATGACAAGCATTGGGAGGGAAAGAAAACAAACCACCACTGCCTAAAGGTACCGCGTTTTGTATATTGGTTGTTTTGGGGAGGCAATTTTTTAACACAGATCTGCTTGAATAAAGCATTGACTGTAGCAGGAGTAGCTAACAATCAGCATGCCTACCACCACTGATTTAAACACAAACTTGAGAAATACCCTAAATAATGTACATGGTTATTTTAAATTTTAGATATACATATACATAATTATCCAATCACTTCATATTTAGACATCATGCATATTACTGTAGTCTGTTTGGTTTTTTTTTCTGCTGAGCTCCTCTTTGAATTCAGAGCATTTTAAAATTGGCCACATGCTGTTCAAGAAACCTTTAGACCAAACAGAACACATTCTCCCTGTTTACTGTCAGTAAGTCTCTGCAATTCTGGTTTCATTAGGACTAGAATGCTCAGACCTGAAGTCACTGATGCTGGGGAAACTCTTGGCTAACAAAAGAAAGGGCTGATTCCACAGTACGTGGGTTCCATAGTGCTTGTTCATTCCGAAACTCTACTTGAAGTTAACTTACTTGGATAGCAACTGGCAACCAAGGATAACACAGGATGTAATGTAAACTTCAGCACAATGCCCTTAAATGCCCAACTGTAGATATAGGCTGTGCCACTACTGACTTTTAAAAGTGACCTCTAATTCAAAGCTATGTGCCAGACCATCTGCACTGTTTAACTTGAGGCATGCCAGAAGAAAACCTTTCCAGCAAACCAGTGTTACTATCTTAGGTGTAGCATAGAGGGAGCCATACAAGCTTAAAAACTGCATGCATACATACATATATCCATATATATATGGACATATGGATATATATATATATATATTTATGTATGGCTGGCCTGTACTGGGTTTTGTTGAGAGGCAAGCACAGTATCATTTTCGTTGGGCCTTTCTTATTAACTTTTTGCACCACTGAGTCTAAAGTGAGAACCTTCACCATAGTATAATTTCTGCTACATTTCTCTTACAAATTCTGTTTTCTACAAGTCAAATATCTCTTGATGGCCTCTAGATTGAGCTGTGGATACACGCTAGGTAGATGCTCCTGCTTACTGCAGAGGGGGTTGGACTAGTTGACATTCAGAGGTCACTTCCAACCCAGAACTATGTGATTCTATGATCTTACGTTCTGGAGGCTTGGCTTGACTACCAGTGTGCACTGGGACTTCTGAAAGCAAGGTACTGGGAAAACAAGTAAGATACCTGTAATGAGCCTTATATAGGCCTATGGCCAAACTCAGAACTAATAGCTTGCAAGAACTCCCAAGGGCTCAAACTTTAAAAAGTCTGAATTCAGGAGACAGATGAATCCAAATACTTTTTTCCTGCTTTAGTTGTCATATTTCACAAAAGTTATTTCTTCTGAATTGTGCTGAATGCACGAGGGACTGTCCTCAGAGGATAAAGCAAAAACTCAATCTGGAATGAAGAGAATGTGGCAAAGCAATAGCTTGTGCTGGGAAGAAGGGTGGCAGTAATTACCACTTTGCAGAATATGCTAAATAGTGAGCACACTGTGAAAAAATTCCTAGGTACTCTGAAAAGTGGAAAGAACCAGCTCAGGAAAGGAAGGTAACAGGAAACCCAAATGATAGAATGTGAGATTAAAATACATCATTCTACTGGATACACCCTGGAATGTGGAAATAATGGGTAAAAAATAATATAATCTTGAGGACTGTTTTGTCTTTCATAAAGGTGCTGACCTATTAATAAAAGAGCATTTTAAAAAATAAGAGTAATGGTACCAAAGTACATTGGGGCTGAGATAGGTTTAATTAAAACTACACTGGTGTTTGCTTTTGCTCTCTGTCTGCTAAGGGTAAGGGCAAAGCCAATAGATGTTAGAAGAAAAAAGTAATGGCCACAGCATCAAGGCTAGGTTCATTTCTCACTTGTAATATCAATTCTCTGAGTGAGGAGGTGCCTGTGACTAGGTCACATGCCCGTGACTAGGTCAGCGGGCCCATGCCTGTCAAAGATAATCTCTTGCTGGACAAGCACATCAGTGCAAGATGCCACTGAAGAATATGAGGATGAAAAAGATCAGTATTTTTCTTTCCAAATGCACTGTCCTTGGTATATAGGAAAGAAAACAGAAATAAAAATTTCCCACAAATAGCCATTCCAATTTAAAAAAAAAAAATAGGTTAAAATAATTTGTACTCCTTTTCTAGGAAGAAAAATTGATGCCAGAGAAGAATGATAGGTGAATATCACAATATACTTTTCAATAGGAGTTATAATTTGTACTTGCATTTGTACAGGATCACAGTTTGCTTACTCATCTAAGAAATAGGAATATATGTTATGGCTTATCAATCCAAAGTAGCTCCATTTTTTTAGCATTCAGGTTTGTGAATTATTCATAAAATAGTTACACACCAGGAATTATTTATAGAAATGTTGCTGAAAATAGTACTCTGTCTACAGACTGATTCTAGTAAAAGAGGAAACTCACTTTGCTGAATTGTTTAGATCAAATTATCTGCTGAGCCTTACTATCAACTGTACGATGGACTCTATTTTTAACAGCCTGATGGGGTTCCAGAGCGGGATACAGCCAAAAACATTCCACTGCTGCACATTTTTTTCAGTGTTCTTCAGACTTATAGTCCCTACTGCTGTTCACTGCAAAAGCAACCACAGTCAAGTAGTGCTTACAAGGCAGTATCTGTTCAACAGATCACTGGGGAGGAGAAATAAAAGCTCCTCTCCATCCTCTCTAAAAATCTATGCCATAAGGTTATGAAAAGTTAGAAAAGTCATTCTATATACCCAAAGGTAAAAAGGAGGAGGAAACAGAGCAGTCACGCAAGACAGAATATTAAGTACTATTCAAAAGCAGGGAAGAGTAAAGGACAAAGACGCAATTGATTTTCCTTGAACATATGTCTCAGAAATGTGTCAGGAAGCAAAACAAGGAATAAGCTATTTTATATTTGAAAGAGAATCCTACACAACAGGATTTGCACCTGTTCCCAGGGCTTATCACTCTTTGGCTAGCCATCAGTCTCAAGTAGCTTGCCCCAAAGGAAAAAGCTCTTTCCTATTAGTTTTATAGTTTCTTGCAACATCATTTAGTAGATTTCTGGAAGTCGTTCATTTATGTGAATAACATATTTAATAATGAGCACGTATACAGAAATTCATTTTGATGGAAAAAAAAAGAAAATTACACGCTTGAATTTTAAACTAAGTTCTCTGTCTTAATTGGTTATATTTCCTACTACAGGTCTTTGCAAGATGGGTATATATAGGTAAATAGATGGATGCACATGAATAGGAGTACTCTGATTAGTTGTCATAAAGGAAAAGATCAATACTCTTTATTGTAAGGCACAATCACATTTGCTGTGCTCCTACAAAGAGAGGCAACAGAATTTCTAACTCTTAGCATTCTCTCACATTGTACCTAGACTTAAGCAAATATTGTTAGGATATTCCACTAATATTTTTCAAAAAGCCAATATCCATACTTATACTTTCACTCTGCTAATTTTCAAGAGCATTTTTGGTATTAGAGTTTCCAGTCAAAATTATCCATGTAAACTGGAAGCACAGAGGCTTTCAGAGAGATTTGTTCCAGTCAGTTCCTCAAAGACACTTGAAGACATCATGTCTGTTGCTTTTTGGTCAGACTAGCCTGCACAATGCAGCCAGCAAACAGAGCCCAACAGTTGTCTTTCTGACAGGTAACAGGTACCATGAGTCTGGACACAGTTTTCCAGAACTTCAAGAGATCTGGTAGCCTTTTAGTACTACAAAAATGGTTACTAAAACTGCTCGAAGTAATGTTTGTGTTTCTTAGTTATCCAAGAAAAAAAGTACAATTCTGTAGGCCTATTCTGAATATGTAATGGATCTACTTTAAATTCTCCTATTCACATAATAGTTCATTGTGTTCCTGGGAACTGTTCTGTCCAGATTTTATTCTTTTGAGAAAGTCATAGAGTGGGCAGAAGAAACGGGAGATAACTTCCATGTGAGAAAGAATAAACAGAGTAAAGAAGATGACTGGTCTGGAGTTCACAAGAGATTTGCATAGCATGATCTCAAGACAATAAATTTCCTTTTTCTTTCTTTAGAAAAGGAATGTGTTGGAGTTAAGTGAGTCTGAGATAAAATGAAAAAAGCATTAATGCACCTAGGCCAGTGCTCAAGGACCTGCAAACAATATCTGCACTATAGCACGGAAACAAAGACTAAGGATTGACTTATGACCAAAGAACACCAGAGAGGCATCTGATCCTAAAAGATCTGTCTTACAGGACTGTTTGCAGGTTTGGTTCATTTATGCTGCCGAGTTATTAAGATATTTTATCAGAAAAACGCAGTCACATTGAACTCCAAGTTCTTGGGAAAAATAATTATTTTATTTTCTTCTTTCAGCACTGATTTCCTTTCACTGCAAGACAAAAACAGCAACCACAAAAAGGCTTTTTGGAAGTTTCTTCAAGTTTGTATTTCTCATATATTTTTGCTCTGCCATTTCCAAAGATTCATGAAAGGAAAAAAATAAACTTTTGAAGCTGAGAACTGACACCTACACAGCACTAAAAAGCTAGGAAGATGAGACAGACATTGGTCACCATCATTTAATATCCTTGCCTCCATTTTCCTCCTCCTCACTAAAGGAGTCCTAAGATGAAATAACACAACATTTTTTAGACTCTTTTCTGTCACCAGAGGTTTTCAGAGAGAACAGGCTGAGTCAAGAGGTGAACTCCTCCTGCTGCTAAAGAGAAGTCTAACTGTTTTCTGTGCAGTGGAATTCTCAATTGCCTTTTTCTTCTTTGATTGAAATAATTTTGACAAGTAAAGTCATGCTGCTGTTTACTTCCTGCTCATCATCATCCAAATAAAACTGCTGCATAAATACTTTATTCTGGTAGCACTTTAATATTCGAATAAGTCAACATATGCCAACAAACACATCCGTTATTATAGGCTGCTGTGAGTTAACCAAGCAGACACAGAGTTTTTTCCCCAACAGGTATTAAACAGTGTTTTGGAAAGAATTAGAACACCGTGAGTGTTTTCATTTTGTTTATCTGGTGAACCAACGAACAAAGCAACATCCAGAGAACAAAGTTCTGACATCCCTTAAACTGTTGTAGGCAAGATAGTATCCTGAAGACTTACTTCAGATTTACTCAGTATCTCAGTGTCACTTCAGATTTACTCCTAAATATCAAAAGACAGAGTTGCATTTCACACAAAAAAAAGGCCTGTGGAGCTAAACAACATTTCTATTAAGCAAGGATTTTGCTCATCATTTTGCTATTAGTTGCCCTGCTGACACTGTTTCATTATTTGCTAACTTCAGAAATGGAAATCTAGGAATCCCAGCTCTGGTAGTTTTGAATTCAGCTCAGTTTGCAGAGTGCTATAGCAGAGTGTGAAGAACAGACTGGTATCTTCTGTTTCTGGACACAGCAACCAGTAATGACCTTTGATGAACAGACAATATGGAGCAAATGCTTAATCCTTACCTTGCCTAGATGAATAAGAATGTAGGGATTTAGGTCTACATAACAATTGCTTCACATTATTAACATATAATTCACCATTGACTCAGTGTTTCATCTTTCTCATACGTAATCCAGAAACAAAGTACGATATGTGAGGCCTCACGTGCACATTCTCCACAGACTGATGTAATATACAGACATGCTGCTGACAGTGATGCAGAAGGTGTATTTGTACTACCTGTAGGATAGCTATTTTTAAACTGAATCTGCAGCTTAGAGGCTAGATTTCATCAGAGGCAGACAAGTTACCATCAACAGAAGTTGCATTCAGTTCTGCTGCTGTCACTCCAGGGTTTTAGCAATTTAACTGTAGTTTTATATTCATGGCAACACATGCTGTTGATGTTGTATGGGAAGTTACAGAAGTCTAGAACTCTCTTTTTCACCAGGCTGAACTGACTGTTACAATACTGTCACGTCATGACACTAAGAATTTTCAGTCTAAATTAAAATACTTTTTATTATGAAAGAGAAATTAAGGAGCAATTTGAAAGACAATGAAATGGCAAAAAAAAATTGTCAGACTCATTCCAGATTTAACTACCTAATGTTGTTCTGTGAATTAACATTTGGTTGAGGAACGATCCTGAGCTTGGATAACCTACAATTAACCTCTGTGCAATAGTTCTGTGAAACCCTGCTGAGGAACTCCCATAGAACTTGGGAGGTGGCTGGTAACAGTTAACAGTGCTAGAACCATTTCCACCTCCATAACCTTCCATAGCTTGCCTGTCAGGAAAGCCTCACTCTCAAATTATTCTTCTCTTTACTGACTGAACCTGAAAAGATGAAAGTGCAGTAGAATTACTTACGAAGTGACACAAATTGATGCCTTGTCCTTAATGAAAATTATGTTCCAAGCCCTTCAGTCTTTTCTAGCTCATCTCCAGGTGATCTAAGACTATTCTCCTTCTCCTTGTAAGATTAAGCCTTTGGAAACTATATCTGAACTGTGCTCTGGGGATACAATTCTTAATGAGCATTAGATAGTTTTACTATTACATGGACAGCAGAAAGAAAGAATCGTTTCCCTCTTTCCTTCTGAAGATGTTAATTATTGCTGTTATTATAAGAAAGTATTTACTATTCTTGTCACTTGTCTTGGCTCTTTTGCATCTGGCAGACTATCTTGGTGAGAGGAAAGGCAGGACCGTATCCATTCTAGTACTAGTACTCCTCCCTGCCCTGATTCTGTGAAGCTCTTTATGGGCAGAAGAGAAGAACAGGACTCATTATCCCTTATTCTGCAGTCACGGAGTTGATTTCACAATGTAATGCTCAGCTCAGAATTGCTTCCAGCATCTCCCAAAACAGGGGAGAGAATGTGTCAGACTGCAGTGAAGGATGCACTGTGGACTCCATGCAATTCAATGTGAATTAGTAGAAGGCTTTTATTACCCATTATACCTGTGTTTATATAGACCGACTACTGAGCACCACACCTACAAATATTCATCTATTAGCATAACCTAGGCAAGCACAACCCCAGTCATTAGCATAGATAACTTAGACCACCTCCATCGATTACCTCATGTGAAGGTTGCTGCAGTGCTGTGGGAGCCCAGGTCAGATGGTCTGTGTACCACAGATTGTTTTCCTTCACTGTGTGAACCAAGGCCAGACTGCTCATTATTTCACATTCCCACAAGAATGCTGTTTGTGTGTTCGACTTCAGATTATGAGATTACTTCAGGAATGCATGCTCCTCTGTCAACTGGAGCAGGGAGAGGACCAGAGTTCAGTTTGGGTTTTAAGGTTCCATCCTTATTCCATCCCTGTTTACTGAAGGAATAACATAGAAAAGGTTTCTAAAGGGACAGAGAAGGGCCCCTTGCTTTGTTCACTTTGACACTTCCTTGGCATTTGTTTTGTCTCAGTTTGACAAAATTACTTTGCAGCTGTCTAGAAGTGTTAATTAGCCTTTTATGAGCTCTGCATAAAACATTTTCATATTTGATTTTGTTAAACTTCCTTTGTTTTAATAAATCATTTCTAACTTGTGCTGGTTTGAACTAACTGGAGGATATGAGTGAGAAAATTAGACTATAGGCTGAGAGAGGAAAACAGATGATAACACTTCACTCACAGCTTTACTGAGAAAGAAAAAAAAAAAATTAAGAATTGTAACCCAAATACAGATAAGAGATGGTTTCAGACCTCTCTGGGCTCTGGCTGCTTCTTGCGTGGCTCCTTTCTCCCTGCCTTTTGTAGCTGATTCTTCTTTTCTACTGCTAACCCCCGTGGCCGATCTACGTTTGCCTATCTGCTGCATCAACAGATGGTGAGATAAGATTGGGGGAGGGGGAAAGGTGGTAAGGGTGGTTAGAAACCCCTCTTAGGGATTTTGATCTCTGGGAGGGGTGTGGTGTTTCTGTATTACCTTTTTACTGTATATATCTGTAAATATTTGCTATACATTGTAAATATCTGCTTGTATATTGAGCATTGCTGTAAATATAAAGCTTCATTTATCAGCTTTCAGCCGTTCTGAGTCCTAGCCTGGGTTTTATCAAAGGGGGAGGGGCAGGTAACTGCTAAACCACCACATAACTCATATGAGTTACAGGATCCTGAAAGCTCCATTAACCTTCATTCTGCCTCTGCAGTTTGCAGTCTGACCTCAAATACAAGCACAAAGGAAATGTGTACATGAATCAGTGTCTTACAAAAAGACTGAAAATGTATCAAATTAACTCCTGATTTAAGGAGAAACTAAGAGACAGCTATTTTAGGTGTAAGACAGCTGTTCTGTCTGATTGGTCTTAGTGGACCAGAGTCCTGTGGCTAGGTCTTGGTTTCTGCATCGGCTATATCAGAAGAGCTGAGTTTCTGTCACTGTGCTGCCCCCTCCAGAACATAGTCCATTTTAATGTACTGGGGGGCATTCTTCGTGCCCCCCTCCCTCCATCTCCCGCTTTAACTCATACGAAAGGAGAAAAGTTTCTGAAAGACCTGAGGGACAGTCAAACACACACTATGAAAAGAAGCAAATCTTGCACTCCCTACCTTCATCAGAACTATCATAGAATCATAGAAAATAAACTATAGACAGAAGCTCAAAGGACATTTAATGTATTGTTTCAAAACTGAACAATGTAGGACACTTGCATCGTAAACTCTCAGCCCTGCATCATCCTAGAAATACAGTTGGAATTAATGCCCTGTGAGTGTTATGTGCTGACAGGTGATGCCATAAGACCATTTTCTTAAAGGGAAAATGAACAAATTTGTCTCAGACTAACACATACTTCAGGCCATGCAGCTTTTCCCTTTTAATTTGAAGTCTTCAAAGTCACACATTTGTCATCTAAGCATTACAGTGTTCTCACTAAAAATGTGTGACTACAGGTTGGGGTATTTGATGAAGCATGCAGGTGGGGTCGAGTAGATACCAAATACCATGCTAAAGACAAGGAACGAATAAAGTGATCAAGTCAATGATGTAAAAAGCACAGAAAATTACATGTGGCCTGTAGGTCAAGAATGTTATTCTGAAGATAACTGGCATGCCTTATGTTCCCTTTAGGCTTTAAGTCACAGTCCATTAATTTCTTTGTTAATGTAGCCTCAATTACAAAATATGATAGCTTATACTCTTGGGTTTTTTTTAAACATTTAGTACAAAGCAGTGACTTCTCCTCTGTTTCCCAGAGTTTCTGGGACTACTCATACTTCATACTACAAAGTTTCTTAGACTACTCATGCTTCAATTGACAGGATGCTACTTGTATTAAAACAACCTCAGCCATTCACTGGTGCATCCTTCTTCCTGCAGCACCATGCAAGGACCCGATCAGAAAGCGTGGCTGTTGCTGTCCTCTGGAAGTGCTCTTCCCTTTTGCACAGGACAGGATGCTGTATCCCAATGCAGAAGGCTTAAGTTACAGTATGAATATAGATAGTGAATAACCTTCTATTCTTTCTAATTGCTAAAGATTGCCTTTGTACAGTGACAACTGTATAGAATCCTGGAAGGCTTTTATCCGAATGGCTGCATTCACAATGCATAAACCAGGACACTATGTTATAGCTATAACGTAGCTAAGCAGTCCATATGCCTTTGGCATAAGTAACAGCTTTAAGTAATATGGAATTTATCATCTGTCCTTCAGCATCTGATAAGCCCCTTTCTTCTTCAGGGGTGCCATTCCCAACTGTTAGTCCTTTCAGATTCTATTTCATTTTTAAAGAGTCTGTACGGTCATCTCAGCTGCACTCCTTTCTCCAGATTGTCTCAGTGATGGGTATTGTTTGATTATCATCTCTACAGGTATCTAATTAAACTCTTCACATATAGATTGCACAAATAGAATGTTTCTTGTTCTGTTTGGCAGCTTGCTGGAGCATTGTTTTATCTAATGAAGCAATGCTTACATTTTGTGATGGGAAACAATGTTGCATTCAATTCTTCACATAAGGAGAAATGAGGCATCTTCTGAACTAAGCATTAGAATATCAGGTCAGCAGGTGTGCATTGCTAAGCCAGATTGCTCTTTGGGGAAATTGGCTATTTCCACCCCACTAAAAATCTATTACAATATCATGCTCTTTACTGCCAAGCAAGCTGCACTTGAGACTCCATTTGCTCCTTCCTTATTGTATCTGACTTCTGCTATCTCACTTTGAGTTAAAGCAAGAGATGCTACCATTCTTGTACCTCCTGATTCCCATCCCTTACTGCCATACTGGTTTCATTGCATTCTAACACCCTTGCCAAGTCCAAAACAATGTAAACTTGTAGCAACATGGGAACAGTACCTTCTGTATTACACAGTAATTCCTCCAAGGCCCAAAATGCAAAGAGGAAGCATCAAAACAATAAAAAGCATTTCAATCGAGACAGTATTTGTAACCTTTGTAGATTCAACCTTAGCTCCCCAGCTTTACCTCTAGCACACAACACACCTGAGGTGAAAGCTGAAGTTACTCATCTTCTGCATAAACCTGTCTTTTCCTATGTCCTCCACTCAGCCTACTTCCTCTCTTGTGTTCAGGGTAGACCATACATTCAGAAGAGTGCACATAAGGCTGTAGCAGTCAGTCACACTGTCGTCTGTGCTTGTGGCCGCTGCTATTTTAAACTGCTTGGAGCAGCTTGCCTGGGCCTTATATTACAGAATCACAGAATTAACCAGGTTGGACCAGGTTGGACCATTACCCAACACCATCTAATCAACTAAACTATGGCACTAAGTACCATATCTGGTCTCTTTTCAAACACTTCAGGGACGGTGATGTCCCTGGGCAGCCCATTCAATTGCCAATCACTCTTTCTGCAAAGAACAACATCTTCCTAACATCCAGGCTGAATCTGCCCTGGCACAGCTTGAGACTGTCCCCCCTTGTTCTGTTGCTGGTTGCCTGGGAGAAGAGACCAACCCCACTTGACTACAGCCTCCCTTTAGGTAGTTGTAAAGAGCCATGAGGTCTCCCCTGAGCCTCCTCTTCTCCAGGCTAAAGAACCCCATCTCCCTCAGCCTCTCCTCCTAGGGCTGTGCTCCAGCCCCCTCACCAGCCTTGGTGCCCTTCTCTGAACATGTTCAAGCACCTCAACATCATTCTTGAGGGGCCCAGAACTGGACACAGTACTCAAGGTGTGGCATAACCAGTGCTGAGTACAGGGGCAGAATTACCTCCTTTGTCCTGCTGGCCACACTATACCTGATACAGGCCAACCTGGTGTCGTCTGCAAACTTACTGATGGTGGACACAGTCCCCTTGTCCAGATCATCAGTGAAGATATTAAAAAGGACTGGGCCCAGCACTGATCCCTGGGGCACAACACTGGTGACTGGCTTCCAACTGGATATGGCTCCATTCACCACTACTCTCTGGGCCTGGCCCTCCAGCCAGTTCTTAATCCAGCACAGAGTGCCCCTGTCCAAGCAATGGGCTCCCATCTTGGCCAGAAGTTTCCTATGACAGACAGTGTAAAAGGCCTTGCTAAAGTCCAGGTGGGCTACAGCCACAGCCTTCCCCACATCTGCCAGGTGGGTCACCTGGTCATAAAAAGAAATCAGGCTGGTCAGGCAGGACCTGCCTAAACCTGTTGGCTGGGTCTGATCCCCTGGCCATCCCATAGGTGCTGTGTGATTCCACTCAGGATGATCAATTCCATTATCTTCCTTGGTACTGAGGTCAGGCTGCCAGGTCTGTAACTTCCTGGGTCCTCCTTCTGAACCTTCTTGTGGATAGGCATCACATTGGCCAACTTCCAATCTTGGGGACCTCTCCAGTGAGCCAGGACTGTTGATAAATGATGGAGAGCAGCTTGGCAAGCTCATTTGCCAGCTCTCTAATCAATCTAGGATGGATCCCACCTGGTCCCATAGACTTGTGAGGATCCAAGTGGCTCAGCAGATCTCTAACTGCTTTGTCCTGGTTTACAGGGGTGCTATCCTGCTCCCTAACCCCATCTACCGGGTCAGGAGGCCAGCTGTGCTGAAGACAATCTGTCTTACCATTGAAAATTGCCTTTTCCTCATCTTTAGCTACTACAGTCCCCTCCACTTCTATTTAGTTTCCTGCATGTCTCGTTACTGATATGTGTGGAAAGGATAGCATCACACAGACTAGTTCATTTATATATGGTGTCTGTCTACATGTTGAAAGAAATCTTTACAAATCAAATGTATTCTCTGTGTTTCTGAAGCTGTTGTCCAGCTCAAGAGATTTATAGCCACAACATTTCCTATACATCTGGGAATTCATAGCAGGAGTGAAAGTCATCAAGGAACATTGTTTGGGATACTGCATTGAGTTTTACTATATGTGCTAAACATACTGCACAGTCCAAAACATATTTATTTATTAATCTTAAAGAACTACTGGGAAAGTCCATGCTAGGAAAGCTTGGACATATCTAAGTCTACACTCTGATAACTCAAGCTACAGCTCCTAGGAAAGTATTTGACCCTGCAAGGATGGACTTGACGATCTTTTCCAGCCTGGGTGATTCTGTGATTCTGTGAATTCTGGATCCTGATTACAGAGTTCTTCTGAATAGAGATCCAGCTCTGAAATAAATTTCTGTAAACACAGGAGGCAAACTGTAGTGCAGAAAATTATTACATGCTACAGGAGTATTCTACATCCATGTATATATATAAGCTATCAGGGTTTTAGGAAGAGGTCATATAATTTATTAATCCAATTGATAAAGCTAGAGAAACTCATTTGTTTAGGGGGAAAGTTGGCAACTTATATTGTTTAAAGTGACCACGAGTTCTGAGTAATCAAAAACAACTGCAAAACCAGCTGCTTCTGTACATCTCAGACATGTATCTTAACAGTAAACAAATACTGAAGTGATGACATCAAAACATCCAGTTGGATTTCAGGATAAAACAAGATGACCTGAATATCCCTAGTCGAGTGTGCTTTTGTACTCTGCTTTCCCAGGCCCACTCTCACAGGCTGCTCTGCTTTTAGGTTATGGCTACGTTCAGTACCTTGCTGAACAACAAAGTATATTTCAAGTCTCTATTAATTTTTCAAAAGAATGTAAGTGTCTAAGCTGGTATTAATTCTAAATTCTTTCAAATGAGAATTTATTGTTCAGCCCAAAGTATCCATTCACGTTACCAATAAAACTCTGAATTTCCGTAAAGTGACTCAACTGACAAGCTTTCTGTGGATCAAAAAGTCATTTGCAAGCCAGAGGCTTGCCTCTCCCTTATTGACAGTTCATTAAAATGAAGCACTCCAAAATGTTTCTTTTTCTGTCAAAGTCATTTAACAAAACTTCCAGTGATGTTTAGTATTTTATATTCATCTATGAATAATTTTAATTCATCATACTACAGATGAAAAATGTGTGTCCCTAACTTTCTCTGCTGAGTTTCCCTTTAACTCATTAAGTAACTCATCTGTGTTCTTGGTACACTGAACAGTGAATCAAAAAGCTCACAGTTATAACAGAACTTAACACCATGAGCAAAGGTAATCTACCCAAAGCAAAAGAAACCTCATCTGCAAATGGTGCAAGTCATGACTTGCCTTTAAACTGATTTGGTTACTTGACTACAATGAGCAAAAAACATTTGAAAAGTGACTGCCAATTAATGGAGTTACTCCAGAGACAAAATTTAGCACTTTATTTTAAAGCTCCACTTAAATTCCTTTCAGTAAAATATGGTATAAATTGAAGCTGGGCTTTGCTGAAGTGCCCTCCAAGAATGGCTTGGATTATCTGCAGTGTGCATGAGGAGGAGCTTCCAATGGAGAGAAGCTAGAAAAATATGAGCGGTCTTCGTCCTCAAGCCCTTGGATCAGATTGAAGCTTTGCAGCCTCAAAGAGGCGAGCAGCTGCAACATGCTGTTGGGTGTTTGGGTTTTATTTCCATTGACAAAGCCAACAACCTTTAACATGATTGGTTACTGTACCTGCATTCAGCAGGTTTTCTTGTGATTCCTGACCGTGCGCTGCTAAAGGTCTGCATTCCCATTTCTACTTTCCTTGCTCCTTTAAACTTTTTCCTTCCCTTTGAATGCAAGAAGGCTTATGAGAAAGAAGAACACAGTCAGCGGACATTTCCCTGCACCAACCATGTTTTCAAGCTAGAGAGTGTATTTTCACTTTCTCTTTTCTCATCCACATTATATGCCGAATTAAATTTAAAAATAACCAACCACCTAATTCTTGCAAATAGCCTTCTGGCATTCCATCTGGCTCCAAAACAAAGATTCACCCTGAGCACTTGCTGAGGTGGGTTCCAATCTGGAATCCATTTTCATTTTAGTTGTGACAGATTGACTATGTGGGATATTCATAAGGAAAACAATAAACAAACATTTGCTAGTCCATCAAAAGTAAAAAGTCAATTAAAAAATATGTGAAATACAGTTTCTTTGGCTTCCCATTTTTTACCTCTCTAATATTTTCTTCAGTATCTTCCTACTTCTGTCAAACCATGGCTTTTTATATAGAGTTTAAATCTTTTTGTTCCAGTTATAAATTTAAAACTGATCTCCAAGGCTAACAGTTTTGGCCCATAGTGCATTCTGACTGCTGTTTAATTGCCTTAGCACCAGTAGGACTTGGACAAATTAGCTAAGATCCATTCATTATTTTCCAGTTTCACATTAATAACTTTTACTTTTCTGGTTGAACATCTTGGTGCTGTTTAAAAGCAGGAGATCTGAGCCTTGGCTAGGAACATACAGGAGGGTAAGGATGCCATCTTGACAGGCTGGAGAGGTGGGCCCATCCCAACCTCATCAAGTTCAATAAAGCGAAGTGCAAGGTCCTGCATTTGGGTCAGGGCAATCCCAGGCACAAATGCAGGCTGAGCAGAGAATGGATTGAGACTAGTTCTGAGAAGGAGGACATGTTGATAAGAAGCTCAACATGACCCAGTGGTGGGCACTTGCAGGGCAGGAAAGGCTCACAAAGATGATCAGAGGGCCGAAAACTCCTCCTATGAAGACAAAGTGAGAGAAATAGGGTTGTTTTGCCTGGAGAAGAGAAGGCTTGGAGAAAAAATTGTAGCAGCCTTCTGGTTATTTGAAGGAGGCCTACAGTATAGCTGGAGAGGCACTTTTTTGACAGAATGAGAGGTAGTGGCTTCAAACTGGAAGAAGATCCAGCCCTGGAAGTGTTCAAAGCCAGGTTAAGATTGGGCTGTGAGCAACCTGGTCTAGCAGGAGGTATCCCTCATGTCAGGATGGTTGGAACTAGATGATCTTTAAGATCTCTTCCAACCCAACCCATTCTAAGATTTTATGACACAAAAGCCACTTCTGCCCCTCTAAGAAATATGTCACAGAGCACACATTATGGTTCTGATGCTTTTATGAACAGGGCACACTGGGGCTTTCAGCAAAAATAAAAGTTTCTGCTCACGATGAAGACAAAAATTATGATGCTGTGTTTGGTTATAAAAGATATTATTATGACTCAAAGAATGGTTTGCATTGGAAGGGACTTCCAGAGGTCATCTAATCCAAACCCCTCTGCAGTCAGCAGGGGCATCCTCAACTAGATCAGGTTGCCCAGAGCCCCATCAAGCCTCCAAGGATGAGGCTTCAACTACATCCCTGGGCAACCTGTTCCCATGTTCTCCTAGCCTCATGGTATAAAGAACTTCCCCCTAACATCCAAGCTAAATCTACTCTTCACTGTGATGGTTCACAGAAATCATACAGCAAACCACCTTCTCACCCTCACCTCCAGCAGCAGAGATGACAATGTCAGCAGCTTTTCTCAGTTACCTCCAGTGTATGAAGGACAGATACAGGAACTGTTTGAGTACAGCAGAACTGCACTTATGTATGCCTTCATCTTAAATACTATATTCTGTACTATGTTATATAACTGATGGGTTTTGGGGTTTTTTTCTTCTTTCTTTTTTTTTCTTTTAAATGACAGAAAAGTGCATGCCAGATGGTATGGTAGTGCCGCTTTTAGGAAATCCCAATAAGCATCTCAGATGAACTGGGTAATTGTCTGTAACTCAGTCATTTCAATTTTAAGATACAGACGTATCAGATAAATGTATTGAACCTTTTCTTTTGCAGACCTAAAGAGTATCACAATTTTGCTTTCAGAATGCTGTGTATTGCTTGATATTGGGGGGCAATGAAGGATCCTACTCTCATGGCCTTTACAGTAGTTTGGATTGTAAATTCCTTGTGCTTTGTGTTCTTTTAGATGAGTTTGTCCACATTTTTAAAATTAGCTTTCTAGATTTAAAACATTTCAGGAATTTCCAGCACAGCCTCTGTGTCTAATATCGGTTTGGGGCTTTTTCTCTTGTGCAAATACATCCTTCACTTTCTGCATTGCTGTTAGCCAAACTGCAGAAAGTAGTTAGAAGACTTACTAGAAATTTTTTATTAAACTTCTCTGACATTTGCTAAGGAGTTAGTTAAATCTCCCTGTAAAATTAATATCAAATCTCAAAAGTTGTATGATTACTATCATTAACCAAAATCTTGGCCCTATTTTATTAATTAGGTCAAAAAGCTTCATGATGTTTGCCTATGAATTTTGTTCTTCACAATCACATTTCTAAGCAGTCCTTTAAAGACTCCCTGACTTTGTGATTGTCACTTCATGAATTTCCACTAATTCAAGCTAGAATGAAAAATGCATGCATTGAAATTCTTATAGACAGAAATATTTTCCTCTGGAAATGATCCTTCACAAAATCACAGAATGTCAGGGACTGGAAGGGACCTCAAAAGCTCATCCAGTCCACCTCTCCTGCCAGAGCAGGGTCACCTATACCAGATCAAACAGGAACGCATCCAGGTGGGTCTTGAATATTTCCAGAGAGAGAGACTCTACAACCCCCCTGGGGAGCTTGTTCCTTGCTTCAAAGATACTCACTGATGCCTGACTTCTCACACATTTCCCATTTTTCTCCTGTGAGGTAACAGTCGTCTCTATGGTTTTAATTTTTTTATTCAAAACAGAGGATTATGTCTATAAGCAGGGATTAAGTGCTGGAGATAATAAAAAATAGCATTAAACTGCTGAGAAGACATTTTAAAAATATAGGTTACAGACTGTATGGAGAGTGTCAATTAAACAGCAGACTTCTGGTGTGGTATTGCCTGAGTCTTTGCCCTTTTTACTCCTCTGTTGTCAGCTCACTGGGCCCTTCAAAACTGCAAAATTCCAGTTATCACATACACTGGGGGAATGACATGGTTTCCTTTGGTCCTAAACTGTGACTATAACTGAGTGTGATGTGATATGATATGCACTGTTACTTTTTTTTAATACTTTGCATCTGGAAGCTGAAATGTGAGCCTTTTGTGTGGGATAAGTCATTGATCAGTTTGATGTCACAACTGCCTACTGTGCTGTAAAAGCTTTGTTCTCTTTCGTGCCGTAGACTCCAGTAGCACACACTCCACTGCATGACTGCAAAGCAACAGAGCCCAACCATTTCCCACCACCTCCTCAGATGCTGGAAGCATGTTCTTCAAGAGCTGAAAAATCACTCATTCTTAGTCCAAGACTATAACATCAGAACTCAGAGACTAGGATTCAATGCTTGTTTCAGAGATGTGAAAAGTCACCCAGTAACAGTGCATTAGGATTAGAGTATTGTCCAGAAAGGCATATTCCTCTCAGCCTGCTCTCACACAGAACCTGCATACTGCTACTCACAAGAAGAACTGCAAAGCCAGAGGGTTTTGCCAAACAAAAGCAGAGATGAGGAAGCTAATGTTTTCTCAGTGTTTCTAAATTCAGAGAAGTGGAATTGAATTGGAAGAGCAGAGAGGTACTTTCTCAGTACACCTGCAGCTCTATGAATTTTAATTGTTATTCAGATTCTGAGAACTTCACTTTATACAGTCACTAACCTCATGTGAATAAATAATAATGCTCAGGAGCATGATTAATGTGCTGACATACATTTTTAAATCAGTGTACTACTGAATCATCTCTAGAATGTATCACACGAATAAAAAGAACTCTGCACAGTATAGAACAACACTAAAACAAGGGAAGTTTTTACTTTTATGCCTGAGCTTACTTTCTAAATTTTTCTAAATTTAACCTGTCAAACTACAAACTTTCTGAGATTTGAGATTCCTAATTTGTTGTGCTTCAAAGGGACTTAAGACAGCTGAGCCAAGACTATGCAATTACCTGGGTTTCTAGCTGCAAAAATGCAAGGTTTTAGGTAAAGCCATGCTATGACTTTGAATTGTAAGAAAAAAAAAATTTGCATATGTTAAATAAGTGACATCAGGGTTAAGTGACCACTGCTGAACTTCATAATTTCACCTTTTATCCAGTTTCTTTTTGCTCCAAACAGGAGGTATTGACCATTTTTCATGCTCTTATTTGTGTGTTTGTGTTCACATATTGCTGACTCAGAGGACATTTCCTTGGTAGATACTCCACTGATATTAACTACCTTTTCTACTACAGGGATTATCATAATTCAGTTGTGACAATGTAACACTGGGCTGTATTCCCATTTACACTGGACTGTTTAACCTGTATGAAAATCACATAATCATAGATTGGTCTGGGTTGGAAGGGACCCCCAAAGGTCATCTGGTTCAACTTCCTGCAGTAGGCAGGGCACCCTCAAGTAGATCAGGCTGCCCAGAGCCCTGTCAAGCCTCACTACGAATATCTCCAGGGATGGGGCCCCAACCATCTGTCTGGACAACCTGTTCCACTGTCCCACTACCCTCGTGGTAAATAATTTGTTCCAATCCAAATCTGTTCTTCTTTAGTTTGAAGCCATTGCACTCATCCTGTCACTGCAGCCCTTTGTAAACAGTTTCTCTCCATTGGGTCCTGCAGGCCTCCTTCAGGTACTAGAAAGTTGCTATTAGGTCTCCCTGGAGCCTTCTCCAGGATACTGATTCAGTGCAGCATTTCAGATTTTTATTATTATTATTTTTATTTCATTGAGATACTTTTTCATATCAACTGATAAAAAATATCATGTTTTCTTTTCAGACATCATCATCATCAACTGTCAGTGCCTATTTTGAAAGTCCAAGTTCTCTGGGGAAAACAGCCCCTGTGTCTTATTTTATCCCGGTACTTGTGGTATCCTACAAAAAGATGCCAGTGAGTGTGTGCCTTCAGCATGCTACAAGGAAACAGAACTACACCATATTCAGGTCTTTTACTGCAGTATCTATGAGCAAAAAGCCTATTTTTCTGGGCAGGAACGATATCTAACAAGCTTCTTTCACTGTCTTCAAAAACTTCTCTTCAGTGAATTGAGATTTTTATTATTTGAAACATTTTGCAGCTCACCTTACTGTGCAATGCCCAGAAAACATATAGTACACAGAGTTTCTCTCTAAAGGTCTCCTTCTTCCAAAATTCCAAAATTTCTTAACAAAAAGATAGTCTTATGGAAGTGGATTCAGAAACAAAGGCCGTAAGTGCCCTCAGCAAAACATACAGTAGTTTATCTCTCTGCAAACTCTTAAGGAAGTTCTCTTTACGATAATTGGTGTTGGAAATCCTTGCTCAATGTTTCCTCTTTTTAAAATAATTCTAACAAAATAGTAATGCCCCAATGGCAGAAGGATTTCTGCACTCCTGTATTTTTATGGTGTTCTTTTGGGTTTTTCCTTTGCACTTGCCAAATTTACCAAAAAAGATAAATTGCTACTGAACTTGGAGATCATTCTACAGCACCAGAGAACAGCAAATCTAATGGCAGATTAGCGCTAAAAGAGGCCTCAAAATGCTACATGAGCAACTCACAATTTGTCTTCTGCTCCCTTCAAAACAGCTGTGATGACATACTGAGTAAGCCTGCCCTTGATCTAACGTCGTAACTCTGTATGAAAACTTGTAAACTAAAAAGAATACTGAGAAAATACGAATATTTACTGCTTCAATTTCTTCTATTAAAAAATTAATCTTAATGATAAGCTGTGCAAATTACAAAGTTAGTGATGTTTGTAATTCATTCGTGATCAATAAATCAGTGAACGTTCAGAAAGGTTTCTGGTGCTTTCTTGGGCAGGCTCACAGTTGTCTCCCTCATATTTAGAAACAGACCTGAACTATTTCTACCAGAGCAGTGATGGGCAGTAGGGGTTTATTTGTGTTTGGTTTTGTGATGGGGATTTTGTATTTCAGACAGGAACATGTACCACTCTGAAAGGACTGAACTAATTAAGTGCTAACTGACTCGAGCACCTCTAAAGAGGTAATTGACCCACGCTGTCTCCCATTAGAATCTGCCACGATTATTAGCATAGAAAAGACTCCTTATTTAGTGGTCAGCATAAGACTGCCCCAAGTATTTGTTAGTGAGCCCAGAAAAACAGATGGCAGAAAAAGATATGAGTGCTTTTAATGGCTGGTAGCATGATGTCCTTTCCTGATGTGGATGTTGTGTGCTGCAGTCAAGCCTTTCACTGCCAGCCTCCACTGGGACAAGAATCAGCAACTCATCAGCTCCACAGCAATGAGTCCTCCACTGCTGAAGCTTGGTGCTGTTCTTAGCACCACAGCAATTATCTCTAACTGGGTGTCCCAAACTTTCTCATTTCTTGTAGGACTAAATACCACCAGAATAACCACCTCAGATACTCTAATAAGTAGCTGTGATCTGTTGTAAGCCATCTTAATGTAGAATCAGTATTTAAGTGTCAGCAAAAGCTCTAGGCTTTTGCCTCTTTGCAAACCTATCTTTAAGCTACTAACCTTCCTATCATCAATTAATGCATGCTTCTCATGCAGTCGCACATTGCTGTGCATGTTGTAGTCTTACTATAAAAGAAAATATTTTTAAATAGCATCCTTCAATATTTCAGAACAAATGCCTGTATGCCGAGCATGAAATGCTAAAAATAGAGCAGCAACGTCATTCATTCGTCTAGACTATTGGTTTTTGTTGCACTATTGAGAAAACAAAAAATCTGGCAGCAGTTTTCTCTGTATCTAAATAATTATACATTGGCCATTTGCTTCAATAAGTTAAGGGACCTGATTGTTTCCTTCCTTCTTCAGGAGTACAGTTAAGCAAACAAATTGCTGTCACAGATAAAACAGAACTGGTGCTAGGAGGTTGAGTGCTAGAATTTTAGAAAGGCTGACAATAATACAAATGCCACTTTGTATCATTGATGCCTATGTATAGCAGCCTCTGTTCATGAAGACCTACAGAAAAGCTATGATTTACTACTCATGAAAAACTAACAACTGAAATAATACTTTAACTGGATGAGACTTGTATCCATAAATTAAACTAGAACACCATTTTCCTGAATATTTAGTAAACCATTCTGTGTACCTTCTTGTGCAGCTGCAATCAGATGTTTATGTAACATGGGGATAAGGGACAATGGATGGAAGCTGAAGCATAAGAAGTTTCATTTAAACATGAAGAGGATTTTTTTTCACTGTGAGGGTGACAGAACACTGAGACAGGCTGCTCAGCAGGGTTGTAGAGTCTCCCTCTCTGGAGATATTCAAAACCCACCTGGAGGGGTGTGATCTGGTATAGATGATCCTGCTTTGGCTGGGGGGTTGGACTGAATGAGCTTTCAAGTTCTCTTCCAGCCCCTGACATTCTGTGATCCTGTGTGATTCTATGATAATAGTATGTTATGTAAAATATAAAGTGTGTATTTAACTATTCAACCAGTAGTTCACCATACTCAGAACCTGGGTCTTTAGTTCTAACTAATTTCTAATCAGCGTTTGATTAATTGAATATATGCATGCAGGGAAAACATTGAAGAAAATCACTGCATGTAAACTTTAAAATTAAATCACTTATGCTGTACCAAAGAATTGTGTTGTAGTTTAGAGCAGCAAGAAGGTGAGAAGACCAAAAAATGCTCTGGTTTTGTTCTTAAATGTAGTATGCTCACTGAACTACACTATGCATTGGTAGTTCCTGTGGCAATATGGCATTGCAAGTACTAAATTTCTTTGTCATATTCAGGTTTAAAGTTGCAGCTGAGTAACTAGAAGATAGATAGATAGATAGATAGATAGATAGATAGATAGATAGATAGATAG
Source organism: Psilopogon haemacephalus (assembly GCA_013396835.1). NCBI lineage: Eukaryota > Metazoa > Chordata > Aves > Piciformes > Megalaimidae > Psilopogon > Psilopogon haemacephalus. The sequence continues at coordinate 327,711 of VWZI01023555.1, forward strand.
ATAGATAGATAGATAGATAGATAGATAGATATACATGCATGTGTTTATATATATAAACATAGTCAGATGCTGAGTAGTGCAAAACTGTCAAGCTTCCCTTGCCTACAGCAGAGCACCACTGCTGTAACTGCCTCCTAACCATGGTTTCAATAATGCTCTTTGCACTTGTCGAGCATTTTACGAGAAGGTTTAAGATTAGCAGGAGTGCCAGCAGAGCTGGGGAAACAATCATAAAAAACTGATTATCAGATCCTAGCAACATCTGCAAAGTGGAAAAAAAAAACCAAAAACTTTCAAACAGGTGGGGTCTTTTTGCATAAAGCAAAGCAGCACAGATCTGCTATCCTCTAACCTTCAGGTGTTGGCTGAGAGACTTTCTGCCCCTGATGCTCCCCTACACTGAGATCATGGTGTTTTTTTTAACTGCCAGCAGGAGTTATCCACTGGCAGCTTGTCCAGCAATCAATACAGCACATGCACTTCTCCAGAAATTCTCTTCTAGCACATACACAGCTTATAAATTGTGTATATTTGTGCTGGTTTGAGGTTAATTGGAATATTTTAATGAGAGAAATTGGATTATAGGCTGAGAAAGGAAAACATTAATGATGTCTACTCCACTCATAGGTTTGCCGACCAATGCAAAAGTAAGAACCCAAATATAGGTAAGACAGAGCTGTTCAGTTCTGAGCTTTGGGCTGTTGGTCTCTCCCTTTCCCTGCCTTCTAGCTGGATCTGTGTAACTCAACTAATCAATTCCTGCTTCTAACCACCCCCGCCCCTCCCCCAGCCAATCTTCCTTGTTTAGCTGGCACATAAGAGAGATACTGGGATAAGATTGGATGGGGGTGGGGGAGGTGGGGTGGAAGGGTGATTGGGAACCCCTCTTGGGGACTCTGATCTCTGGGCAGGGTGTGGTGTTTCTGTATTACCTTTTTACTGTACATATTTGTTATATATTGTAAATACCTGCTTGTATATTGTGCAAAGCTGTAAATATAAAGCTTCATTCATTAACTTCCAGCCAGCTGAGTCTAGTCTGGGTGATTTCAAAAGTGGGGGGAGGGAAGGGGGAAGATAAGTGGAGAACTACCACAATATTGTCTAGGGGGAAAAAAAAATACAAAGAAACAAAAAAATCCCAATTCCTTCTCTTCAGCTGCATGAATTATACATGGACATGGGATCAGGAAAGGGGCTTTCTCTTCTGGGCTCTGTTCTGGACCCAGTATTGAAGTTGCCAGACCAACTGATAAACACTGTTTCTATTTATGCAGCCATATGAAGTATATGACTGCCACTTGCCCTGTCACTAGAAACAATAGATGGAACTGCAGCAATTTTATTCAGTGTATAAAACTTCAAGTGAGATAGTAAATCTGGAGGCATGCAGAATGAGTCTGTGGCACAGCAGCCTGCCAAGACAACAGTCACTATTGCTGTGTTCACTGGATTTTCAAGAACTTCAAGAAGTGTGGTTTATTGCCATTGCTCTTCTCCACTTGGTATTTCTTTTCTTGTTTGTTTACTAAGGCTTTATTTGAAGAGCAGACTCAGTAGCTTCTGTAAGACTGATGCTTTCTAGCTGTATACCTTCATGGCACAGCAGTTTGTGCTTGAGGTAGGGCTTAAACATCTAAATACAAAAACAAATCGAAGGGCATCTACACACACATGCTTGGTTTTCTCTCTGATCACTTCTATTATCCATCCTAACTGATGAAGAAATTCTAATGGCCCAAATACAGGGAACCACTCAATACCTGTATGTTAGACATTGCAAGAAGATATATTCTCAGTTATTCAAGAAAGTGTTTTTTTTTTCTTTTCCTTAGATAAAGCCAAGAGAGACACTCATAATGCCACTAGAATATATAACTACCTTTGAGAGAGAATACAACTTGGATTATAATAGCTTTAGTGTAGACCAATGCATGATCCTAGTATCACATGCATTCTCCACTGGATAAAACTTACTTGAATGAAGTAAGCCCAGTTGCTACCAACTAAATGTAGCAGATATAGTGCTCTAATATCACAATTTTTAAATAAACTTGCATTAAGTATTTCTGTCCTAAAAGAATTATAATAACAAGCTATAAGTTCCTGAACTTCAACAAAAGTTCAGCTTCCTCGCTCTGACATAACAACACAGTCTGGGCATAAGTTCCACAGAGAATTGTGGAGACTACCAGAGGCAACTGACCTTACACTTCACAAGGGTTACCCGCCTTGTACTTCATTTGTTCAAGCTCACAATTTTAGGAGCTGATGAAAACCAATTAAATTTATGTCTGCAGATGTAATGTTGTTTAGCTTTTATTGTTCTCCATATCTTAAAGTAGGTTGCTTTTGCTCTATAACTAAAGTGAAAAGAACACCACAGAAGCACTATAATTTAACACTGACCTCTGGATACAGCTTTCTAGCAAACCCTAAGGCAAGTTGGTCTACACTCTCTTTACAGTCATCTACCTTCTGACACTGTTTTCCCTTGCAAAAGAGGGGAACGACACACTTGTGGTTTTTCAATTAACCCTGAAGCGAAAGAGGTCACCACTATCCTCCATGACTTCTTCAAGAGACTGACTGTAAAAAGTCTGTGCTCTTTTCTAAACTTAATTTACAGATATTGCCCCTCTGAGGTGAGGAACTCTGCAGATTATTCTGTACTAAGCTGCCAGTAAAACATCAACAGAAAAGCTTGCCACTCTAAATACCACTCTCTATGCTGACATTGAGTACAGGTTTATAATTTAACTAGCAATTAATCCAGACCAAAATTACTTCACTGGCATCCATTAGCATTTGTACTATGTAATGTGGTAGCAAATTATTAGGAATAATAATGCATAATATTAACTTTAAATTATAGTTTTAAAAGGAAGCAAACAAAACAAAAAAAACTCACTTGTGTCCATTAGTTTTATTCCATCAACTGAATCTTCTCAGTCTCTTCTCATGCTCACACTGGGTACTTTCCAGACGCCATCACAGAGACATATACCTGTCCCACAGGTGCGCACAAACATCAAAGAGCGTATGGTGTTAGGCTGCAAAGGGGATTTTTTGCTTTTTCTCAGTTGTATTTGGTGTGTAAAAGAACAGGTTAGGAACTCTAGGAGACACAATGTCTTAATGTGTTCTCAGTACTACCCAGCAAGCCTCTCTTCTCTTTGATGTATGTGCAGTAGAAGTCAATGGAGAACAGTTTTCTGTCCACAGCATCTTCAAGAGCAAACCTGCTAACCTGCATCCCACCCTGCTTCTGAGCCAGTTCCTATGGTGCAAGTCTGCTCTCTCTTTGGGGCTTTATCTATGGTTGTTTATCTTTGTAGTTTCTATAGTCCAAAGTAAAAGCCTGAAAGGACCTGTTTGTTCTCTGCAGATGAAAAACTGTGACATCATTACATCTACTAGTTTATGCTGAATCACAAGTAGAAAACTGTTCTTATCCACCCTGGAAACATGTGCTGGACACTGCTAGAGAACTATCAAAGAGGCATGAGATAGGACAAACTGTGAAATCATCGATATAGTTAGTTAAGAAACTAGTAAATGTTGATTTGGCGGGAGGAATCTCATTGTAAACATACTGTAAAAAATATTAAGTAGTGGGGTTTCAAATTACATAAAAACCCAGTTCCTTTTATTTTTTTGTTGTTACAGACTCAGATCAGCCCCAAGGAAGGGTGGCAAGTTTATAGTTCAGCCCAGGATCCTGATGGCCGTTGCATTTGCACTGTTGTCGCACCTGAACAAAACCTGTGTTCAAGAGATGCCAAAAGCAGGCAACTCAGGCAGCTGCTAGAGAAGGTAAGTCTTCCCAGGAAATCCCTCCTACATTTCCCATGGAAGTCCACTCTGTTCTCTTAAAGTTTAATAAATAATAGAATACTGAAGAGTTATCTAATAAAAACATTCCTTCAGGGTATTTCACCTACCTGTGTTCTCAGCACGGATCGTTATTTATCTGTTATCCCAACAGACACACTTTTCTCACCCCAAGCCACTTACCTCTAGCAAGCTGCAACTTCCCCTTGTTCACTCCTCCCAAAACTCCTCTTTACACACAGAGAGGACTGATTTTTTCTGTGTAAAAACAGTAACAAGTCCCACCTCAAGGTATACATGCTGTATAGTTTCTGCCTTGATCATATCAGATTGTTGAAGGTCTTTACTTATTTCTTATCAACAAATAATGAGATGTAGACACCACAGCATCTGCAGAGCAGAGTGCACGGAGAAGAAAGTTCTCATTTTCTTTCACTTGTTCTTTTCTCAGATAATACTATTCATTCCTTCTCTGGTGGTACAGATTTTCCCCAAAGAACCCAATTCTTATTTCCCGTGTTATCCACCATTGCAGATATAGTAAACCCAGTGACATGTTACTTCACTATTTTTTCTGGCTATGGAAAAATCACCTTGGTGTGAAATACAGTGTCAGACCCCACAGATTTTCCCTAAACCATTGTCAACTCCAGCAGGGACTTAATTTCACTTTGTGACAAAGACCGTAACATGAGATACAGGGAGAGGGCATTGATGAGCCAACACACACAGGAGGAGCTGCCTCACCTCATGCTGTGTACCTATCAGAGGAAGACTTCAGTCCCCAGAGCCTTTGCCCTGTCACACTAACATATTCAACTAAAAAGAATTCCTGAATCCACACATTCTGTAGGTCACAATACATTAGTTGCAAACACAAATAGCCATTCAAATATTGCATATTGTTGCAAACAACAGGATTACTGCTGGCTTTGGCTGGCTGTAGGGAGACTTTGGGGCCTGTTTTTGTTGGCTGGAGTAAAACCTTCAATATGTTGTTTGATACGTTTATAGCAGTCTACTCATGTTTTGGGAAAATGAAACATTTACTGAAACAGAATAGCTGCACTTGGAAAATGTATCATTTTTATGACTAGCAAAGGCTTTGCTTTTATTTTATATATATATATATATATATATAAAATTTACTCTGGCTGACAGTTATTCTTGTCTCATTGTGGTAAAAGTGCTCACTATAGTTACAAAGTAACTTACTCTATAAAAGTCACTTCGGCATTCACGTTGAAAATTGTGGGTTTCTACCAATGAGACAATTGGATACAACTTTCAATTTTATATCTATTTTTAAAATTGTGAGTGAACATCTAATGATCCACACAGCCCAGCTTATCAGAATTGCCTCTGCTAAATTATTATACGAATGCCCACTAGCAATAAAAATCAGGCTCTTCATGCTAGGCAAAATCTGCAAACCTTGAGGCCATCACTCCCAAAGTACCTGGGAGGAAATATGTGCCCTGTAGCACATCCTGAAGAACAGTACATCTGCTACATGGGTCAAAGTAGACTCCATTGCCTAACAGCCTTTTAGATAATGATGCTGCAAGGGCATCGCTCTACCTCAAAGAAGCTATTCCAAATCATGTATGGCTTCCAGGTCTTGCGTCTGATAGTTCTCTTTCAGCCCCATTCCCCAATTTTTCCCTGTCATGCAGTTGTGGAATTGAAGCCTATATGTGGTATAAATGACTGACAAATACAGCACTGACATAAGCACATTTTACTGCCTGACTTTTAACTGTGTAAGCAGGGGAAAAAAAGAATTGAGACAACAGAAAGTGCATTTAGAGCATGTTCTTCTTTAACAGGTTCAGAATATGTCCCAATCTATTGAAGTTTTAAATCTACGGACTCAGAGGGATTTCCAGTATGTTTTAAAAATGGAAACACAAATGAAAGGGCTGAAGGCCAAGTTTCGGCAAATTGAGGATGATCGGAAGACATTAATGACAAAGCATTTTCAAGTAGGTTTTACTTTAACAATAATTTTGAAAGCCTGCTGCAAGCAATGTGCTTAGCAGCAATGCATGGACTGTGAAGATCTCGGCTTGAAATGCTGGTACAAGAGCAATATTCAAAAGAAAGGCCTAATAACTCTTCCTTTATGATGACAATTCTTTGCTCTGTTCAATTTAATTGTTATAGGGAGTAACTATTAATTGCTAAGTCATTAGAGAAATGTCACTATAAGCAGATTTCTGTTTCTTCTTTATCAATGTGACTGTCATACTGAGAAATTTACATTCATTCAAGCTTCAGTGACAAATGGGGAGGTCCAATGGAATGAACAGCAACCAGCTAGAGAGTTCTGCACTTATACTATTGCCTGACATTTGCTGTGATTGAAGGAAAGAAGGCCTATAATAAATCAGGTCACTGCCATTTTTATCCAGTACAATTAAGATCTAATTTCATATCTGAAGGTTTTGTGTTTTGAACTTGGGATGGGGAGGAGAGTAGTCATTCCCAGTAGCATTTGCGTGATTAGAATTTTAATGACAAGGAAAACCACAAGCCACTGTTTTTGTGAGGAAGGAAGGTTACACAGATTACAAAACAACATTGTGTGTTCTGAAAGAGTTTCTTCTTAAGGAAAAACTGTAACAATACATGTTGAGGATTACATTATTATAGCCAAATAAATATTTTTAACAGTGCTTATGAAAATTCAGATAAAATGGGATTAATTTTCTAACTTGTGTTAAAGCTAGATACATAAACCATAGCTAAGGAGTCTAACTTATTTTTCAGAGAAACTGGGTATCCAATGTGTCTTAATAGTATCAGGAATATGATCACATTACTGAACTTTATTTTCTCTATCATCATTCTTAGAGTTTGAATACATATTTCCAGTTATTCTCAAGTAGTGAAAAAATGTTATCACTCATTCCTACAACAACAACACATTTGTATAATGCCTTTCTGTATTCCCATTATAATTTTCCTTGGAAGAGAAATATTGGCGTTTGGATGTCTGATATGTTGTCAAAGGTAGCCAATTTCTGCACTACTCTAACCTTTAAAATATTCAATATTTTTATTGGCCACTCATTTAATTTTAGTTTGACAGTTTGCCAGGAGTATAAAACCGATTTCCAACCAATCAAATTATAGAGTAATTGAAAAGGTCAACATAATACAATATGCTTCTGGCTTTCTGAAATTTGATCTGCTAAAATTGCAGTGCTTTATCTCATTCTCAATACAGCACAACCCCTCATAACAGCAGGCATCAAATGCCAGACCATGTCTACCACCTATTGTGTTGTAACAGCAACAAGTTAGGAGTGTCAGCAGAAACCAGCAATGTTATTTTCTTTATCATGAAAACACAATATTTATATCATTTACTGAAATGGTTCTGATGCTGTGGTTCCATGTTGATGAGCACCAAGAGCACAAATTTGATCCAGATCACACTCAGCATAATGGTCATACTTCAGTCAAGTCAGTATCTTTGCCAAGGAGAAACCTGATTACCATGAAAAGTTACAGCAGTCTGATCAAATGATAGCTCGTCTAGTGTAAATCCTGCCAGGAATGAGTTACCTGCAGTAATTCTCTCAAACACATTTTATTTTTCTAAATTTTTACTGTCTTTGGAATTGTTTCTATCCTGGCTTACCCATGAGTTCTGGCAGTTCATTGACCTGCAGAAATGAAGCCTGAGTTCATCATTCTAAAAAGAAGTTACAAAAACTTTGGCTTCTGGAGCTCTGCCCTTTATATCACTAAGTCTACTCTCCTTGTCATCAAAGGAAAAAAAAAAAAACCCTGTTCATTTTAACAGGCATAAAGTGGCTTACATTTAGTTTTTAATAAAAACAGTGCAATAAAAAAGTTTGAGCTGTAGACAAAAGACTCTCCACTTCTTTCTGTTGCAGTAATTCTGCTATGGTAATGTAACTGGAAGAGCCTTTGAGAAACAAACTAATAGAAATAATACTGACAAATTCATTTTACAATTATGCAGCTGCTTATAATTTAAAATGACATTTTCTAGCTATAAAGATGGCCTGTGTGCAAAATATATTTCCTAACAACACATGTAAGTATTTATTTTGAGTAAACAATAAACCAAATATGAAAGTGGTGTGGACGTTTTAGCTAGATGGTGAAGAGATACTGCAGGCTGTCCCAGAACATGTTCAGGAGGGAAAAAAAACAGTGGTAAATTTTCAAGCAGCCAAAATGCTGACCCTGACAACTTCTTTCACATCTTCTTAGCAAAAATGCATTTGGCATCACCACTTTATTTTGGAAACATCTTTATTGCATCCTTTAATACACGTGATGTAGCAAACTCTACATGCCTGTCTTCACACACCTCAGTGACTACACCAACATCTAAGCACCTTTACTTCTGTAACTCTTTCTTCTGCTTCAGCTTCCATCTTTCTTCTGCTTTCTCTTTTAACCTGCTCACTACTCCAGGTATTCTTCAGGACCTGATTTTTTAACCCATTCAATGGTTTCTCTCTGTGTGACTTCATCTGTTCCAAATCTCTATTACCACACAATTCCAGTACTAATAAATCTTTATTTCCATCCTTTGTATTATTTTTTTCCAGGATTGCATCTCATTCTGTCATTTCCTCATGAAAGTCCTGCTGTTTCCTCAAATTACAAAAAGACATACAAATCTCTTTATACAGAAGGGACAAACCTCTCAGCTTTCCAGTAAAGCAAACTCTTTTGACTGTGAGGATTCTGCAGAATAGCAAACAAACAAAAACCAACGCCAACACCAAGTTTAGATTGAATAAATCCCTTATTAGTGCATTTGAAAGAATAATTAACAGGTGAAAGAAGAGCAGCCAACACAGACTACAAACTGAGACAAGTTCTCAGCAAAAGTCTGAGAGACTGTTATGGAAGGGGTTATTATTATTAATTAATGCAATATTATTTTCCAAAATTAATATCTAGAATTATAGAATCAGTCAGGATTGGATGATCTAGTTCCAACCCCCCTGCCATGGGCAGGGACACCCTACCCTAGATCAGGCTGCCCACAGCCTCTGCCAGCCTGCCCTTAAACACCTCCAGGGATGTGGCCCCAACCACCCACCCTGGGCAACCCATTCCAGGGTCTCACCACTCTCATGGTGAAAAACTTTCTCCTCACATCCAATCTGAGTCTCCCCACCTCCAGCTTTGCTCCATTCCCTGCTTATCTGCTTTTAGTATCAATGTCTGAGATTGATTGGACCCTTTTGGATATTAGCATATCCAATCATGTTGGCAGTAAGCCAAGTTTTACCCCATTTGGGTGAAAGCATAGGTTTGCTTATACCATATGGGGGGAGAGCATAGGCCCAGCACAGGCGTAGCATGAGGCTAGCTCCTGCACCTTGTTTACCACAGGATGCAAGCAGGAGGAAAACAAGCTATATAAGCCAGAGTGCTCAGACTCCATGACTCCAGGGCTTTCGTCTCTCTTCCCACCAGTTGCTTCTTCCCCAAAAACAGAGGGAAGGCAGAAAAACATGTCTGGGCAAGCCAGCACACGTACAGGCCTATTTTGGCCCTTCAAATCTACCACAACAGAGACATGATATGAGATTCCAAAGTGGAACCTTATTTCAGTTAATCAACAGGATTGGCAATGCAACAATCATAGAATCATAGAATGGTTTAGGTTGGAAGAGACCTCAAAGATCATCCAGTTCCAACCCCCCGCCACAGGCAGGGACACCTCCCACTAGATCAGGTCGCTCAAGACCTCATCCAGCCTGGCCTTGGACACAATGACTGCACAAAATAAAAAAAAACATTTGTGGTTGTCTAGAATATAGGTCAGCTGAGAAAGTTCAAAGGCACCTAGTGATGTAGCAGGCTGACAGATAGAAATAGCAGTTGAGAACCATGGATTTTTACCTTCAGAAGGAAGAGAAGAGGTATATGTCACTGTGGCCAGAACAGAACTAAACAGTGTTTGGTAGCCACTGAGAAAGCAACAAGTTCAGTATTTCTAAGGAGTGAAATAGAAATTAACAGCTGCCAAACTCTCAGAGCACTGTAGAACATTGTTGTGTGTTAAGGCACAGCCACCTTCCCCCAAGAAAGACACACTTTGGGAGGGGTTCTACCCTCTGGGTGGAAAGGCAGACCTTCACCAGCCTTGGTAACTGTGTTTCAGCAGAAAAACTGTTCTCTTGCACTTCATCTACTGCATATGATCATGAAGCCTGAGGTTCCTAAGACTTTCACAATACCCTGACAATATTTCTGTAACTAAAATCAATAACAATTTTCAAGGCCTTTACATAATCAGACATAAATAGTACACTAATGGGAATTAGGGGATGGAACTCCTTTAAACTGCTCTGACACCCATTTGATTGCTTTTAACAGGATTTGAAAGAAAAGATGGATGAGCTCCTGCCACTGATCCCAGTTCTGGAACAATACAAAACTGATGCCAAATTAATCACCCAGTTCAAGGAGGAAATTAGGAATCTGTCTACTGTCCTTACTGGGATTCAAGAAGAAATTGGTGCTTTTGACTACGAGGAACTACACCAGCGTGTACTCAGTTTAGAAACCAGACTTCGAGACTGCATGAAAAAGCTCAGTAAGTTATCCATTTCCTGGCACTTTTGGTCCCTCAGCTGTCTCTCTCTGCAGAAAGATGATGCTTTCTTTTTCTTGTTTGATGAAAGACTGCACTATACTCTGACTGGTGCCACCCCAATAGAAGTCCAGAGTAACTGACCTTCAGGCCAGTCATATCATTCTAGGTTTGCATTAGTGTGTCTTAGACAAGGATCTGCCCCACTGCACACAGGAGGAGTTAAGATGGAACACTGTAATGCACAGCACCTTTAAATTCTAAGAGACTAACAGCTGGCTGGAGAGCTACAAATATGCTTTAAAAAAAAGCTCAGATGGGCATACCTATTTGAGACATCTTTGGGATGTCAGTGGGAAAAAGGTGGAAGTAGACTGGAATCACTTTCAAGATGTTCATCTCATAACCCTGTCAACTTGCTATGACACCCAAGAGGATGCTCTAACTGTAGCAACATCTTTAGACTTGCGATTTTAGCATTAAGAGAGATCTGCCATTCTCCAGTTTGCAATACAACCTAATTATGCATAATTAAGCATCACATTTAAGGGAGTGAAGCATGGTTTTTTGTAGGAAGCATTGAAACAACCCATTGTGAGCAGGGTCCTAGATTTACATCACTAGCCTATGTCTTGTCTGCTCACACGGCAACTTGAGATAGAAAAGGAAATACTGAATATCTCTAAAATACAATGCTGCTTGCTGTCACCACCAAAACCAAAAGCCTGTATCGGTATCAAGTGTCAGACTTAACTTCCATTATCCAAAGAGGGATAACAGTACCTGTCTGCTTTACAATCACAATGCAGTCTCCCATCACCCCAGCCTATTTGTGCTTTCTGAGACTCCTGATGGGTGACTATAGCAGTCTAGATTGCTACAGCAAACAATCTGATCCCATTAGGATAAATAAACACTTTGTAAGTTAACTCTGAACATGAATAAACAAGAAATTCCAAGACTCAGCCCTGTGATCAGCATCTCAGTTATCAAGTGCATGATGGTTACTTCTAAATACTTCACATGACATGAAATATATTAACAACTTGATAAGCAGTGCTTCTTTACCTTTGTGAGTCAATGGAATAAGGAAAATCTAGGTTAGGTTACCCTTTTAAATTATTTATTTTGAATCTGTTTATTCTAAACTAGAAATAACACAGTGATGATGGGCTAAAAACATGAAAGACTTCTTCAGACAGACATTGCTGGTTTTGTCTCAGTACATACACATGATAGCACATTACTGCCTTGGCAGGGGGCAAGCAGGAGAAAATGCTGTGTTGCAATATTGCAGCAAGCAGAAAATCCATATCAATAGACAGGATTTTTCAGCAGTGAATCTTCCAGTAAGTTTATGAGACACCAAAATATCATCAGTTCATCTGTAATGAGCATCTTGTTTTCTTGGCTTCTACAGCCTATTCCTATAACATTCTTTAGTCAAGTGAAATCAGAATGACCTGCTGTATTCACAGGCTCTATGCCTCGTGTTCTTTGTGCACAATTTCCTCTCCTATGTATCCTGGACCCCTGCAACATGTTCCATTTCTTTTGATATATTGCTGTAAAAAGATCTCTACTATAAATATGTATGAAGAACACAGATTTATAAAATGTATGAAAGAGATTATTATTGATTATTAAAATAAGTTTGGCCTTCTCAGGTTCTATTACAGATTTATCATCCTTATTGGCATTATTCCCTGGTCTTAGATGCTTATGTGACTTTTATGCTTGCCTGCCAATGGACTGGCCGCATTTCTGTGCCTTTTGAAATAAAAACAGCTTCAGTCAGGCTTTCTGTGAGTAACTCCTGAAAGCTGGTACTGTGTGTTCAGACCAGCGAGCATAAAAAAAAACAGCTTTCATGCCTGGACCTTCCCCCCAGCCACATATACCATGCTGGAGATTCAGCTGTGACTGTGCGTGCCAATCTGATGGCCAGAAGCCTATGGTAGCAGAAAACTGACTGGCTCAATTGTGCCACAGGATCTGGCTTGCATCTTCACAGATTTTGTTATGTTTCACAGTATAATGATCTAACCAGCACCTATAATAGATATTTTCCATTCTTCTCCCTAGTGGGTGTTTTCCAATGATATAATGCATTATTTATATTGTCCTGACCACTTAAAAGGCATCTTCCATCTGCACCGGCAACACCTTCGACACTCATTAGCATACAGTAAGCAGTTGCTTGCTTTCACTGAGATGTAATGACTACCACAGCAATGACTGAAACTTCCTCTTTCTCTTTTGTACTGGGTTATAGCAGACCCCCCCTCCCCTCTTCCACCCCATCCCCAGTAGAATAAACTCACTACAACACAGATTTTTTTGCAAAGCCAGGAAAAACGAAATTGCCTTTTCTTATAGTTTAAACTAAATATAACAGTATAAAAAGAATATATTACTACCTTAAGGAGGATGAGGAAGGGGTCAAGCAGCAGCGAAGCAGCAGAAGCAGCAGCAGCAGCCAAAACAGAAGCTGGGGAAGATAGTAGCGGGTGCAGCACAAAGCAGTAAAAAGGGGAGAACAAGTTGTACTTCCAGACATAAGGCTCTTCATGCTGCAATGAAATTACATTAACTTATCCATTGCTGCTGTTATATAGCCTATCCCTAGAATATTCACCTCTTCACTACTTTTTCCTATATCTGAGATAGAAATCTATCTCAAACAGCCACATCTTTTCAATAAGAGAGAATTCAGGTTGAAGCTGCTGAGAAACATGTCCACAAAACATTAAAAGGATGCATGCAATTAAAGATGTAGGAACAGAGTGCATGTAGCTGCACACACAAACTCGCATAAACTATATACTTACGGGTCTTTTGCTGGCAGTCACACAAGATTTGTGCATTTCTAAGAGAGTGGAGGTTGCCCACTATACTTGGGACCTTGCTGTTCTTCCCATAATGTGTGCTTAGGAAATTGGAAAAAGGAAATATGGGCAACGTTCATAGAAGCCAATACTCTTCCAAACTTTGCTTAATAAATATAATTAAATATTTAGAGTAGACACATTGGATTCATTAGTAGCTACCTGTGATTATAGTGTAGAATCAAAAAAAAATTTACAATAACATTTTTTGTTAGAAATTAAAAAGCAGAATATTCTATGCAATCATAATTAGCAATCTGGAAAGTTGTTCAAAGGTGAGCAAGTACCAGAAACTGAAGACCACTAGGAATATCATAGAGTCACAGAATTAACTGGGTTGGAAAAGACCTTTGCTATCATCGAGTCCAATCTACCACCTAACACCTTCTAATTAACTAAACCATGGCACTAAGTGCCTCATCCAGTCTCCCTTTAAGCACCTCCAGAGATGGGGACTCCACCACTTCCAGGGCAGAATAGTTAGTCGATAGATCCAGTCTCTGTGATGCAAATGATTATTGCCATATACACCTAGTGTGTGATTAACAGGAGGACTTGCAAGGGAAATAAAATCAAACTTTCTCTTGAAGTGTTGCTAAGCACCATTACTCACTGGAGGGAGGTATCTAAGTGTTGCTAAGCACTATTACTCACTGGTAGGAGGAAATGAAGCAAGTATTTGTTTCAGTGATTACACAAATGACTTACAAGTATTTATAACCTGCACTTTTCTGCTTATGGTCAAATTCATCACAGCAACTACTATGTCCTCAGGAACATGGAAGGAAGAATTAGCTCTTGCTTCATGGATGTCTGTTGTCCTGCACAATACACATCCACGAAGCACTATATCCTGGCTATTAGAGCTTGATGAGAGGAAGCCCCTGGATTCTCCTGCACGTGTGCAATGACTTGCCATGTAATCTTTGGGAAACTCCTCTATTCTCCTGGGCTGGTTTTTCCTTTATCTACAAAATGAGGATAGCAATAGATATTGCTCATTTCCCCAGCCTACAGGGCTAGGACATCTACTTTCTTTTTTAATAGTTACATCATGCTCAACTTCTTCCTTAGTATAAATAAATTCAGGAAATCACAGACTTGTTAGAGTCCACAGTGCAAGACTGTTACAAGAATTATATACATTTCAGAGGTTTCATCTTCCAAATACTGTAAGTTATGATTCTGATTTTCTAATGTTGGCAGCTGCTTCTTCCAAAGTCAAGGGAAGGAGACTGAATGCTTCTAAAAATCCCACTATTCTGTGCAACTCTATATGAATGTCTTAGTAGTACGGGGGGAAAAAAGTCTAGAAATAAGACTTCTTTTTTTTCTCTAGTGTTCCTGAACTTCCTGACATTTGCTAATGTGGAGAGGTATTTGACCTACCTTCTCACTAGCATCTGTTTTTTCTCTTGTCAGGGAATTGAAGAGCAAAGGTTTACTATAAACCAAAACTTTTGATGCAGTTGGGAAAAAAAAGCTTTCAAATCAAGCCTAAGCCAATTTCAACTCAGCCACCTCGCTGCTATTGAACATTTGCAGCCTAGAAGTATTTCATATTTCACATGACAGTTGTCTATGTTCTATTCCCTACATACAAAATGAGGCACAAAAGTGTGAAGTACATGATCCTGCCTTTCACTATATTAGTTTCATCATTCTCTAGCAAGAAACCCCAGCATGCAAGGTCAAATCTAACATATCCACACAAACAATGATAAGGGTCATTCTGCAGCTAAACATATAGTCTGGGATTAGACAAACATTTTACACTTAAGTAGACAAGAGGAAGCTGTTTCCAGTACTGTTGGAGGAGCAATAACAATTTCTTGCACTGGACACAAAGTTGAAGGTGCTTATAGCCACACAGAAAACTCATTGTGCTTTGTCAGGGAACATCATGTTTTACTTTTGAAAGAATTGCTGTTCATTTAACTTTTGCATCAGGCTTGGGAAAGATAGAAGGGAATTATCTTTGTCAAGTCAGTGTCATGGACTATTTCAGTGTTAGATGTATTGATAAACCCTGTATCATAGCAACGTAATCAAAATGCTGGGATACCCATCCAGAATAAATGGGACTCAGAACAAAATTCTATCAGCGTATCTAAACCCAAATTTCAGAATAAATAAATAAATAACACATATTCTATTATAGTCAGTTGTGGAAAACCTCTAAGAGTCTTTCAAATAGGACATTCCCAAACAGCATCAAAAGATTGTAAGATACTTGGGTTGAGATATGTAAAGAATAATGTCTTTGAACTGACCCAGGAAACAGGCACAGCCTACCTGGCTCCTTCAGATCTTTCAGCATGTTCCCACTCACCTTCATTCCTATGGCACACCACTTTATTAGCACTTTTCCAGTTTCCTAGATAGCATTATAAGACAGCACAAGCATGTATCATGGGCGAACACTTATTTGTAAATATTAATTCAGTGGAACACTTCTTGTTTGATTTTTTACATCTATGCAACATCAATTGTTAAAAAACTTGCTATTCCACCTCATCACCTATACACCACTGTGTGATACTAAGCCTCTTGGTAGATATATTAATTCCACTAGGGGCTTCTAGCTAATAAGTCCCCTAAAATATAGATTTTTTGATTGTTAGGAAGGTCAGAATTCAAGATTATATCGACCCTCATTATTTCCTCACAGACAGTCTAATACAAGACAGCCTAATGGATTAGAAGCCAACCAATTCAGCCAAGGTTGCTGAATAATTCTCACATTTGTTTTCTTAACTCCAGACAGACCCCTAGTGCTGGAACAGCTGTGTGTGTAACCACAGAGCAGTCAGACACAGGCATTTGTTTACCCCTGTTAATTTTGTGTACAAGCTCATTTCTTCCTCTCTGTACTCAGCCTCCGTCTTGCCCTGGTCACCGGCAAACTGAGAGGTCCATCTGTCCTAGCCTTGCACTGCACGCACCAAAGGCAAAAGTGAGGGTGGTTTATGTCTCCATTTATAATTGCATCAGCTCAGAAAATGTAACTCTGCTTTGAAATATATCAACTCAAAAATATATGCATTTTTTCATTTGTGTGTTTTTACTTAGTTCTATTGCTGCTCAATATGGGAAGTTTCATGTGGTAAAGATGACAATCTTTATCCAGCATCAAAGCCTGAATCCACTGGAGCTGCCACTAATACGTTTGCAGTAATATGTTTGTTTTTCTAATTTCAGCGTGTGGCAAATTGATGAAAATTACAGGCCCTATTACAGTCAAGATATCTGGAACCCGATTTGGAGCCTGGATGACAGATCCATTAGCATCAGAGAAAAACAACCGAGTATGTTAAGACACTGAATATCTTTGTGTCCGTCTGGAGTTTTACTTGCTTTCTCTCCATCTTTTAAAATATATTTGTCCCTTAGGAGGTTGCTCTCACCAGCACGTTTTTTTCTGATGCCCTCATTTTCACTGCTAAACCTCCTCAGAGAAAAGGCAACAGTGTTTCTGGGAAAAATATCCAAGACTAAAGCTAGCTAAGCAGCATCGTGCCATTTCCTTCAACCCTTTCAGAGATAACCTACACCTGTCTGAACTAACTACAGAGTATTTTTTCCTGCCATGTTTAATTAAGCTTGAGTTTGTAAGAACCCAAGTAATCAACACAAACATCAACATTTTTTCCCGTGAGTACAACCCACAATGAAGCGCAGTCAGAATTTGCTGTATTCAGGCCATTTGCAATCTCAGATCCAAGTCACAGCATTGTTTGTATCTGCAATAGGATCTTCAAATTAGCCACAGTTTTGAGCAGGTGCCCTCTCCACCTCTTTTGAAGCCAAAATACATTTCATTTGCGTAAGACCTTCTTCTTAATGCAGAAAAGAAAAAGTAAAGGTAGTAGAAAAGGTGACATACAAATGTTAGTAACTGAAGATCTGTGTGCAGCTCTCCTCTGCCTGTTGTGTCCTCTGCCATGGAGCTTTACTGCTGACCCCAGGAATCTCAGTTACCATTAGGAGAGCAGCAAACTCTGTTCAGCCCTGTCTTGTCCTGAGGAATTTTCTTCTGCCACCCTCAGAGTGCTGCTCCAGAACAATCCCCATGGGCCCTTGCCTCCACCAACACCTGCACCACTCTGTCCCCCTCCCATATAGCCTGCAGCCCCGCAACCTTCTCCCTAGAAGCCTCCATATTGCCTACTAACACTGTAGTTGGTAAGAGTCTTCTTGAGAATGCACCTGTAGAGGTAAGTTTGCACTCAGAAAGTCGAGAGCTCCTCATGGCTTTAGTAAGAGGAACGTGGGCAGAATTGTACTTTGACAGCCTGTTGCACACCTACAGTCTTTCTTCCTTCTTCTTCTGCAAGGCATGCTCATGCCTTATTATGATCATGGGCCACAGATTGTGTTCCAGGTGTTAACTCCCAATCTCCATTTTCTTTCCAGGTCTGGTACATGGATAGTTACACTAACAATAAAATTGTCCGTGAATACAAATCGATTGCAGACTTTGTCAGTGGAGCTGAATCAAGGACATACAACCTTCCATTCAAATGGGCAGGAACCAACCACGTTGTCTACAATGGCTCCCTCTATTTCAACAAGTATCAGAGCAACATCATCATCAAATACAGCTTTGACACGGGGCGGGTGCTCGCCCAGCGTAGCCTTGAGTATGCTGGCTTCCACAATGTCTACCCTTACACCTGGGGTGGCTTTTCTGATATCGACCTGATGGCAGATGAAATCGGGCTATGGGCAGTCTATGCCACCAACCAGAATGCAGGCAACATTGTCATCAGCCAGCTAAACCAGGATACACTGGAGGTGCTGAAGAGCTGGAACACAGGCTACCCAAAGAGAAGTGCTGGAGAATCCTTCATGATCTGTGGCACCTTATACGTTACTAACTCTCACTTAACAGGAGCCAAGGTCTACTATTCTTATTCCACAAAAACCTCCACTTATGAGTATACAGACATTCCTTTCCATAACCAGTACTTCCACATATCCATGCTTGACTACAATGCAAGAGATAGAGCTCTCTATGCCTGGAATAACGGACATCAAGTCCTGTTTAATGTCACCCTTTTCCATGTCATTAAAACTGAGGATGACACATAATTTTCTTCCCCTTCCATTTCCTTCCTCTCCCTCCCTCTCTCCAAGCAGTGTCATTTGTGATAAACTCTAAACACATCCATCTCTCTCAGTTCCTTTTAATTTACAGTTATTTTTTTCATTATGGAGAAGCAACATTTTCTGCCATAAAATGCGTTTCTAATATGGCTGAGCCTGTCAACAATGATCTGTTGGAATTAAAAGCATCTTAACTCATGATTCTACAAGGTCTGTCAAGACCTTGTCCTGAAAAGCACTAAAGAGAATTTAAGTGGCTAAGGACAGTTTTTAAAAGATTATGATCTGCCTTATTTTAGAGTCAGAGACTAATGGTGGCTTAAGTGCATGAATGTCTTTTTCTTACCTCGTTTTTGGTTTTAATCTACTGCTCAATATCAGGAAGCATTTTGTGAGTGTCAGACACATATTGCACACTATTTTTATTTTGTTTGTTTATTTATTCCAAAAGAAAGATTTAGCAATTTAATTTACTTGGACATGGAGTCTGATTCATTTTGCCATCACCCGATTTCAGATGTGGTGCTGTACAGTATGTTTTTAAATCTCTTGCAAACATTTTACCAACAGTATGTATTTCTACCATTGTAACCACCATTGTGCAATTGTATCTCTTCACTTATGTGAAAGTAAACTAAGTACTATTTTTTATAAAACATATTGAAGCTTACTTGCAGTCCTGGCTATCGGTCAATTGAAAGTGGTAAAACTCTAAGAGAAGGTTGTTATTTCTGAGAAAGACCAACAGCTTCTCAGGTGCAAGATCCCTGTTCTCGGCTTTGCTTGACAGACACTTTCTTATTCACCATTGGTGCTTACTGGTAAATGTACAACTCTGAAGCCTCATACCAGTTCCAGCTTTTCCCTGCCCGATTTTTATCTCAAGCTGTTGGCTTCTCTCCCTCTCAGTCTCAATTTCCTGTACTCTCTTTCCTTCCATCATTTTATTTCCCTTGTTTATGCTCACTGCCGGATCTGGGCTTTAGAAAAGATGAAAGCAGGCTGCTGCTCACATCTCCAGCCGCAGCGTGTGAGCACATCCCATATTTGCACTGTTCTGTGGCAGTGATGTTACAAGTTAGGCTGCCTTCCTTAATCTGTCTGCTCGCTCAGAGGAGTGTTGTCTGTTGACAAATTTATTCTCCAGGATGAAAGCAATCACAGAGCATATACAAAGTGAGAGGCTCAAAGCTTTCCTAGTCAGTGTGACACCTGGTAGCCCCCATGTTGCTTGACCTTGATAAAAACAGTCACAACACTGAAGCCAACCTCTTGCTAAGAGGTTTGGGTTTTGCTAGCAATATTATTGCTACTTATGGTCAAAACTGATGCCTGTAAGAAACTGAAAGCTATGTACCTTTCTAAACAGGCCAGTTAGGAATTGAGAGTGGGGCCATATTTTATTCAGAAAAAGGAATGAGGAGCTATTTATCTATGTGGGCATAAATAGAAAGAAACTAACATTAAGAAATAGTGTAAGACTGGTAAGTTGGGCTATCACATAATGCAGAAAGACATGAATCTGAAAAGCTGGGTGAATACTGTGTTCCTTGTATAGCCAGGTTCTGTTTATTCATTGAAGCTGGGCCCATTTTAAAAAGCAAGAATATTTATTAAAATTTTCATATTTAAGTACAAAAACTATAAATACATTAGAATTTTGCCAGATCTATTTTGAAGACATTTAATTTGCTGATTCTTCCAGCATACCATCTGAGACGATATTTACAAGTATGCTTTAAAATATAAGTCCATGTGAACTCCAACAACAAATTGTCTTATTATTCATACTGTCTGTACAATGAGAAAATAACTAAGTTTCAAGAACTGATAAAGGATAAAAAACCTACCAAATTACATTGCAACACAACCAGAGAAAAGTTACTCTCCTGCTTCTATTTTCCCCTTCTTGCCTAGCTGAAATGAGAGCTGTTGCCCATTACGGTACCTGGAAATGCAGATTTCAGCTAAACAGACAGACAAAAGCACTTCACTCCTGTAACCAGCTTCCCTCTACTACCAACAGAATCTCCTCTGCAACATGTGAAAGGTATGTTACAGGACAGCATCTGAACACAAAGAAGGCTCAGACTGTTACCAAAGGCCTGAAAACAAATCCTGACCTTTCCCACACACAGAATAACTTCACTATCATGGAACTTTTTCACAAACAGAACATTCTTAGGGGCATCAGCCATTAAGACAGAGAAATTAAACTTCTTCCTACTCTATCATCATAACCTAGACTAATAGGCTAATAGATCACTGGACATGAGGATCACTTAATCTCAGAAAAAAAAAAAAAAAAGTTACTACCATATTTCTTTATGAAATTTTCATACTGTGTAATTAGCATGCATGTATTAGTACAAGCTGACAACAGTTCTTACAGTAGGATTACTATCACCTGATTTCAAAACAGTTTAGTTAACCATTTTAAAGGGTAACAGACTCCTGTTATTCAAAGGGAAGAAAGAAGAGAGGCACTATTGCAGAATGGTAGAGATGGATAAGCAAGAGAGGGAGCACAGGCACCTTTGAAGAGCAACTTGTCCTGCTGGTGAAGCTACTGTGCTAAAGCATGGAAATTACACCTAGGTAAATCCTTCTAAATTAGTAGCAGTGGGTTGGGTTCCAATACCTTTATACACGAACTAACAACTCACACAGCTTCAATACAACAAAACAGGCTGAGACATTATAGACAAAATACCACTGCTTCCCACTAAGGAGAATTCCTTTTTCTGTAAGACAGTGTTGATCACCTGACTCTTCCAAGTTGGAAAAATTCCAACATCATATTCGCAATGACCACACCATTCCCACATCCAAAACTGAACTCTTACATTTCACAGAGCTGTGCTACCAGCGAAGAGGGATGCACACAACCACAAATCTGTCACAGGAACAGAAGCCTACCAACCCACCAGGCATGCCTCTCCTGAGGAAGGCCTAAGGAACATGAACCATGCAGACCGAAAAGCCCACAGCTTTCAGGCTAGCAATTCCCCACCACAAAACAGCTAGAACAAGCCTCCCCTGAGAAAGCTGCTTGAACATTAATCATCCTTTTATAGTCCCTTCTGGCAATTCCTTCCCGTGAGCAACTACCAAGTCAATTGTTACGTACACAGACTACTCCAGCCTGCCCTGTCTCTCACAGTTTGCTAAGCAAATCGCTGGCAAAGTGACTCAGTGGAGCCTACTGGCACTGTAGTCACTGCTAGCAAAAGATGTGATTCAGTTTGAAACAAATGAAGCGAAACTCTTTGAATGAGACAGAGTGATACATGTTTTAATCACAGATTATTTGTATCTGGGAATATTCATTTCCAGACAAGCCCAAGGACACTCGCTATCATTCAGCTCAGCAGGCTGCTTCCACAGCAAAGGAAGACAGAATCTTTGTTTCAAACCACAGCCTGAATGAATCCCTTACCTGGCAATTTGTCATTGTAAACAATTGCTTAGAGAGGTTAGAGTAGAGATAAACACATCATTTGAAGCAAATTACTCATCCAGTTAATTGGTTCCTTTTCTTGTTCAAGAATTCCCTTCTTGACTCAAGCTGATTTTAATGCTAGTTAAAATGCTAGTCCAAATGTCAAAACCATTTGGATGGGTGTGTATATTCCTACAAACCATTCCCATCTGCAAATCCTATGCTACGTCCCCAGCATTTGGAAAGCAATGCTGAGCATTTGGGCATCTTTTCCACAAGTGGCCAATGAGGGCTGCAAGCAGTAGGAGTTTTGGAACATGAGCTACACCTCAGCCCACAATCTCCCTTCTGCGCTAATTCTGAGGGGACCTGTTCTTTTTCCTTGACATTCTGAAACAACTCCATCCCACCAGAAGCTCACACACAAAGGACTCAAAGATGCAAAGACCAGCTTACATAGATCATAAACTCCTGAAATTCACTTTCCCACCAAGAAAAGAGACCATCTTATTCCCAAACAAAAAGTAAAGTTCATTTTCTAAGATGAGCTTCCCTCAGTAACTCACCCACACAAGACCATAAACACGCACATCAATATGCAAGCAAATAAACTAATCCTAGAATTATAAAATAGTAAAGTTGATTCTCCCACAGAAAACAAATCATTTAGGTCATGCAAATACCATTATTACTGGGGTTTCTTCTGGAAGACTGAGGAGACAGAATTAGCCAGCACCAAGTTGGAGAGACTATAAAAAAAAGCTCTTGCTGGGCTCTAAAACACATCGATGGAATAGCTATGACCCCAGACTCACAAAACTGAGATGTGCATGGGTTTTCTCCAAACTGCAATGAGAACACCCACCTGATTATTCCAGTATTATGCTCCAGCAGCACTCTCATAATCTGTGAACTCCTGCAGACTTTCCTTTGCTGTCAACCAGTGCATTTAGTAAGCACTTCAAGATAACTTCCAGCCTTCCACATCTTTTTCCTCAGAAGCCTCTCACCTAAGTAGCACACTTTGTGTCAAACAAGATGCAAGGGTGATGATCACCAGAGGCAAGTCCTTTCTGCAGCTCATTCAAGTCAGCTGGCATTATTTGTAAGTGTAGAGCCTGGCTGCAGATATCAAAGCACTTTATTTCTGCTGAAACCACCCCACGGAAGAAATCCTCACTCTTAAAATACAAATAATATTCATTGATTTTATATCAATAGAAGTTGCGTGAAGTTCTCATAATAGTCTTCCAGCATCTTAAAAATTAAGGATATTTGTCTCTGAGATGGAGACAAGGAAGAAAACTCAGATTTTCTTTAGAATCAGAAACTTCTGCTCAACTCACACAGCTTGCCAGCTGAGCAGCAACAGCAGTGTCCACAGACTTTTCCTCTACCTACTGCTGTAGCCCAAGTGAGATAAACCTAAATCAAAGCCAGCATCAACTCTCCATAGCCAGTTCCATCTTTTTGAAGATATTGAAATCTTTCTCATGAACAGTTTGTCTGAGTTTTACACTGGCTCAATATTTTAAGCCCTATGTACCTCACAGCAGAAACTATGTTCCTAAAATGGTGCCCCTACAGAGACTCTTCTGACTCTGGTAATCAGAAGAGGCTGGGCTACACACACAGCTCTCCACTGAAAGAGTCCCAGTGAGATCCTGGGAGCCTACACACTGCTTCAACTACTTACAGACAAGTCAAGCATCTTCAAGCATTGTTACACTCAGAGGTGTTGTCTACAGCTTTATATGCTTTGTATCATTCTTCATTCAAAAAAAAACTCACAACACTAAAACTGCACTTACAGTGGCATTAATAAATTAATTATACTCCATACTAGGTTTGGTTCCATCTCCTTCAGGATGAAAACATTTACTCTTGACCTGCTACTAAAGTGACCACTAATTTCATCTTACAGTGTAAATTCTAATAAAGACATGTTCAGACAGATTTCAGTCTGCACTGAGGATTTATTGCACATCAAGCTTCATCTGGAGAAGGACTACATCTATTTTCCCAGTCATGTAAAACTTACCTCTAGTGTGCGCATAAAACTGCCTGCAAACAGTACTGATTGTATATCATGGGCTGTTCTACAAAGATCATTCAAAGAGATTCCAGGCAACTTTCTTCCCTTTTATTTGTTTATTTTTAATCGGTTTTTTTCCATATCTGCAATGGCAATTAAATTAGAATCATCCTTCTAAAGAGCAGGCTACATATTCTTTTGTCCCTTTTGGATCACAGCCTCAAGGTGGTCTGCCGCAATTCTGGGAAATTAGGCATCACAGTAATTGAGTATGCACCCTGTCAAAGGTGCTTATGCCTACTGAATTAAACCCCAAAACTGTGTCATACCATGCAGACAGGCCATTTATTTAATCTTCCTTCATCTCAGTAAAGAGGCCTTGAAGGTCACCTTGAAGGACATTACAGATCCATGGTCACTCAGGACTGTCACTGCTAGTAGCACTTCAAAAAAGGAGTGTCTTTTAACTGAGCTACACTGGAGAGCTGCTTCAACTCATCATTACAGCTCTAACAGTAGCTCATTCCTGAAGAAAGAGCACATACCACCTGACAGTTCTGTAGCAGCCATCTCCTCAGAATGCAAGGCAATTAACAGACACTAACTGACATAGTCTCCATCCCCATCAGGAAAGAAAGGAAATTTCTCCAAATATCATTCTTCAGACTGAGCAGTGTGGGCAGAGAACAGCTTGGCTTAAGCCTAACAGGTTTCTTTGGCTCAGCAGCAGTTGGTGTTGGATTCCCAATATTTCAAAGCCAGTGTATCAGTCATTAGCTGTCCTTTAGAAGCAAGTATCTATGCCCAAAAGTTCAACTCCCACACTCTCACATGGCTTTTTTAAAGGATTTTCCTGTGTAGTTTTCAGCCTCATCAGGAAGTCCTGGCAAGGTGCTCATTTTAACTCAAGAGTTTCAGTCTCAGTGTCATGTGTTTCAGAGGTGGATGATTAGCTCATAAGTAAACCCCAAGAATGGGCTAACCTGTCTGTTTCCCCCAACACAGAAGTGAGGGGTAAGTAACACACACAAAAAAATCCAGGTTGAGATAAAGAGAGTGATATAAGGTAAGAGTTCAACATAAACGAGATAGCATAAATGCAGATTTACCTTAGCTAGTAATGCTACAATGCACTATTACCTAGGCTTAACCTATTGCAGAGAAGAAAAGGAAAAAA
>VWZI01023555.1:355307-367861 GCA_013396835.1 Psilopogon haemacephalus
CCCCAAACCTGTGGGCTTCAACGAGGAGAAGAAGATACGAAAACTGCTATTTCCCCACCTCACTGTGTGGGCTTGAAGGGGGAACAGCAAAAGGCGCCTTTGTCCACATGTTTATTGACCTGTATGGAAGCCCACACTGGGAATAAGGCTGGTGGTTGGCTGGGTCCTTAGCACCCAGTATAAATTTGAAAAAGGACACTTTGTCTAGAAAAGCATAAATAGAGCAAGGGTAAAAGGCGTGGTGTGCCCACTTTGTAAGAGTAACCTGCCTGGAAATAGTTCCTGCCCTGACAGAGCCCCTACGGTGAGAGTTCCCATTTGGACCATCCCTGCTTTTTGATGGCTCCTACCTTTTACCAGGCTCTCAGTTTTGCACCAACCCTGCTTTGGATGGTCCCCCACTTCTGCACCATTCTGTGCAGTCTTGAAAGCTTGGCAAGTCCTGAGGTCCATTTGAGAGAGAGCTGCCAATGGCACCCAGACCTGGCTACCCTGGGACCCTACTGCAGCCAATTTCCTGTCTGGTATTCTGGCTGGGGGAGACCCTAGCAGTTTGTCTCTCCCCTGCTGCTACTGAAGCAATGTGGCTTCCATGAATCTCTGTCTTGTGGGAGCTATGTCTCTGAGTTTGGCAGCTTTCCCACCCACCTTGGACTTCATCATTTTGGATTTGCAATGGGATATTTCTTGCAGCATCAGAAAGCAGCTGAGCCACAGAGGAATCCAGCAAGGGATCATTGCCAAATACCTACCTCACCGCTGTGAGTAAAGCCTGCTGTTCTCTTAACTCTCTACTTAGCCTGATTGATAGTAGGGTAAAGCTGTGTTTGTAGCTTAGCCTTTTCCATTTTCTGACTTCCTAAATCTCTAATTTTGCCCATAATATCCTTTGAAGATTTTCCCAATCAAATTGAGCCTGTAAATAAACCTAAACTAGTTGTGTACATAGTTTTGGGAGTGGGGTTTTCAGAAAAATAAAAAATAATTCTATTTTTATAATTCCTGACTCGTCCACATTAATTCCCTGCCTCCATGACAGACTCCAGCATTCAAAAATTTTTTAACAATTTGTCCTTAACACAAAAAAAAAACATTACCTTTGAGGTTTCAATGCAGAATTTACTTGGAAAAAATGTACACTGATTTCTGTTTTGTCAATGACTGTTACAGATTTGGCACTAACCAAGACTGCAGCCACAAGTTACTACAATAAGTAGTAATAAATCCGGTTTAAGAGCTTCCCATATTTCCCTGTTTGACCTGATACAAGTATTTGTGGGGCATGTTGTAAACCTGGTAAATGTTTAAAAGTTTGTAGGGTTGTTTTTTTTTTAAGGATATAGACAACTAGATAAAATATATGCCATAGACTGGGAAAAAAATCCAAAAAGTGTCTCACCAGGTAGAAGAATGTAGTAATCACAGCCTTGAATTAGAAATCAAGTTAAACATGCTTACAAAATCACATATTGAACTGTAACAGAATAGAGATCCTTACAGACCTCTATCTTGACTATAGTCAAGTTACTATCACACAAGCAATACAAATGTTAAGGTAAGAAATACAAAAGCACCAACTATGAACAGCAGGATGCAGCAAACTGACTTTCCTCTTTATGGAGAATCATAGAATCATAGAATGGCTTAGGTTGGAAGTGACCTCAAAGATCATCTAGTTTCAACCTCCTGCCATAGGCAGGGACACCTCCCACTAGATCAGGTCACTCAAGGCCTCATCCCACCTGGCTTTGAACACCTGCAGGGAGGGAGCAGCCACAACCTCCCTGGGAACTGGCTAGTTCCAGTGTCTCACCAACCTCACTGGAAAGAACTTCCTCCTAACATCCAGATTAAATCTCCCCTCTTCCAGTTTAAATCCATTAACCTTCATCCTGTCATTACAAGACCTTATGAATAGTCCCTCCCCAGCCCTCCTGTAGGACTCTTTCAGATACTGGAAGGCTACTATAAGGTCTCCTTGAAGCTTTCTCTTCTCCAGGCTGAAGAGCCCCCAACTCTTGTAGCCTGTCCTCATAGCAGAGGTGCTCCAGCCCTCTGATTATCTTCATGGCCCTTCTGTGGACTTGTTCCAACAGTTCCACATTTTTCTTGTGGTGGGGGCTCCAAAACTGTACACAACACTCCAGGTGGGGTCTGATGAGAGCAGAGTAAAGGGAGAGAATTCCCTCCCTTGCCCTGACGGCCACACTTCTCTTAATGCAGCCCAGGACACAGTTGCTGTCTGGGCTGCATGCACTCTGCTGGCTCATGTTGAGCTTCTCATCCACACAGACCCCCCAGGTCATTTTCCTCAGGGCTGCTCTCCAGCCATTTGCCACCCAGCCTGGATTTGTGCTTAGGATTGTGACAACACAGTTGCAGGACCTTACACTTGGCCTTGTTGAATTTCATGAGGTTGGCCTGGGACCACCTCTCCAGCCTGTCCAGGTCCCTCTGGATGCCATCCCTGCCCTCTAGCAAGTCGACTGTGCCACACAGCTTGGTGTCATCTGCAAACTTGCTGAGGGTGCACTCGATTCCTCTGTCCATGTCACTGACAAAGATGTTCAACAGCACTGGTCCCAGCACTGACCCCTGAGGGATGCCACTTATCACTGGTTTCCAGGTGGACATTGTGCCATTGATCACCACTCTCTGTGTGCGACCATCCAGCCAGTTCCTTACCCAGCAGTACTCCACCCATCAAGTCCATGGTTTTCCACTTTGGTGGGACAGAGTCAAAGGCCTTACTCAGGTCCAGGTAGATGACACCAGTTGCCCTTCTCTTGTCCACTGTTGCTGTGACTTCATCATAAAAAGCCACTAAATTTGTCAGGCATGATTTGCCCTTGGTGAAGCCATGATGGTTACCACCAATCACCTCTTCTTGGTTCTCCATTTGCCTTAGCAAAGCGTTCAGGAGGTGAGACTGACTGGTCTGTGGTTCCCAGGGCCATCCTTTTTTCCCTTCTTGAAGATGGGCATCATGTTTGCCCTTTTCCAGTCAGCAGGAACTTCACCAGTCTGCCATGACCTTTCACATACGATGGACAGTGGTTTAGCAGCTTCAACTGCCAGTTCCTTCAGGACCTGTGGGTGGATCTCATCAGGCCCCATGGACTTCTGCATGTTCAGACTCCTTAGGTGCTCATGAACAGGATCTTCAATTATAGTGAACAGGTCTTCCTTCTCCTAACAGTGATGGAGAGGTTTATTGCGTGCAAAGCACCAGCATATATATTCTAAAAATCAAAACTTTTATATCGTGTCTATTAATGATGGGTTAGTGCAACTATGCAAAGGAAGTGATTGGTTAGAAACACCTTATCAGGACGGAACTCCTTATTGGGACAAAGCTTACATTCCTTTTGCTTGACTCTGCTTAACTCCCAGACAGTAGTTATCTCTAACAAAAACATCTGTCAAGTTTCTGCTCTTTGTGTCTCTTCAGACCTTCACATTATCTATCTGTGCCCTAGCAGCAGTTTGCCACTAGTTCAGTTGCATTCTGTCCCCAAAGTCTAAAAAATCATTCCCTACATTCTCCCAGTCCTTACTTTTACCTTCTGGGACTTGGACATTGTGGTTGGAATCCTTGCCGTTGAAGACTGAGGCAAAGTTGTCATTAAGCACCTCAACCTTATCCATATCCTTTGTCACCAGCTCTCCATTTCCCTTCTGGAAGGGTCCCACACTCTCCCTAGTCTTCCTTTTCTCACTAATATACCTGAAGAAGTTCTTCTTGTTCCCCTTAATGTTCCTAGTCAGATTAAATTCTAGATGTCCTTTAGCTTTCCTAACCTGATGTCTGATTGCACAAACAATTTCTTTGTATTTCTTCCAGGTTCCCTGACCTTGCTTGCACTCTCTGTAGGATTTCTTTTTTGTATCTATGAAGTTTAACGATGGCTTTGGTAAAACAAAAGCATGTTCCAGTGGCCACATAGATCACGGTGAGCTGTGTTTACTCTTTGGGTAAGAACAGAAGCATCAGGTGGACTGTCTGAACTTCACCAGTCTCTCATGCTGGTCATTCTCCTAGCTAGCTCTGGTTTACCAAGATGCCTACCTGAGGTTAAAAAAAAATCAAAACCAAACCCAAACCTCAGGCATAGTGAGAGGATTCAGCCTGTCTCAGTATGGCTTAAAGAAACACAGTCTGGAAAAACACAAGCTGTTTAGATAATCTTGACAGATATTAGCTACCAGATAACTTCACCTTCTACATACTTATGAGTCAAAAACTGGCTGCTTGCTCACTTCAGTGAACATTGCAGTGCTTGTACTTAACAGCCATTTTTCCCAGTTAACACTTTTAATTTTACAAATGCACAAGAGTGAGTTAGAGGCCTTCATCGTTTCCATTACCAGAGAAAAAAAAAGTCCAGTTATTGTCATTGTATCTCTCCTCTCTTCATTCCTGAAGATACAGTAGTAGTCCTATGAGAGAATTTCCTTTGTTCAGCTTCTAAATTGGTATATTAAAACTCCATGGACAGAAATATTTCTAAGAGAATATACAAAGGCACAAGCCTCACCTTTCTAAGTATTTCTGAGGTATCTGAGTTCTCTTCTTTCTAAAGTATCTGAAAAAAAGCCTGAAATAAATTACCTTTCAAACGCTTTTGTAACATTATGTAGATGTAATTTAGCAGACAGCTAAGACAGTGATCTTAGCTATCACAGTGATCACTGTGTGTAATCTGTAATTTAGCAGATAGCTAAGACTTTTCATAAAACTTCTCTATAAAAAGTCACTTTAAGAGAGTTTTCTGGATCAGTAAACCATCTTAAAGCATCTCCAAACATGTAGTAAGTAACCAGTTGTTATTGTCTCAATGATTTAGTTGACAGACATAGCTTTTACTGCACTGATATTAAAAAAAATCTTCCCTGGTTTCAGTTTCCCAGAATTTATCCATCAGTATAATTTACAACAATAGTGTCTGAGATGCTGTCCTAGCATTCAGCTACCATTTCCAGAGGTATGAAAAGGGACTAATTCATTGCAAAAGCTTAAGTTACAGTTACTAGATTACATCAACTGTGTTGTTCACAACCACTGAGGCCTGTTTATTTTCCCCTCAGGGTGCGGGGGGCGTGATAAGATGGAGTACCAGCTTCACAGCTTCCTTTTGGTAGTATAAACCTATATAACTGGTCAGTTTTACAGTCAAGTCTTTATCTCCATTGTCACACAAGAGTGCAGCAGCTGTGTCAATTCTGCCAGTCATGGAAAGTAGAAAGGCATTCCCTGGATCACTGCTGCTAACACATCACATGCAGGAGGCTCAGACTGTATGAGGATGAGTACCCTTTAACTGATGATTATTTCATTGTTCTTTATGACTGGCCAGTTGTGGATAATAATTTCATTCTACTTTACTGAGACTATACCAAGCACAAATTCAAAGACTGCATTAAATGAGAGAGAACAGACATTTCAAAGTCTTTGAAGAGAAAAGCAGATGTTTCATCTTCATGAATTTAGTTTGCAGCTTTTATGAGGCTTTCTTTGCCTGAGAGCTGGATCTCTATTTTGTACTCATTTAAGTATCTGAATGCTAATAAAAATATCTTTGCAGATGAAAATTCCCACTGGAATTTGCATATTAAGTTAAGCCTTTATACCAAGAATATTATTAAATCCCATTAAATCCTATTTCCATTCAGTCATCAGCAGCTCTCTGCATAAATAGAAAGAATGCTAGAAGGGATTATGCTTGTGAAAGCAGCACCAACTATCATTCTTGGCTAGTTTAGCAAGACCAAATCACGAGGAAAAACTCCTGGAGATGGACACTTTTCCTCCTGTAACTTGCTATGTTGGTAGCAAAATGGTCAGCAATACAAAATGAGGGATTGTGGCAGATTTGGCCCAAAATAATCTGATTACTGACAGAAAATGAAAGATATAAATAAGCATATAGAAAGATATATGAAAAGAACTCATTCATGGGAATTTTTGTTAGCATCTATGAACTTACCCAACAGGGAGAGATTTCTTCTGAAACCGTTTTACAAAAGGAGATGAAAGCAGATCTAAGACAGAAAATATTTCAATTGCTTTGAAACATACCCAGGTCAAACAAAAATATTTCAATCACTTTAAAACAAATCTAGGTCAAACA
Organism: Psilopogon haemacephalus; assembly: GCA_013396835.1. Lineage (NCBI taxonomy): Eukaryota > Metazoa > Chordata > Aves > Piciformes > Megalaimidae > Psilopogon > Psilopogon haemacephalus. Next base: position 361,439 of record VWZI01023555.1, read on the forward strand.
CAAAAGACCTTTTACCCCAAAGTGTCTTGCACACAGATTTAACCTGTGCTATACTTCTGAATGATATCTTGCTTCTGAAACACTAATACAAGCAGGCATATTTTGCTTTGTGTAAGTAAGGGAAGAGATTTGTTTTGCCATTAGGAATTAAAGGAAGCTCTTAATCTTCTGAAGAATGTCACTCATTCAACATTTTTCTTGCTTGGCAGCAATCAGATGCAATGCAAAAAACATACTGGGCATTGCACAGAAACTCAGAGGAGCCAGAGTCAGTCTCACATCTGTGCCTGTTAAGATCATGGAGCAGATCCTCCTGGAGGCACTACTGAGACAGGAGAATAGTGAAGAGGTGATTTGGTACAATGAGCAAGGCTTCACCAAGGGCAAATCCTGCCTGACAAACCTGATGGACTTCTATGAACAAGTCACAACATTAAAAGATGAGGGGCAAGCAACTGACGTTACTTACCTGGACCTGAGCATAGCCTTTGACACTGTCCTGCACCACATCCTGGTTTTCAAGCAGTGAAACATGGGTTTGACGGGTGGAGCACCAGATGGATAAAGAACTGGTTTGATGGCTGCACCCAAAGAGTGGCTGTCAATGGCTCCATGTCCAATTGGAGGCCAGTGACAAGCGGAGTCCCTCAGGGATCAGTCCTGGGACCAGTCTCGTTCAACATCTTTGAGGGCTAACATGGACAGAGGCATTGAGTGCACCCTCAGCAAGTTTGCTGATGGCACCAAGCTGTGTGGTACAGCAGACATACTGGAGGGCAGGGATGACATCCAGAGGGACCTGGACAGGCTGGAGAGGTGGGCACAAACCAACATCATGAGGTTCAACAAGACCAAGTGCAAGGTTCTGCATCTGGGTCGAGGCAATCCCAAGCACAAATACAGGCTGGGCAGTGACTGGCTGAAGAGTAGCCCTGCGGAGAGGAACTTGGGGGTGCTGGTGGACGAGAAACTCAACATGAGCTGGCATTGTGCACTTGCAGCGAAGNGAGGTTCAACAAGACCAAGTGCAAGGTTCTGCATCTGGGTCGAGGCAATCCCAAGCACAAATACAGGCTGGGCAGTGACTGGCTGAAGAGTAGCCCTGCGGAGAGGAACTTGGGGGTGCTGGTGGACGAGAAACTCAACATGAGCTGGCATTGTGCACTTGCAGCGAAGAAAGCCAACCAGAGCCTGGGCTGCATCAGGAGAAGTGTAGTCAGCAGGTCGAGGGAGGTGATTCTCCCCCTCTACTCAGCTCTGGTGAGACCCCACCTGGAGTACTGCATCCTGTTCTGGAGCCACTATTACAAGAGGGATGTGAACATGCTGGAGCATGTCAAGAGAAGGGCTACAAGAATGACCAAAGGGCTGGAGCACTTCTCCTATGAGGACAGACTGAAAGAGTTGGGACTGTTCAGCTTGGAGAAGAGGAGGCTCCAAGGTGACCTTATTATGGCCTTCTAGTATCCAAAGAGGGCCTACAAAAACGCTGGGGAGGGACTTTTTAGGCTATCAGGTAGTGACAGGACTAGGAGGAATGGAGCAAAGCTGGAGGTGGGGAGATTCAGACTGGACGTGAGGAGGAAGTTGTTAACCATGGGAGTGGTGAGACCCTGGAATGGGTTGCCTGGGGGGGTGGTTGAGGCCCCATGCCTGGAGTTGTTTAAGGCAAGGCTGGATGAGGATCTGTCCAGCCTGATCTAGAGTAGAGTGTCCCTGGGCATGGCAGGGGGGTTGGAACTAGATGATCCTTGTGGTCCCTTCCAACCTTGACAGATTCTATAATTCTATTCTATATTGGTAAGCAACAGGGAGCCTCTTCCTACTGCAGAAGCCACTGACAAGTGTTCACAAGCATTCTTCCATCAAGGTAAGAGGAAGAGTCCATTTCTGAATTACCACCAACAAACTGTTGGAAGAGTGTGCTTAGTCCTGGCACACTTTTCTACCTTTAACTAATCAAACTTGTATTCACTCCCTATTGACTGTATGAGAAAGAACAGATTTACACATCACCTCTCAGAATCAGAGAGGGAATGCTTGTTATAGAGATGCCACTAAGTTACATATGCAGTTTTGAGATATTGCCTTTGTTTCACAGGATTTGAGACCTTTAACATACTTTCACAGAAATTACCCATCACAATGTGAGAAAATTCTCATAGAAAGGTGTTTTTATGACTGTATTGGCAAGACAGAAATGGTGACATTTTGTGCTTTGCAGAATTCCGATTGCACACGACAAAATTACAATCAGAGAGAGCAGGTCATACCACATGTACATTAACAAGCCAGATTGTTCAAGAAGCATAAATATATCAGACCTGAACTTAGACCTACTTTATTTGTTTAGCCTAGAAAACATTATTCAATAGTATGTGCTATCAGAGTGAAAACCTTGGAGGAGACAAAGCTTTGGGCTCTAAAAGATGACATGAGAAATGAAAGAAAGATGTGCCAGTACGTATGATTTCAAGAGCAGCCCTCTCCTTCCTGAGTTTGCCTTTATTGTTCTAGGTGGACCTGTGTTTAGACCATTTCCTTCAACAGTTTCCAAATTCCTAAGAGTAGTGAAAACCAAAGGTGCAGCAGCTGACATGATGAAGAGGTGACAAGATACAGCAAGCTGTCTAGATGACAGGCTATTTCAAAGCAAAGCAGTGGAGAAGAGATTTTGGTTTTGCCAAGTCCAGAGTAAGCTGCACTTACTCGTAATGAAACAAAAAGCTGCCTTGCCCTCAACAGGAAAGCTGTAAGGAATTAACACCTTCTGATTACTGTGCATATCTGTTGCAAAACAACACCACAAATTAAGACCTGCAGGGATCCCACACTGGCTGCAGATAAGTTATTTTCTTGCCACATGCAATGTCCAGAAGTAACACAACATAGGATTCAATGATAAGGAAATTACTACTCATGGCGATGTATTACAGGTTAAAACTACCAGTACTTAATGCCTACCATATTTTTCTGCATTAAAGCAATTGTCTCCATTACCTTATCTATTCTATTTTCTGTCAGAAATTTATGCAGAACCTCAGAATTGTCAGATAAACATCGGATGTGCAGGACAAATATGTCTTAGCACTTATTCAGGCCTTTTTCAAGTATTGGAAAAGCAGTCTAATAGCTGTAGGAAGCATCATTACACAGATAGAAACATGGGAACATGAAGCTCCATACTTTGAACAACACTGCTTATGGGGATAAATAAGACAAATAGATTAAATGCGCATTGTAATGCCAATTACATTAATAAAATAAGAAGTCCAGTAAAGGTTATCTAATACTGAAGTCCATTCATTCTCTGCAGTGCACTGTAAAATCATCAGCTGTGATTTCTTCATGCATTCCACCAATCTGGCTAAAAAGTGTCTGGTTGAATGAAATTACTTTATCAAAATATACAGTTAAATAGTAGTTAGCAGTAGTTTTGACTGTGACTATGGCAAATCTAGATTTTTTTTATCACCAGTGCTTCAATGCAGATAAACATTTATAAGTCTTTCCTCCTTCTATTCTGAGCATTAATGATGGACAGACATTGCATTGAGTATGACCATAGAAAAAATTTAAACTTTTACAGTATGAAGGAAAAATAATGTATTAAAAGCAGTCAGAAAAAAACTGCCACTGACTGTACCTATCCTTTTCCCTTCTTGTTTTTTTTCCCTTCCATGAATTAAGTCAGGGGCTGTATGCATTTAAAATACCTTTCTTCCTTTGGAAATTCTCACACAAATTAATTTGAAAAAGTATCACAACAATTTCTTATCTATGGAAAAGCAAAAGGGAAAGTTATTGTATTTACGCAAGTAGAGAGATAAGTTGTACTCTTCACCTTTCTGTCCATTAAATACTAAATAGGATTGAAAAAAAGTCTTGTTAGTATCTAATGACAGACTATAAAATTAGTGTATTGATCAAATTACAGGAGGAATATTTAGCAGTGTTCCTATTAATCTAGCCAGTAGTCAGTACTGTGCACCAAACAAAAAGCATAATAAATCCAGACTTAATCGGTGTTTCCTCTAACAAAATCCATTCCTAATTAACCAGACTTCCCTGCACTCAAGACTAGCAGCATTGGTGTGCATAGTGCCTGTCCTGCATTTCTGTGCTTTGATATAAAGCACTTGAGAAAGTCTTAGGCAGCTTTAAATCCCCATCTGCAAAATGACAGAGCATGAGTATCTGCCCTAGCTACAGAACAAGTGTTTTGAGATCATGTCCTCATACAGCAGATTCAAGACAATAGGCAGGTCATCCTCTGTTCTCTCCTCCTTCACCACCTCCAGTCTCCTCAGTCCTGCTGCTTTTCCCTAACCCACAATTAGCCTCTTTAGGGAAGGTTTCCTTACAATCAGTAGTATACACATATGCTAAACACTACAACTTTGAATTCCCACTGCCATTGTAGAGAAGAAAGGAATAAGAGGATGAAAGAAAATAAATGCTGCCTTCACTTTCATTTCCTTTTACACATAGAACCTAATGGCTGCAGAAGGCAGAACAGATGAAACAACTGAAGAACAGCCACCCACATATATGTGACATGCCATACTTCTCATGTCTCTGCCACAAAGACAGTGAATGATGCACAGCTTTGTATCATTACCTCTTCACTCATATTTCAGTAGATCATTACAGACTCTAAAATAGTCTTTATTCCCTACTTCCCTATAGCTAATCATTGATTCTCAATCCCTAGAGCAGGTCTGTCAGTCTCTGTGCACTTCTCTGGTTCTGTATGATGAAGACATGTTTTGTAGCTGGCAAGAGACATTGCCATGCCCCACCAAATGGCAACAAGATGTTGGAAGTCGCTCTGAAACACAGCATGTTGTTAAGCATAGATTAAATATAAGTATGTGGCAGGCTTTGAAAATGCCTGGCTGTTTTCTGGGAATGGAAATTACATTTCTTAGCTGTGGCTGTATAGCATGTGCACATTTGCTAACTTCTGGGATCAGCTTTCACCTACAGAAACAGACCTGTGGAAATAGTTACAGCTTATTGTAATTATATCTCTCTCATGGAAATTTTCTTGCAGCAGATGGGAACTGTTAAAGTTATATTTCATCATTAGTCAGTGGAAATGCTTTCCCCAAGTGGACTGTGGGGAAAACATTCTACAGCTGATGTTCTGAACCCCTAACTGAGAAAGGAGAATAGACTTCCTTCTTACCAGCAATCCCCTGTTACATTTCAAGGACTTGAAAGGAGACTGTAGCAAGGTGGATGCCAGCCTCTTCTCCCAGGTAACAAGCAAGATTTAAAGGGCCTCAAATTGCACCACAGAAGGTTTAGATTGGACATCAGGAAAAAAAAAAAAAATCTGAATTGAAAAGGTTGTCAAGCCCTGGAACAGAAGGTATTTAAAAGACACGTAGATGTGGTGCTTAGGGAAATACTTTAACAGCAGACTTGGCAGTACTAGGCAAATGGTTAGACTCAATTGACCTTAAAGATCTTTTCCAGCCTAAATGCTTCCTATAGCGGTCCTTTTAATTTCATCCCCCAGCAGATGAAAAGACTACATTCAAGTACTCACCAGTTTTATCAACTATGCAACAGTTCAGTATGCACAGAATTTCTATTAAGGGTTCCAATTCTCTACCCATCAAGAATATTTAACAAATAATTCAGCAGGATGAATAGGAGGGTCCAAGGACAACACTCATGTAATTATAAAGAATAACAAAGCTATTTGAAGAAACAGACCAGAGTGATGCTTTCATTCATTGAAACAGTTCATTCCTTTTTCCACAGGAGAAAAACAAAACCCAAACCAACAAACAAACAAAACACAATCTGTTAGCGTTAAGACTCTAAAGAGCATTTTAAAGGCAAGAGACAACTGCAGCCAAAGTACTAGCAAACAGCTGAAGTCTCTAGTTAAGGCTTTCTCAGTTTTTCCCATTTGTGCCCAAATATACATATATGCCATCAGTAATTACTTCTGCAATACACAGTGTCTCCTGTGTGCCTGACATAACCCAAAATAACCACCTTCTTCTTAGCCACTGTTTATTAGTTTTGATTCAGTTTGCATACCTGAATGAAACGTCAGTTCCAAGCACAAGAACTGTTCCAAACATCCAGATAAACTGGTTGTCTGAAGTACAAAATAAAGACACCTCCAATGTATTTCCCATGAAACTGCTCTGATTCTTCTTTTGCTGATTTAGCATGCACGCAGGTATCATATATTTCATACAATCATAGAATGGTTTAGGTTGGAAGAGACCTCAAAGATCATCCAGTTCCAACCCCCCGCCATAGGCAGGGACACCTCCCACTAGATCAGGTCGCTCAAGACCTCATCCAGCCTGGCCTTGAACACATCCAGGGAGGGAGCAACCACAACCTTCTTGGACAACCTGTTCCAGTGCCTCGCCACCCTCACTGTGAAGAACT